>NIZV01000003.1:0-449226 GCA_003947045.1 Fusarium ambrosium
CTCCTCGACAGGGGCGGCCTTTTCCTCCTCGGCGGGCTTCTCCTCAGCAGCATTCCGAGAAGGCTGTTGAGGAGGAGAAGCCTCGGCGACAGGCTTCTCCTCCTCAACAGCCTTCTCGGGTTCAGCGGCGGGGGCCTCCTCGACAGGGGCGGCCTTTTCCTCCTCGGCGGGCTTCTCCTCAGCAGCAGGAGCCTCAACAGGCTTCTCCTCCTCGGGCTCGGCAGCAGCGGGGGCCTCCTCAGTGGCCTTCTCTTCGGGCTCAGCGACCTTCTCAGGCTCGGCGGGTGTCTCTTCAACAGCCTTCTCCTCCTCAGCAGCGGGAGCCTCCTCAACAGGCTCAGCAACCTCAGATGCAGCAGGGGTAGCAAGCTGAGCCTCGAGATCAGCCTTGGCCTTCTCCAGAGCCTCGATCTGAGCAGCGGCTTCCGAGAGGTGCTTCAGGAGATCGTGGACAGTCTTGGCCTCGGTCTTGAACTTGGAGAGGAGAGCGATAGCCTGCTGGGCAACATCGCCGTACTTTTGGGCGGAAGCGACATCTGGGGTTTTTGTTTAGCGTGTGGACACTCACATACACCCCCCTGCTCGAGACATGATAATGCTTACCGGCTTCTTGGACATCCCAGGAGTCATCAAACCAAGCCATGTTGAAGTGTAGATAGGCGAGAGTTGTGGATATGTGCGGGTAGAAGATGGAATTCGCTTTGGTTTTGCTGCTCGTTCAAGCTTGTAGTTTGTTGTAAAAGGCTTGAGTGAAGGATGATTTCTCCTCATCAACATGGTGAAGATATCACGTCTTATATAGACGCTTGTTTGCTATATCCTAGACCATGCCGGTAGTCTTGACCGAGTGTGTGTGTGTGCCTCACAAGGTCCGGCGGCTCGACTCACGACAGCTTTCCGTAGTGCAATCATGCCACACCGGGTTGCAGGCTTCCCCTCAATGCTTGCCCGCCACAACTGGGAAAAAATCTCTGGGCTCGAACATGGTAGTGGGCGGCCAATGGAGGAGTTCCACGAGAGGGCACACGACTGATGATCGTCGAAGGCGACAAGACTACGGCCAGGTCGGTAGGTTATCCCACCCCCGCAAGTAAACCTCAGGGTCCTCTAAACCTTGCATGACAGGTCATTCGACGGCCTGAGCTCAGAGGGAATGCACGCAACAGGCAACCCCTGCAGCACGTAGTGTCTCTAGCGCTTTTACACACAAGCAGGGCTGTCTAGGTGCTGCAAGAGTTGTGCTCTGGTGGCGAATAGAGTCTCGGAGCCGAAAATAAACAAATGCCCTCATAGGATAAATTATTTGGGGGTGTCTTTTGTTTACAGCGGCTCTTTTGCCGGTTCGTTCTGTAGGTTTGTTGTGTTGTGATATCCGCTTGCTTGAGATGTCAGATGATTTGACTCTTCTCTCTTTTTTTTCTTTCCCCCGCTTTGCACTAACAGTAAAAGACCCTGGATGTTTTTTTTTTGTTGGCGCCCGCAATCGGAATATCAGGCGAGGCCTGGGGTCATAAAAAAAAACAGTGGCTGGGGAGCTAGAATGAATGCGCAACCCGGAAGCTAAGACTGCGGGTGTTGGCACCACATTAACTGGGATTCGATTCTGGGCGTCTATTGAACTCGGTCAATGGGTACATGAGATCGTAAGAGCCTTTGTCAAAAAGTGTCACCGTGACCTGGAGCGGGCATCCATAGCTACAGTAGCTGCGAGAAATTGTCTCAATCTGTTGAGGCTGGGCGTATACTGGCGCCAACGAGGCTGGACATGACGGCCCATTCCGGCCGGTGTAAGTTGGGCGCTTGAACCTGGGCCATTCTCAGGCAGGCTGCTGTAACCTGTCTGTACTGTACGCGCAATTGTCTGTGACTGAGGCTCTCACGGAATCACAATAATCACACATCCGAGACAAGCCACCCGCACAGCCTGCAGCAAGCGAATGACCCCCAATGTCTCGAGTATAGCCGTGATAGATTGAACATTAACCAGGTTCTTGACTCTTTCTCGCCTGCGCTTGGTGTTGTACGTGGCACACCGCCATTCATCCCTCCCCCACGAACCGGCAAGCCGGGTAAGCGTTGAGGTGCAGCATCCCATCCCATCCTATTCTTTGCTTGCGGTGCTGCTGCGCCTTGACCCACAGACCCAGGTTGAAGACCGGGGTTCTATTTTGTCTCGTCCGTCCACCTGAAATTGACGGTTGAAGGTTACTGGGATAACGTCATGGTTAATCTGTGTTTGGTGATGTTACCCCTCATCGTGTTAAAGTGATGCTATTTCATTCCTTTCGCATGTCGGTGAAGGATAGTAAACATGTAATGATAGTAGTAAATATCATGACCATAATATCATTCTCAGATTAATACATGATAAACAACCAACCCCTTGATTCCATCCTGCAGCAATCCTCATCCTGTAAAACTGCACATTGTTCAGGGTAGCTCTCCCATTGCTCCCATCAAGGTGGCCGACGCCGTACTCTGCAGATCCCCCCCATTCATTAGCGCCCACTCGAGATGCATCAAGCCCGACAGCACCTGAACAAGGCAACTCTCGGCCATGTTGACGTGTCCGTGCCTGTAAGCGCGTTTCCTAATTCATCATCTTCCGTTGACAAGAGGTGGTTAGCCATGTCCCCCGACTGACAGATCCGTCTCGTTCGATAAACAAGATGATCTAGCCCCCCTCCATGCCGACCACCTGCTGATTGGAGTGGAAGTTACCGGGAGATCCCGATATTCCATAGCGTGTTTGTAGACCAGGCCAGGCTGTCGACCTGGCCCATTCTTTCATTTTCTTATCCCTTGCGACATCTAATCCCTCCATCACCAGTCAACAGTGAGGCGACAGCATCTGCGGAATCGCTTGCTATGCGCTTTCAAGCGTGAATGCCTCATCCGTTGCGCGAAGTCGTGAGCAGGATCGGCAGAAGATGCACGCCGATTATGCCAAGCACCACAGACAACCCTGTCCATCGCGTCGGTATACGCGTCTCGATTGGTATCATGGTCGTGACGGGTTGCAACAGAATCTAGGTCTACTACCAGTCGTGGTAGGCCATTTGAGTAGAACCGAAACGTCAGTGCCTACCCAGACAGCCATCGCCATATCTCCCGTCTCTTATAGGATGCGCCGCGTGCGCGAACCACCATTTGTCTTTAATAGCGTCTGGTAGGCTGTCGTCTCGCAGACTACAACCAGATGTGTTGTTCTATTTTGATAGCACTTCATTCAACACCATGTCTGCCGACGTGATGCTATATTTGTCTCTTTTCGACGCAGAGTCATAATTTACGGCTCCGAGTTGGGTTTTCATGCGCAAGATGCCGCGGTTCTAGAAGTCTTGAGTGCTAGCACTGACGCCGAGGTGCCGCGGGGTTTCTATTGCTTGACAGATCGGTGAGGCGCCGCCATCTAAGGCCAAACTTGAGTAAGGTGCTGCGCCTACTGTAGGTATGGTGACATTGCATAATTAACGTTAACTGTCGAGATTTGGCGAACTAGACAAATGCACCGAATAAGTGGAATGCAACTACGAAAGTATTTGGTCCTTCTACCCTCGTTCATACTCGCAAGACAACGTCCTTTTCTCTGTGACCCTCAAGCCGTTGATGATGCCACCCCCTGTGTCCTACCGCACCGGTCCTAATTCTTGACCTCACTTCCTTGTATAGAGCTCTACAAAATAAGAACAGGGTCCAAATCATCATCACCAGAAGGCTTCAACCCTCCCAAGTGAGTCTCGACACAAGACCAACACGGCTGTTTCGGAAGAATAACAGCACGTCTCTTTAAGCGGGTGCTAACCCCCACAGCAGCGAGACGCCCCAGCCAGTTCCCGGATGTTCGAACAACGGAAACTGCGGCATCAACGGGTGGTGTAAGCAATTCTTCCCAGTTGTCAACCACAACAGTCTGCGGAAAGGTTTCCGGGATCGTCTGAGATGGTGTATGTTGCTCCTGGTCACTGCAAGTAACACGGGAGACGAGCGGGTTACTAAGACTCGATAGAAGGTCGAGGTCGCATACCCATTCTGAGCTGTCGTAGACTTGGACCAGGGTTTCCCGGAGGGCACTTGCTTCATCAATGAAGTGTTCATCGTGGTGCAGGCCAGGCAACCCGGGCTGGTACTGTGTGAGGGTCAAGTGCATCGACGTTTTCCAGAAGTTGTCCTCGAGTTGTCCTTCGAACGGCTTGTGGTTGAGAACGGTCCAAGCCTCGGGGTTTGACTTTCTAATCCTTGGTTCTGGTGGTGGAATGAGGAATGACAGCCCTGGCTGTCCGATGTTACCGGGAACACGTTTGATTTCGGTCTCAACGGGCTCTTCGTAAGGGTCAGCCATCATGGGGCTTGCCACAAAGATGGAGTTGCCATAAGTCATGGCAAACACATTTTGCAGGTACCCGATGTCATAGATGCGGCCCGAATCAAACATGGCTATGCAGGCAAATGCCTCAGGTCGTGAGAGTCTCGATATCATCGGTGAACTGTCATCCCCATCTTCATCTGAAAACCACCGAGCATCGGTGAGTGACGTGCGTGCAACAATTGAAGAGTCGACGGTTGCTTCTGGCAGGCGTGAATACATCTCAACTGCCGCAGCACAGGCCCGGAGCGGTTGCACAAATTTGGGATAGTCTCTTCCAAGATCGTTGGTGAACCATCTCGTCAGACGGTCGTGATCAAATTGGTCAGGCTCAAAGGCTTTTTGGAATGTCTCCCCCGTGATGAGATGGGCGGGGGATTCCGGGTTCCCCTCGGGTCGGCCTTGGCTAGGATCAGATACTCTGCATATTTGGCCATAGCCATCATCGCCGGTGTAAAGTTCAAGGCGTACGGAGGTGTTTATTCCATCTTGTCCTGGCATTTTGTCAGCCTTGCGACCTCGATAAAGTATTTATATAGGATCGAAAACTCACCACTGGCAAGTCGCGTCAGGGCGTCCTGGAAATCTGTCCCGTTCCCAAAATCCGCTTGCCAGTCCTTTGGATTAGATACCATGTGCATCTCGTGCACCGGCAAGCAGATTTCTCCTCTACTATGAATGTCGCTCATGTGATCCGTTATAAACCTCTGCTCGGGGGAGAGGCATTCTTTTGTCAGGCCGGGATGGCAGGCCACTAAACAGCCTCCGTATTGCTGGCAATGGCACATCTTGTCAGAGCCCATTATCTTTCGGCCCAGTCGCATTAAATGGGATCTTTTTCCTCCTCGTGGTTGCGTAGGTCCTCCCATGAAGCAAGCTTCACCACAATCGCAACCTGGTCGTTTATTCCCCAATGGGATCCATCGTATGTGTCTCGCTTCACGTTGGGCAGTTGATGGGTTCGGTCGGCGAATGAACCCGGACTGATTGCTTGCTCCAAAATCTGAATTGACAGGTTTTATAGTCGCATATTCGTAATAGCGCATTTTGTAAGGAACGTAGTACCTGATAACGTAATGTTCGCTCGACAGGCCGCGGTCATTCGCGAGTTGTCTCAGATATCTTATCCGGGCTTCAGGGTCGTTCAGCAAGTGGAATAAAAACGGGATGTTGCACAGCCCGAAGAATGGTGGAGGACAGGAATCAGGCGCACAGAGGAACCCGCCATGCCGACGACCATGATTGACCAATTTCATAGCAGTCTCCCTCTCAGCATCATCTCCGGATACGACGTCATCTGCAGCCATGAGAAGTTGTCCAATCCAGGAGGTGTGAGCCGTGACCTGTTGCATCCGGAGCAATTGGGACTTGCGCTGTGTCGCATCTTGTGTTGAATCTTGTGTTGATCGCTCGGGCGAGCGCAAGGCATCCGACAATCGAGCCATGAAGTTGATGCAGTCTAAGACTGAGCCGCAAGAACCTTTCCAAGTAGAGAACACACATCCAAGTAAGACATACCGGAATTGATCCATAGATATCCGCGAGTTCATGCTGAGGGTACGGTTCACGAGGACGGGTTCACCGTAGTACCTCAAATACGCCAGTGGCAGAGACCATACCACGCTGCCGGAAGTTTCGGAGGACCTCTCGACGTCCACCGTTAGGATCCCAGAGCCAAGAACAAGCGGATCTCTCTGATGAATGACATCTGGCCCGCGGCTCAAAATACATAGATCGGGATACAGGTGCCAGGAATTTATGGCCAAGAGAATAGCACCATTCCGAACCCTCTGCGGGGTGCCCTGAATGAGGGAATCCATCGAAGACATTGCATCCTTCCAGGCTGTGATGGCACTGTCGTATGGATCGGTTGAACTGTTGACGGGAGCCCCAGCCTCGTCGGAATACAAGAGCACGGCTCTTCGCTGTTCGGCCATTGCTGTATGCGCCGTGTCGATCCAGGACCGAGCGCTGTTGTCCCAAGCTGCTAGTTCGTCTCTTGTAAATTCTTGCTGGGTTGCAAGCGCCGTTTTCATGGCCTTGGCTGCGTCTCTCTCCTTGTCGATGGTACTCTCGATTTCTGCTTTCCTCCTCTCGATGAGCTGCAACCAAAGAGAAACTGACTGAGTACGGTCAAACACTCCGGCAATCATAGATGCCAGTAGGTGAATGGCAATTGCATTTGCGCCAGAGGTTGCTGCTGCCCACAAGCTGGTCGAATCGGGCCCGACAAATTGATGGAAGATGCCATGTCTGGCTCGTTCTTTGGGATCGATGTTCTTCCGCTCGCAGATTTCGGACACACGCTTGCCGTAAGCTGACAATAAGTGTTCGGCTGGGGGCGGGACCCCATCAAAGAGGGCACCCAACTTGCGGGCAGTCCGGTGCAGCGTACCTCTCTCGGCATTCTCTCTTCGCACATCGCTGAGGCTATTGTCGATGCCTCTGAACTCCTTGGGGGCCTCCAGCCTGATGAGAGTGAAATCGAGGTTAAGATTGGCGGCCGCAAGAGAAACCTCGTTCTGGACGCTGGCTGCGCTAGCAACCAGCTTGTTGATGAGGGAGTTGGCCATATCAGCTTGGCCTGTGACAGGGGTAGGTTTCTACCATCGCGTACCTTTCTGTACATTACCTCAAGCGGGGGACATGAAGGCAGAGCGGGGTTCTTGATATGTGGTTGGTTGTGAAAAATCAGGCTGAGCTAGCTGCCAAGAATCAGACTGACTAGTTTTGCAGTGAAGAATCGGGCTGAGGGTTGAAAGAAGGTAGTTGGTTGGTTGTAATGATGAAGAAGAAGAGAGGTTTGTACAGTGCCAAATGCCGCCTCAAATACTCGATGCACTATAGGACACTCCTACCCGCAACAAGGTCGCCTTTGTCCTGCAAGTGCGACTGGACGTGAACTTAGGTACACGATCTTCTTCATCGGTTATCCCGGCTTCAACTGTAATAAAGAACACATTTGAACTTAGGTACACAACCTTCACATAGGTACCTACTAAGATAACGAAATGTACAAAGCGCCTTGAACCGATTCCATAGCCTAGTTCCTGACTAAAACTGACACTCTAGCAGGATATAATATCGCTTTTCTTGGCCTTATCGTCTCTCTGGAGTTTTACGCTCTAGTCGTACAACCACACATCAATGCTATAGTTTCATCTACCCTTGCTACCTGCGTCGCGTCATACCAGGACCGACGTTTAGTTTATATTGGTTTGCGGCATTGCGTTTTCGTGTCGGCACATGTCAATAACTCTGTTCGTTGTTACTATGGCTGACTATGTTGGTATGATGCTATGCTGTCTTTGGAATGCGTTCTTTGTTATAGTCGAAGCTGGTCCTCGATGGGATAACTGAGCTAGAAGATCGTATATTCGGTGCAGGAGGACTCGCTCGACGAAACCCAAGAGAACAGGATCCTATAGAGATTGTACTAGTTCACGAATCACAGTGGTGGGAACTATCCTTCTTTTTTGAGCGATCCGGCCACAACCAAATGATGACTCGCTGGTCTTCAAAAGTTCAAAATTCTGCCCCCAGGTTCTTGGCGAGTGTTGTTAGCTGGAGCCCACCAAGGTTTACAAACTCCATATAACGGGATCTTCTGGTTAAGTTTTGATGCCGGTGGCTGTCAATACGTAACTGCATCCTTGAGATATTGCTTATTCGGCTGGTGGTATTTGTAAGGCATGGTTGACGAATTCTGTGAATTAGGGGTGGCAGGCCGTATCTAAAGGGCGAGGTGCTGTGCTAGGGCAAGAAAGGTGGGATTTAATTCATCTTTGACCTCCTGAGTGACCTTATCTCGAGCCATCGCATCTCACTTATTCCAGTATCGCAACAATCGGAAGCCCACTTAAGGGTGGGTGACGCAACCTCGGCGCAACATGCAACTGCAAAAGGAAACTGGAAACCCACCCTTGGTGGGCAGACCGCACTCGAAAAGGCCATGATCGGCAACATAGGAAGAATTCTTGTAGAACTGAAATCGGCATCTGTATTCACGCGAAGACTAAGTGCAAAGTACTTTGGTTAGGAATTCCTTCGGCTAGATGCTATCGAGTGTCAGAGAGGCCATCATCTTGATCTGGAACGGCATGCCTATGATTTTATTTCTCAGCTAGACTTGATATTCAGTGAAAGCTATTGAACAACAAACCATCTCCTACTTACCTGCAGCTTCGGGTCAATACCCTTGCTGCATGCATGCAGCCGAAACCACCTCCATTGGATCACGATGACTCCGATTGCGTTGCATCGCCCCAATATTTACGAGCAACAATCAACATTCTCACCTCATCTTTCATGTTGATTAGTCCACCAACTGCTATTTATTCGCAAGAGTGCCCCGTCCTTGGTCATAGAAGCAAAGAACAACATTCTCCATAACAGAATACCAGCCCACGCAACACGAAGACATCCACTGCATCGGTAGATGATAATGATGCAGGAATCTCCCTCATTCACCCTCTTCCCAAATCTCCCCCCCGAGCTACGCACGCGGATATGGCAACACGCCCTACCAGTAATAGGACCCGCCATATGTCGATACAGAAAAGGACTCTGGCACCCGCGGTACCTCCAACCAGGCGACGAGGGCTACCATCCAGACTTGGAAGACAAGATCGACCTTGAATTTCGTCCCGACTTGGTGATACAAATCCTAGTGGAGCTACCCCTCATACTTGTCAACAGCGAAGCTCGTCATGTCGCCTTAGAATGGGCTCGCCAGCATGGCATCAAGCACACATGCATGCGACAGTTTGTCCCTCAACACGATACAATATACGTCGAAACCAGTCAGATTGAAGATTTCTACAACGCCCCTTGGGAGCGAATGTTTGAAGATGATCTAGCCAACAGAATGATCTCCTCAAACCTAAGGCCCAAAAACGTTGCCATATCCGAGATGGCTATTCGAAACAATGAAATAAAGCCCCTCGCCCTCGCCATGAATAACTACGCATCCCATATATTCGTCATTGTTGGAGAACAGCCAGACTTTGAAGGGTTGTGGGAAGTTGACGACAGCCGAGGGAGGTCCGTGTTTTGGGACTGCAAGAAACTGTGTTTTGAGATGGGAGATGGAGAGTATATCACGGATGAGGGACTTTATGGGTGCTTTGAGGAGGGTAAGAGGGATTTTCTAGAGGATCTTCTCGATTTCGGTGACCTCGAGATCAGACCTGCTTTTGCTGTTAGGAGATGAATCACTTTTCGGTCGGGGGTTGCGTTATCGAGTACGAAGGAGAATTACCTGCCAGCTAGCTGCAGACTCTAAGAAGGCAGATGTCACATGGAAAATGCATGTTTGAAAAGATCGGAGTTTACTTTGTCCGAATGACCTCGCAGTGGGAGAATATAGCATCTAATACAACACCACCCTTCAACAAACACCAAACAAGCCGTCATCGTATAGGGGTTAGTACATCAGTTTGTGGCTATCTTGAAGCACTGAAAACGCAAGTTCGAGTCTTGCTGACGGCAAGGCATTTCTTTTTGCCATTTCTTCGCGTTTTGGAGGCGCTCAGCCTGCATGGGTTATGAATCATGATGATACGGGTATGGCATGCACCCACGGTCCCATCTACTGGAGTGCCGCCGGAATTAATCATGGAGAATATTCTTTTGGGGCCTTGAAGTTCTGTAGGGTGTGCTGCCGGAGTGGGAACCCTCGGGCTGAAGTATCGTCAAGTTGGAGGAGGTATAGCTCCGTGAATATCGGCGAAATCATTTTTAGCCATCTTTGACGTTCATATGAGAAAAGTAGTCAACTTGCAATCTCATCATTGTTCAGGATTCTATAAAGGCTCTTGCTACTAAATATGAGCAGAGAGAGAGTTGTGTTGGTGTTTGGGATCGGATCTTGGTCCCAGAGGAGTAGTATCCATCGCCTCACCCTATTGCATTAAACAGGATAGACAATAATCTATAGAGGTGTCAGCAGCTTTCCGCTTATTCGCCATCCATCCTGCGGTAAGGCTGAAAGGGTTGCATAAGGCTGAGCCATGACCTCTCCGTTATGCAAGTTTCGTAAATGCACGAATCGTCAGTTTCCTCTCCCTGCTCAGATTAATTTACGAGATGGGCACACAAAATTGATCAGCACGAGACAATACGAAAAAGAAGAAGAAAAAATATCCCTGCAGATCAAAGACGTCATTTGCCACCTGCGTCTCAAGTCAAAGCCACCAGATGGACCACATCAATCGGGCGACTATTGATTACCTAGAATGCCTTAATTGCTTCTCGGGTAAGATTCTCGCAATCTAAAGGTCCCGTGAAACCGCCATTTCTTGGCATTTTGAAGATCCAGACGACGTGAGAGGCCGGAATAGACAAGCTTAAGATTAGGATCTGTACCCCTGTCGAGAGCTGAACATAAGCATGACAGGGATCTGCATGTGTTGTTGTTAGTTGCTCCGCCTCGCGGAATGAGTCGACTCGCATATTTACTCGTGTGCTGCCTAATAACGTGAGTTATTTTATTTTCAACTTTTACATCAAATTTTTTTGCAGTCAAGATGAGGTTTGATCTGTCTGCTTCGGTTCTTTGTTTATCTTTGTCGTTCTTTGGCCCGGTTGCAGCTAGAAGGGGAGGAGGCGACTCTGGCGATAGTGGAGGAAGCAGTGGAGGCAGCAGTGGAGGTAGTAGTGGTGGAAGCTCTGATGGCGGTAGCTCTGGAGGCACATCAGGTGGTGGAAGTTCTGGATACCCCTATGGGACTTACAACTATCCCAACGGCTTGAGCAGCAGGATCGATTGCGGCCTGGGAGAATGCGGCTGTCAACAACTCCAGGAGCGGGAGATGCTCTTTGGTCTACCAGGCCTTTACTACAACGGCACAATCACCATTCGACATCGCATCAAAGACAGCACAGTGTGGGAGATCAATGGAGCCAACGGCTGCGGCAACAACGACGACGATGAAAAGAAGTATACCTATCCAGCTCTATTCGTGGCAGCGCCCAGAGGAAACAATACCGATGTCAACCCTTTCCACTGGAACCTCTACGGATTCCAACCAGCGGACCAGACCAACCAATCACATGGTCCATACCTCGACGTTTATCAGCGATGGGTTCAGATCAGGTCAAGCGACTTTGTTCTGTCGGAGACTTCATACGGAGGCGGCTTCGCCAAGCCCTTGGACGCCCTTTATCGAAACGCTGATTCCACCGATAAGCATCAGATGACGCGTGTTTACTGGGACACCAAGATCACTGACTTTGACGACGACAAGTTCTCAGCCTCTGCAGAATACACCAATGTCCCTCCCGAGCCTGATAATGCCTACGTTCCTTTCAGTTCACGCTACGATGTCCGAAACAGCCAGTACTTCACCCTCAGCGATGTGTGCGCGTACAACCAAACTACTGGCTCTGTACTCGGCCCTCTTCGGCACAGCAAGATCCCCAAGAACAATGATTACCTCAACACGACGACTCCGACAGTCTGGCTTAGCAAGGGCGCCAAGGCCGAGATGAAGGATATCGGGGCAGATTCAATGACTTTTTCGCTGAAGCAGACGATCAAGTCGGGTCTCCCGTACATGAGCGAACGAGCGGCCATCTGCGGAAAGGGCGAAGACCTCACCTTTATCATGTCCGAGGTGTTTGAGAGGTCTTATTTCAGAGAGATTCGTCCGAATGACAAATACGACGAGTACTGGAGAATGGACCTTGACATTAGCATCGAATTCGAGGGCGAGATTGTGAGCGAGAACAGCACAAAGATCACCGGGAGACAAAACGGCGATGTCCTCTTTGGAAGGGTTTACGCGACACCAAAACCAACAGGAGCAGGAGGTCCAGGAGGATCAAGCGGATCATCAAGTTCGGCCATATCTTTGACAGAGCTGTCAACCGTGGCTACATGGATCGTGGCCGTATTCAGCATGTCACTTCTCGTATTTGTGGCGTGACGAGGCGGGAGATCTAATCAGATCAATCAATGAAAATCATTACCTTATCCCTTTGTACCTAACGCCGCGTTAAGTATATATACCCGCTTGTTCAACTAAGCGTCACGGTCTTGAGGAAGCTCCCGTAGTTCGTTACCTCCCCCCACCTCTTGGGGGGATTAGACTTCTGACTGTACCCACGATTTGATGAGGCTGCAGCGTAACGCGTATGCAGCGCGTCTTGAGACAAAAGATATCACGACTTTTGTTGATGAGATTTCATTTGTGTTCATTGACGTCACTTTACCCCTCGTGATCGGCGATGGTCATAGCAGCACCCTCACAAAAGCTGCCAAAACCACGCACACACGCTTACCAGTTGAAAGCAAATCTGACTCAGGTATTGCAGATGACTCCATTCAATTTGACTAGTGAGACACGCTGACAGTCACCCGTCCCAGCCTTGCAATGCGGTCACAATATCGCTTCTTCATCTCCATCCCCATCCCAAACACCTTACCCCCGGAGTCGGTCCTCAATTTCATCCAGACATACACTCCAACTCTCCAGAGCAATCCAGTAATCGCCGACTTTACGGAAAAGCCAACGGATATCAACGGCATCACAAGTGATCCCTTCTTCGGTCCCCCGGATAACACCCTCCGCACCTTTGAGATTCACGAAGTCATCACGCTGGCACCCGGTCTTAGAAAGGAAGCTAGGTGGCCGACTGTCTTTCAGTGCACCCCGCATGGAATTCGATCGCGTGCCAACGCTACAGCCGGCATTGTGGTCTGGGCTGAGTGGATAGTTCGTCCGCGACAAGATTCATCGGCGGGGTCTCCAATTGAGGCTGGGAATACTCCTAGTACGGAACGGACTCTTGGGGAGGATTGGGAGCTGTATGAGGAGGTGACTATCGAGGCTAATCGTCTTGTCATGCCTTTTGTTTCTAGGACGTCGAATGATGTGCATCGTGAAATTTGTCAGAAAGTGTTGGATGAGGCTATGAAAGGATATGTCAATTGAAAGCCGATTCTTCATACATCCGTCCCTAGATCGATCTAACTATCAGGTTGACTCATCTCTATCCTCTTCTATAACGTGTCCTCAACACCCAAACTCGATGGCGACACTTCATCCCTTGTTACCCACTTTCCCAATGCAGCACATCCTCGGCTCGGTATTTACACGTGATTTAACAAGCGATTGCCTCCTCGGTACTCTTCTTGGGCTTGTTGAACGGAAGAGACTGCCAACAATCCCTGAAGAATCCAATAGGACGATCAGGGGTGGCCTCCTCGTAAGCGGTGATGTAAGGAGCATCCCAGACAAGATCGACCTCTTCCGGCTTGAGCCACTTGGTACCCTTGACGTACTTCCATCCGAAGAAGAGAATTGGCATCAGGATAACCATGGCGTAGTAAGTGAAGAAGGAACCGACGTCCCAAGGAGAGAAACTCTTGTATCCGTAAAAGGTCATGATGATAATCTCCCAGATGAGTGCCAGCCAAGCAGAGTACGGCTGGAACCAGCCACGGTAGGGAAGACTCTTGCGGTCGAACTTCTGTACGACGGTAGCACGGTGGAAGCAGATGTAGGTGATTGCGATGACGATGTAGTCGACAATGGTACATCCCGTGGCCAAGTTGATGAGCCAAGTAAGGACCTGGGCGGATCCGCTGGACATCTGAAGGAAAGACAAGAAGGGGAACACCATGACCACAGCAACGCAGTAGATGGGAACACCCTGCTTGGTGGTCTTTCGAAGGAACTTGGGTGCGCGGCCCTCGATGGCTAGTCCGTAGAGAGATCGGATACCGTAGTAGGTGACACTGTTGCCCGCAGCAAAGATGGTAGTCGAAATGAGTGCCGTGATGATGTGAGGAAGAACTCCAATGCCTAGGTTACCCATAGCAATGATGTAAGGAGAAGCAGCCGCACTTCCACTATGTCCAGTCTCGCCGTTGAAGATGGCCGTCATAGTAGGCTCATTGAAAGGAACAAGAATACCAACAGCAATAGCCGAACCAATATAAAAGACCAAGATGCGTAGATAAACAATCTTATAAGCAGTCTTGATATAAATCCTCGGATGCTTCGCCTCGGCGGCAACAATGGAGACAAACTCGGGTCCAACACAGGTAAACGAGGCAGCCCAGAGAGCGGCCAAGAAGCCCTCAAACTGACCAAGCATGCCAGTCGAGGAGAACTCTGCAAAGGCGCCGGGATTCTTCCAGTAGCGGAAACCGTAGACGTCGTGTTGGGGGTTTCCGCCTACCATTGTTATGAATGTGAAGGAGAGGAGGATGAAGAGGAGGACGACTTTTCCGCCCGAGAGCCAGAATTCGGATTCGCCGTAGACCTTGACTGTGAAGGCGTTGAGTAGACTGGAAAAAGACGGGGATTAGCAATTGGTCACTCTACCAAAGAAGAACAACCATCAAAAATGCGAGAAGACTTACCCGTAGAGCACAATGCAACCACCGCAGATTGCCCCAACAGGAATATTATCACTCCAATAAGACAACACCAAACTCAAGGCAGTAATCTCAAAAGGAATGATAACAACCTGATACAGGAAGAAATTCCATCCAACCATGAAGCCAAGAGCATCATCAACCCACTTTCCCGCCATGCGAATAAAGCCACCGCTGACAGGCATGTAAACAACCATCTCAGCAATACAGTTATTCAGCATAGCCAAAAAGATGTTGTACGTAACAAATGCCAGCAACAGACTCGCAGGACCAGCTTTGATGAGAACGCCACCGATGCTCATGAATAGAGCTGTACCGATGGAGGCTCCAATGGCAGAGAGTTGGACCTTGCGGTTGGTCAAGCTGCGCTGGAGGCCATCCGTGTTGCCAGTCTGGATGTAGTCATGGCTTCCATCAACCTCTGGCTTGGTCTCAAAGCACTGAGATGCATCTTGGACCTTTTCGATGGACGCCCGAGAGGTGACGGAGCCAGGGGTAGAATCCTGCGTCTTGGACATGATGAAGGCCTTAACCCTGAAGGATAAAGGGAGAGAACAAGGAGAGAAAGGGAATGAGAGTGGGGGATAGAGATAAAAAAGAAAGTCGAAAATTGCAAGAGAGACTGCTTGCCTTATATCTCTTGGCAACCATATTTTAAGCTATGGCCCATCTGGTGGGGGATAACGGGGTCTCCGGGGGTGGGGAGACAAATCTTGGAGAAAAGGAGTCTCCATTCTGGAGAATCCCCGTCGCCTCCACCCCCAGACTCTCTTCTCCTATGCTCGGGATGCGTGGAGTACCAGAGTTGCTCCGTGGTTCGTGCGGGGATAGTGACATGTCATGCGTGTCTACGTCTTGGGCATCCTGGCGAGCTCCTGTTGGCAGTAAGCGAGGTCTTGCTTGATACCTTACTGAGAAGCCAAGACCCAAATCTCTGTCTAGATCTCTTAGCTATTGCCAAAATCTTCTCTCAGCCCCATTCTGACCCATTTGTCGTCCCAACTACTCCTGCCGTGGTGGATTCTCCCCCGCGGTCCAAACTCAGGATACTATGGCTTCAACCAACCAGGGATTTTGCTATTACGTAGACCCTTGATCTCCCCATGGAGAAATCTCAGCTCCAGAAACCCGAAGGTCAGCAGAATTTTTCGCATTGTCCTCGGATCCCCAAGCCGTATCCCATGTAAGTGGCATTTGACACCATCTCCGCCTAGTTCGAGACCATGGGTGGTTGGTGAAGCTAACTTGATGTAGGCATGTTAACCGGCGGGGATAGGTGATATGTTCGCCTCCTTGAAAACCGAATGTCATGATTACAAGTTGTTATTGCGTATAGAAGAGGGTGAATGGCCTGTCATATTCCTTGCTTGAGGGCATCTCTGGGCCGCGAAGACTTGTCTCTTGCTCCCGGGTAAGACTGAGCAATTTCCTCAATCGAGTGAATAACTACCAGCGAAGAATATAGACAAGCTCGTGAGAACTGCGGCTGGAAATATGCCACAGCCCATTCGTTGGAGGCTGATGCATGATCCCCTATTTCCTTTTTTCTACAATCGGGGTCATGTAAACCAACCCCAAGCCTCTAGAAACTCTGCGGGGTTCGTACCTGAACAACCATACTGGCTGTCAAGTTCACAGCTAGTCTCGTGTGTTCCTATTTCCTAACATGACCGTACCCAGACCAAGACAAGCCGATTTCTCCCGAAGATGAACGAGTAAATCACTCGTGCAATGACCACCTAGAAGTAAGCCCAACCCGGCTCTTCATCCGTTGAGACTTTTTTTCGATCCTCCAATGGTTATATCTCCAATTCACAAGGGGAAGAGTCAACTCATCAAGATCTCCACCATTGGCGGCTTCGATATCCGAGCCGAGCAGGGCTCGGGATCTGTTTCTCCACTTTCTTGGCTCAACCCCGAATGTGGACATGCGGAGTTGACAGCGAAATCGGCGAATGAGAGTAGGAGTGGAAATGGGCTAATTATTCTGGACATTTCGGCTTCCCCCTGCGACTCGTGCAGGTACGAGTCAGCAGGGGTACCGGGACGTGGACTCCTTGACACAAGGCATTAATGTGGCTGAATATGCTATAAACGGATATATGGCATCACTAGGTAGGTAATTCCACTACACAGTAAGATCATGCATGCTTTCTAATTGTATCTAGATCTATTTAAATACCAGACGCTTCTCTAATCTACTTGACAATCTTAAGAGTCTCGCTAAGAGGCAACTTCTCAGGAACCTCAGGATGAGGCTGAGCCAACTCTCCAAAGTTGAGGTTCGCCTTGAGACTGTAGTCGTCAGGAACCTCAAGGAACTTCTTCAGGGCAGCCTCAACAGGAGGGATGGCACCCATGTGCTGAAGGTTGGCGCCGAAACCCTCGAGCTCCAGGGCGGTCCAGACGAGGATCTGGGCCATGCCGCTGGCATGGTCGGCGAATTGGGGGAACATGTGAGCGGCTGACTGGTGGGTTTCTTGGGAGGACTTGATAGTCTCTCCGCTGTCCCAGAAAAGGACCTATCGCAGTGTAAGCATGCATTCACAAAGTCGGGGTAAGAAGCACATACGGAACCGTAGGCGTTCTTGAAAGCCTGGAAGCGGGGTCCCATAGCATCCCAAACACCAGGACCAGCCCCCTTAAGGATAGGCTCAGCAGCCTCGATAACTACATCCCAAAGCTGCTTGTGCTTCTCTCCGAGAACGAGGGTGATGCGACCGGGCTGAGTGTTGTAGGAAGAGGGAGAGAAGGAGAGGACCTCGGTAATGATCTTCTCAATACGGTCGTCGGAAACGGGAGAAGTGTCCTTAAGTCCGTAAACGGTACGTCGGTGCTTGGCGGCAGCGAGGAACTGGTCGGCGGTGATGGAGGGAGACATGGTTTGTGATTGTAACTCGAAGATGAGACTTGGAGATTGAATTGAAGTGTTTATTGAGAATTAGTTACTATTTTGTGAGAGATTCAGCTCATATTTAGATGGTGTTCGATTTTCCCCTACGGATACGGAGCTTGGAGACGCGATTCAGTCCGAGGCTCCGAGACTACCGATTTTGTAATTGCCGCGCGCGTCGGGATAATTATCAATCAGGGACCATTCACCGCCACGACACATGGCAAAAGAGGCGCTACTAGTAGAGGGGAAGATAGGGCTGTAGATGAGTGATTTGGTTAATTCTCGTATTAGAAAATGTAAATACGGTGTTCTGAGCATCGAGTGCCTGGAGCTGGATCGGCATCTCGGCCCCCTGAAGTTCCCGTCTATTCTGAACCAGGACACGGCAGCACCCACCAGATGGCGAGATCCTTTGGACCACAACAGTGAAAGTATCATCATCAGAATATGGAAGAAGCATCCACTATCCTGTCGACAAAATCCCACAATCCCACATCACCAGAGCATCAACGTGGGGCCCCTCGGCGACTTTACACATCTAGACTAATCTAACCCCGATTTCCCGCGCGCTTGTTGCCGTCATTATGGGCCCCCTGACGGATAAGGCCCTTCAGTGGACCAACAGGACCGAGTCATGAACTCAAATCGACCCATCCATGGATTACAACATTGTTATCAAGCGCAGAAGTCCAGCTCAGAGCCGATTAATCAGCATGCCTTGGACTATTTCTCGTCACCTTTCCGTATCGTAATGGTGGATAAAGCGCCTAGTTCTCTTTTATTTAAGGATTCGAGACGGGGTAGGAAATTGCTAAAGTGGCTGGATCACTTTAACGCCACTGACTTAAGGACACTGTTCAAGTGTTCACTTGCAGTATGGATCTTCACCTTGTTCATTCTCATCGATGATACGCTTCATGTTTTTGGACAAGGAACCTTTTTCGGATGGTAAGACGTTTGATAATATCTAATTATACAAGCTGACAGCAGGAATAGTATCGTTTTATTCGTCTCGCCGCCCTCAGGCGTGCTCTTCCTCCAAGCCGTTGCTGGCCTCATGGTTGGGCTCGGTCTCTGTCTAGGATGGGAGTGGGGATGCATCGCCATGAAGGTCGCTCTTGCGACACGCCCGCAGGCTGATTTACTGGCAAGATACCAAGAGTTGCAACTGTCGATGCCGTAGAATACGACCAATGTCGATCAAGCCTCAGGCCAGTCGACTTATTTCTAGATAGCTATTTATCAGGGGTTCATGCTGGATAGCAGAGTTTCTGTTACTTACTGTTGCATGATGGGACTCTTTATCTATCTTATGGTTAGTATATGTGCTGCTAATGGTCCAAAGCCACATGTCTAGAGCTAACTTGACTGCCAGGCACGCGTCAGAGTCGCCATGCCGAAGCTCGCCCTCGTTTCCATGTTTGCCATCAACACGGCCGACATATACATGACGATAGCCCCTCTTATTCCCACCTTTCAGAGGACCATATCCAAAGTCCTAGTCCTTCCTGCAGCCGTTGCAGTAGGCGTCGGTGCAGCCTGCAACTTTTTCATATTTCCTCGTTCGACATCGCAGATTATGTTGGATGGCATGGGAGATGTTCTCACCTCAATGCAGGGCTTTGTTGAGTCTCTAAGGTGTCATCTTGAAACCCCCGAGAAGCTTCGGGAACTCAAAGAAGATATAACAGCGTCCCACCAGCGTCTTGAGATTGCAAACATGTTTCTGATGCCCGACGTTTCTTATAGAAAGTGGAGTCCTGAAGATATCAGTTGTATCCAGAACGCACTTCAGCAAATGTTCATCATGTTTGGAGAGCTCGTGCAATACACCATCGCTCGGGCAGAGGCTGCGACTCGGTACCAGGCACTCACAGAAGTTGCTCAGTCAATGCAAAAGTCGGACCCTTCGAACGATCAATATCCAACCGCATATCATCAAATCTCCAGAACACTTGATCACCGAGCGAGAACGAGACATCCAGATACAGACGCGTTGCTCACGGCATCATTCGAAGCTTTGTCCAAATCTGTCAGCCCTCTAATACAAGAATGGCAGAACGCATGCGATGCCATCCGCCATGCAATTACCGGTACCTCGACGAAAGAACCGCCAAGTCTGCGCGTGATTTCTCAGTCACTAACAGAAGCTCACGAGGCAAAGTCGGCGGCACGCGGGATCCTCGATTATCATGTTCACCTGTTTGACGCAGAAGGCAACCTACTTCCCAACGATGAGCCTGACAGAGATCCTCCCCTCTTTGGCGTAATGACAGGGCTACTCTATCAAGAGCATATCCTCAACCTTTCACGATCCACTATAGCATTAATCGAGGAAGTGACGAAGACCGAGGAAAAGGCACAGAAAAAGCGTCTCTGGTTACCCCTAGGCATACAGCGCATCTGGAGACCGACTCTATGAGGAAGCTGGAAGGCAGTGGGTTCGTGTCTTTGATGGGCTCGTATCATTTCTCGGAGCGATAGATAACCTTGTCTTGATATTGAAGAAAGCGGTTGGTGAAATGCCTCGTCTAGACTGGCGTGCCCTCGAAAATGGGACTGGATAGATGCAGTACTTTATCGCACAAGTATT
This sequence comes from Fusarium ambrosium, assembly GCA_003947045.1. Classification (NCBI taxonomy): domain Eukaryota; kingdom Fungi; phylum Ascomycota; class Sordariomycetes; order Hypocreales; family Nectriaceae; genus Fusarium; species Fusarium ambrosium. Next base: position 20,243 of record NIZV01000003.1, read on the forward strand.
TGACAAAGTGAGGAGATAGAGTTGATTTTGGACTTGGCAATTTATCAAAACCTAGTGAGCGTTTCAAAAGCTCTCTTCCCAATATCATCATGAAAGGTGTCGATCCACATGACATTCTTCACCCTTCTCCGTGTCTCGTCCCAGCCCAATTTGCATATCTCTCGTACGCTCCCACATTCCCCCCAATTTTTGAACCCAGGCCCAGTACAAATTTGCGCCATCAACACCAACCAAGTGTCAAGGGTGCTATGTTGGACTGGGATCAAAGGTTTAGCGGCAGCATATGCTATCTGTATCTTCTCGGTCAGGCCTTGGTAATAGTGTTTCCCACTCCAGCCTGGAAGGCGAAAAGTTGTCGCGAGGAAGATCATCATGCCGAGATGAACGCATTTGGATAGTTCGCTTGTGAGGCGGCCCTCGAGGTCTATCAGACTGGAGTGCACGAAACCTAGGCACTGCCGTATAAATGCTCCATTGATTGGGGTCTTGCTGTGGTAGTGCGTGTTGAAGAGAATGGCGGTGTACTGAAGATATCTAGATACGATGGCCAAATCTGTATTGACAAGTCCCTCTATGCATAGCATATCCTGCGATTGGTGAGCATTTATCACGTCGATGGGGAAGACAGGCGCCTCCCAAGCTGATCTGTCATAGATTGGCGTCCACAGTTCTGTCACGAGTGAGCTGGAAAAGTTTAACCTGCAACCACGTCAGAAAATGCCCGACAATATCAGTCCTAAGGCAAATTTACCTATCCATTGAGAATTGGATAACGGGATTATCGTTTACGGCCCTCAAGTTTCCTCGCAATCGTAGTATCTCTGACAAGCCCACGGCATGCGCCCTCGCAGCGTTGTAGTCGCCAAAAAGAACCGCAATAGACGCCAAGATGCTAACGACATAAAGTGTGATATCGTTCTTATAAGCGTCCTTATCCGATAGTCTATGGTTCAATAGAGGCAAAACGCGCCGGAGATGCCGGTATGTTGTGCCAGATAACGGTCTTTGCAACACCAAGTCATTGGAAGCCGAGGTTAATAGAAGGATTGCCCGAAAGCAGAGTTTCTCTGAGCAAAGTAATCGAAAACACATAAATGGGTCTTCGTCAAAGTCGATATGAATCCCGAAGTGTTTGAATGGGTAGAGTGAGTCTCTGATTGGATTGTGGACAAAGTCTGCGGTTCGATCAGCATCCACCTTTCATGACTATTGGCATTGGGCTACATACACTCATGCATCAATTTTTGAGCAGAATGGTCCAGTCCCTCTGGAAAGGGGAATAGTGCCCAGTCAGGCGGCGACGGCAATATGCATTGCTTGATGAGGAAGCGTTTCTGCTCGGACCTGGAGGACGGCACAACTCGATCCCGAGAGACCAATCCGTCGGAGAGATGAGTTACTCCTTGAACCTCAGATCTAGATTCGGGTGAAATTCTAGCCGCTGCTCGAGCAGCTTCACGCCTAGACCTCCGAGAACCCGGCTGCTTATTCTTCTGTCGCATACAATGGCGTCGTATCAACTGTCGCTCGGATGAACCGATTCTTCCGGAACCGTCGGTTATTACAAAGGCAAGTTGTTGAGACATGGTGATGTCTCCTTTTGGGTATCAATCTGGTCAGTTAAAACCGGAAGAGAAAGAGGAGAAGAACCTTGTGACCAGATGCGAGAAACGCGAGGTCAAGTTCAACCTTAGTAATGAAGCCGTGGTGAGAATAAAGTGGGACGACCACATTGTTTTCCTTTTTGGGACAAGTCAGGGTTCGTGATCCATGCCAGCCAACTTGTTAAGGAGAGCGAAGAATTAGACATTATAAATCAGTATTCTCCAAGATATGATATAAAAATTAGCATGAGACTTAATAGTAAAAAACTCAGCTCACATAAATCCAGTCTCAGTCTCATTCATACACTCTCGAATCAACCATGGCGGCTCCCGGAGGTTCCCTGTCTCTAACACCAGAGCAACCCTACACATTCGCCAAGATCTTTGTCAAACACCAAATACGCCCCAACCCAAAGCCATCACTTGAACACAACACCGTCGCTGGGAAAACCGCCGTCATCACGGGTGGAAACGGCGGCATTGGTCTAGAATGTGGCCGGATTCTGTTGTCGCTTCACCTCTCCCATCTCATCCTCACTGTTCGAACCATCGCAAAGGGAGAAGAGGCTGCAGCTTCACTACGAAAACTTTACCCGAAAGCCAAGATTGATGTTTGGCAGTTGGATATGGACTCTTATGAGTCAATCAGGGCTTTTGCTAAGAAGTGCGCGACCCTGCCCCGTCTAGACATGGCTCTGCTTAGTGCCGGCATCATGAACGTCGATCTGCAAGTCAACAAATCAACCGGGTATGAGGAGATGTTTCAGGTCAACTACCTATCGACAGCTCTACTTGGCCTACTCTTACTTCCAATTCTCAAGCGCAAGACGGCATCCGACTCTCCAGGTCGACTCATGCTCGTCGCATCAGGTGCTGCCCTCATAGCGGAATTCTCCGAGCGCAATGCTGATCCTCTTCTTTCTGCTTTTGGCGACGAAAAAGGATGGAACTCTTCTATCGCCAAGAAGAGATACGACACCAGCAAGGGCCTGGTTCTGATGCTCACCCTTCAATTGAGTCAATTGACAAAGGCCGATGATGTCATCATCAATGTCGTTGATCCGAGCTTCACCCCGGGCACCAGTTTCTTCCGCAACCTTCCCTTGCTCGTGAGGGCGATGACTTGGCCACTCACGAAGGCATTGGGTACTTCGGTGAACAATGCGGCATGGAGATATGTCGATGGCGCTGTGGCTCGGGGCAAGGAAAGTCATGGAAGTCTTATCAGTGATTGGGAGATCCATCCGTAAGTGCCCCATCTGTAACAAAAGCGAGATGAACAATGCTAACTTGGGCCAGATACCACCCTTTTATGTACACAGAAGAGGGAAAAAAGTACATGGATAGACTTTGGAAGGAGAGTATTGAAGAGTTGGATTTTCCTGAAGTTCGTTCTGCGTTACTATCGCTGCGCGCAGGGTCTGCATCTTGATGCTGTAGGGTAGCTGTCTGGTTCATCGTTTATTCACCCCTGTTTTCTTTTGGTCCTTGGTCATTATTTCTTCAAATTTTTCTACGTAGTTACTCTCAATTGATGGATCTCACCGTTCAATCAACTGCCGAAAGTATAATTGAACCATTGCAATGGTCAAGTGAAGGTGCATGTAACGTGTCTTCAGTCCAGTGTTAGACTCCGTTTGACGCTCGGGGCCGACTGAAAAGCCCTAAGCGCCACATCTGACTGGCGGTGGCTCACTCTAAGCTATCAACAGCTAGCCACTTTAGGGTCCGAACGGGGTTGAACAATCGTTGTGGGTGGCTGATGAACCTCGGTCGGAATGCAACGTGCCAGGCTCTTGGTCAGGGACCAACATACCTCAGCCTCCCTCGACCAAACTATCGGGAAATGCCCTTCAATAGCTCCTCCGTATTTACATGACGTCGAACCATGAACAAGTTCAATGCTGGTTCACCGACTCAACCAATGTTAGCACCCAAAGCCCAACTCCCTCGGCAGCACCCGCCCGCCCAACCAATCACATCTCCCTCAATTGCGGACCCACACCAAAAAAGGATTAGTGACACCAAGAATAGCAATCAAAGGCTGGGAACTGCCGGTGCTAACGTGGGCTGAGCATCGTTAGCTCCTTGAGGATACGGGGAATCCCTGGTTCTAGATCGGCGTCGACCGGCCTGGCCGTTTGCCGTGTGACCCGGTCGGAAGAAACATTCTCGGCGGAAGATGCCAGGCGTGGATAGGCTGGGTTCTTGGAATAGCATCAGCTAGAACACTTTGTTTGAAACAACTCCACCATGAAATACGAGATGGAGACAAGAATCATGTATATAAGGAACCCAGAGCAACGACATAAATTCATTCATCTCATCACTCATCACTCTCATCTTCTCTCAACAAGCTCAATCAACTCAATCAACTTCTCTCAACTTTCCAATTCCAACAAACAACTCCCAACCCAACAACACCCTCAACCCCACAACAACAATCACCATGCAGATCAAGGCTATCCTCCTCACTCCCCTCCTCGCCGCCGGCATCGTCTCCGCCGCGCCCAGCAAGCCCGTCCAATTCGAGGCCATGGCTCTTCGCTCAGCGAGCCCAATCCACTTCAGCGCCCTCCAGGCCTCCAAGAGCTTCCTCTCTCTGAACCTCGCCAAGCAAGGCGCCTCGTGCGACAAGAAGTCTGACAATCACGCTGTCTTCAACCTCGTCGGTGACGAGCTCTACCTCTACAAGACCGACAACCCTCCTCAGCAGCTTTACGTCGACCGCTCTGGTATGGGTCAGGGTGTTTTGGGCTACACTACTGGTGCCCAGCCCATCCCTAGCAAGGCTGAGCGCAAGGGTTGGAAGATCGATAAGAGCGGCAACCTCAACTTCAACGGTGCTGGCTTCATCGCTTGCCCCAACAGTAAGAAGGCTGGTGGCTCTTGGAGCGTCTGGGTCGATGCTGGCAATGCCAACCCTGGTGGTAACAAGGGCTGCCTTGGCTTTACTGCTCGCACCATCAAGACTACTACTCCTAACAGCTGCGAGTACACTCAGCAGCAGTAAGCGATAGAAATGAGTTTTTGGCATGGAATATGTAATGACTGGAGCGGGATTGTTTATAATTAATAATGGGGTTGTTTGTTTTAGCGTTGAGGGCATAGCGGTATTGGTGGGCGCATACATTTGCATGATAGAATAATAGATGAACGAATACAAAGAATTAGCATGCTAAAATCCATTCTTTCACGTCAATCATTGCTCGATTGCATTGTTTCGGGAGTTTTCATCCAGTCCTTGGCCGTGTCGGGGCCAACTCCGAGCCGAGAAGCCCCACCCGGCCGGCTCCGGGGTCCGGCTCCCTCCCCGTCACCTTTAGCAGCTCTTGGGCGTGAAAGCTCGATTGGCTAGCTGATCTGCACATTGATCGCTCAAATGACTAGTTTCTTATAACTTGATCTTTTGTTCACGTCTTTCCCCCTTCGCTGTAGGATTGGGTCCCGAAATCAGGCAGCAGGCTCGGTCAATACGCTTTTCGGAAGAGCGATAATGCAGTCCACGCAAGTAGGCATGGATGTGACATGCAACTAAGCGAACCGACAATCGAGAACATGGCAGATTCGCCAGTAACAGCGTGCAGTGGGACGATGAGGGAGCCTGGTTTGGGATGCATGTCTTACGCCAAGACGCATGCTTATTCGTCCCCTCTTTTCTCTCATTCACGCCGATAAACCAAAGTTCCCTTTGCGTGCCTATAAAGCTCCGTTAGTCGGTTTCTGAAAAGTCGTCTTCTATCACTCTATCATACGCATCTTACTGCCTGAAGAATGACCGAAGAAAACGCATCGAACCACCAAGGCCATGATGGCCAGTCTCCCAGCCCTGATCCCGACCCACCTTCTCACTCTCCATCCTCCTCGTCACCATCATCATCGGCGGTGAGCGACGATCAGACTGAATTGCACAAGTTCCTCCAGACCACAAAGAATGATGAGAGCAATGCAGAGCGTCTCAAAGAGATTCTCGATGGGCTGGATAAAGATCAAATTCACCAGAGATCACCATACGATGAGGACAAAACCGCCATGGAAATGGCAGTTGACCAAGGCATGCTGTGGGCTGTCAGAGTACTACTGGACTATGACACTTCCCTCATATCCAGGGCCGATGAGAACGGAAGGCAACCTCTTCACAAAGCGTGTCGGGAGGGACATCTGGAGATTGTGAACCTTCTTTTGCAGCATGGAGCCGACATTGAAGCTAAAGAGTCGGATGGAAGCACCCCTTTTGATTCTGCATGCTGGAAAGGCCACAAGGATGTTGTCGAGCTCCTTCTATCCAGGGGGGCCAACAGTCAAGGGTGTGATAACGATGGTTGGACTTCAATCCGAGCAGCAACCGAGCACAAGAGACTGGATGTCATTGAAGTTCTTCTGAACGAGAACCCAGACAACATCAATGTGGGAGACAACAAGGGGGAGACTTCCTTGCACGTGGCAAGTGGAAAGGGATACGTTGCCATCATGCACCTTCTTCTGGAGAAAGGAGCCGACATCGACAAGCCTGACAAAGAAGGAGAAACACCATTGCACTGCGCGAGTCGAAACGGAAGGGATGAAACTGTCCGCCTCCTTTTACAGAAACAAGCCAACGTCGACAAGACCGATGACAAGGGGGAGACGCCATTGCACGCAGCAGCCCGAGAAGGGTACCGGGGAGTCATCTCAGCTCTCCTGGAAGGTAACCCATCGATAAACATGACCGACAACAACGGGAAAACACCACTATGCGCGGCGAGCCAAAGTGCACATGTCGAATGCGTCAGGCGCCTCTGCGAAGCCGGGGCGGATTGCAATATCCAAGCCAACGAGAAAGAGGGATACAAGACGGCACTATACTACGCATTGGATCCTTCGGAGAGTGGGAATGAAATATCTGATGCGGTGAAGGAAAACCAGCACACGATCGTGGTTGAGCTCTTGGCGCATGGTGCTAATCCTTGGATTCGGAACACCAACGGAGATACGGCGTTGCATCACGCGGCGCAAGTTGGCTACATGGGCGCCTACAAGGCCATTCTGGAGGTGATGAAGGATGGAAAGAGGAGGTCGATAAACAATAAAGGGTACACAGCTTTGGGCTTGGCACTTGAATCATGCCCTGATGAGATCATGGGGTTGATGATTGACTCGGAGACGGCAAACATGTTCGACTCGGAAGATGAATACGAGGCACTCCTTTGGGCAGCCATGAAGAAACAAACCTTTCATCACGCAGAGAAGCTTTTCCAAGAGAGGAAGCACCTCAGGGATAAGACAGCCCCTGAAGACTCGAGCAGCTGGAGCGTAATCGAATGGGCGACCTACCTGGAAATGCCTTCGGTACTCGACATGCTCCTGGATTCTCAAGCCGCCGCGGTGAACCTCAAGATACCAGGAATTAGTATCGAACGAGACGATTTCTTGAGGAACTTGGGCTTGAAGGCGGCAGTTATTAAATGTAGGATACAAGATGAAAAGCTGAGGTTCTTTCCCGAACACCGCAACGTCAACGATGTTATTTATGGTATGGAACCGGTAGGCATCACAACCACGGATAGCGTTTTCACATGGGTTCATCTTCCCGCAACTAATGTAAGTTTCCGCCTGTCTCACAACGTCCCAAATTGAGCGTTCAGCTAACTGGTCTTCTTAGATGACTTGGATGAATGTGAGTTTTGTCACCGGTTAAAGAGAGCCGCTAAAAGTTTCTCTGTATCTCTATTGAGAAGCACATCTTGCTGATCGATTCTACAGGACCTTTTGAAAGGGATCTTGATCGAGGAGCCATCATGCTTGAATGAATCACAGTCAGAGGAGGACCTTGACACCATGTCGAGAAAGGTTCACAGAGCGAATGCATTCTTCGAATCCAGTTGGTCCCAGATTCCAAACGCAACATCCGAGTCCCGAATTATGAAGCCTCTGTACACGAATGAGCCGACGCTTGGAGCTACCAGCCATGACCACTATCTTCACGCCGTTTATGTGAGTATTCCTTAGACTCAATTGGCCCTTGATCTCTCATCTTTTTTCTAGATGCCATATCTCACTTTGTCGAGACAACACCGAGGGTGCCACGCTGGGAACGATGCTTGCGAGGGCAAGCAGGCTCAGAACGACGGAAGGGATCAGCAGGAGACTAAAGCCTACGATGCATACCATGGCCTGCTGAAGTGCTATGAAGGTGATGTCATCCATGGCTCGGCAACTCTTGATGAGTCCTTTTACGGTTTTCCCAGGACTCACGCTCAAGACCACGCCACACAGCAAGAGAATCGACAACAAAGGAGTGAGAACCAGGTTGTGGAAAAGGCTATACACTCAGAGGGTGTAGCAGAAAGGTCTTGCTTCACTCTTGTGCGGGTAAATCAGTTGTGGGTGTGGGTAGTTGGTCACAGTATGTTTGACAACCCCTACGCTGGATACTCGATTGTGCTGACAATTCTCACTTAGAGTGGCTGATCACGGCGACGACGCATCCGATCGACCAAGTTAGGGATTCATTCCTCGCAGATTTATGCAAGCACATCAAGAAGCGAGCAAGGGTTCGATCTCCGCATGATATGGCAAAGGCCATCGTCACGTACTGTATCGATTCCTACGACCGACCACACGAAACAAACCACTCCATCCATCAGATCTTTTCTGACTCGATCAACAAGATTGTACGTTCCTATTTGTAAGGATAAACACTTTGATAAGCTTCTAACCTCTCTCTCAGGCCAGGGAAGACGCCAACCTACTTGAAGATTTCTGTCAGCACATGGAAGAAGGAAAAGAAATCGAGACAAAGGCTACCATGAGACTTTCGGCCAAAATCAGAAACATCCACGTGCAACTTCGGATGCTTCAAGAGATTGGTAAACATCAAATGAGGGTTTGGAAGAAGCTGATGAGCAAATCTTCGTCGGACAAGCGGCGATTGGAGACTCATGTCATGAGCGACGTTGAGGACATGATTGCATCCGCTGATCGCATCAAGTCAAATGTGAGTCGCGTTTACAGTACGGTTGACCTTGCTGACTTTTGTGGAATAGGTTGAAATGACGCTCTCTCTTGTCCAGAGGGAGATTGCCAACCAGCAGGCGAGAGAGAGGGTGAAGCAGGGTGAAATCGCCAATGAGCAAGCCATGCTCGCTAACCAGCGAGCGAGCGAGAGCTTCCAGCAAGGCCGGACGGTCGTGATTTCTGCCGTCATTACAGCATTCTGCGTAGGTGCTCCCAGCCATCATCTAATTAGGATTTACAAGTAACAAGTGTCGTTTAGTTAACCTCATATTCTCTGACGTCCCTTTTTGGAGTGGATGTTCACTCTTTTGGCAAGGGGCCATATTGGGCGTTCCTACTAGCTTGTAAGGCACCCCCTTTACAGCACTCTAATGACCAACATTTTTGCTTACGCTCTTTTCTCTCAAGTTCTTGTCATAGCGGCCCTTCTCTGCTTCCTGAGGCTGGGTGAGACCCACCGAGGTGCTGCTGTAGGAGGAAGCTCGAAGGAGGAAGCGGACAACTCTCAAGATAAGCAGAAGGGGCAGCTCGAGACTGGGGCATCTTTCAGGAGTGACAAGGATGATTGGCAGATGTTGCGAAACGGGCGTATCACGTGGCGAAGACGGCAAAAGGAGAACCCATCAAGGGTTTGATCGTAGATGAACTGTTGCAGGTTCCCGTTTATGTACATAGAAATAAACTCTCTGCCGTTACCTTGGGTACTGTGGTATTTCTGGCTGTGGTTGCCCAGGATGTTTACACTTGATAGATACTGAATGAGGATGAGCTGCGGCTCTGATGAGCCAAGAGGGCTGAACCTCGTCTGGCACAAATCTATTTTACTCTAAAGATTCCCTAACCAATGTAACCTAGGTAAAGAAAAAAAACCCTGGGGTTTTAGTACCAGACTATCCACTACCTAGGTAGTAGGTGGCTCAAGCAGTCCCGTGTTGCCTGTGCTTGTACCGACAAATACAACCAACACAGCTGCATACGTGGCAGTCGAGACCAGCGTGTCAATGTTGGAGACCTTGACGACGAATGAAAGAATGAGCGCAAATAGAAATACAAATGCAGAGACCGTAACTAAGCTCTTGACATCCGACGGCCGAAGCGTCATGATGATCATGGGCACAATAAGAAACAAGCCACCAGAAACAGCAATGACGAAGCGAACAGATCGGTCTACAAACTTAGAGACCTCTTTTGGGAGCTTGCCGTTGAGATACTCTTGCAGTCTCTGGTGGCGTTCCTCCTTGGAGAAGGCTAGTCGTGATGGAAGATACCTCATGAAGGCATCGCGCATGGGGTCGATCTCGGTTTCTGCGTCTTTAAAGAATGCATAGTGTGAAGAAAATGGATCATTGAAATCTTCGTCTGAATGGAAGAACCTCTGCAGAAGGAACTTTCTGTCTCTCGCCTCCGTCTCCGTAAGGCTTTTATGTCCCCGAAGAAAGCGATAGTCCCTGAGGGCGGTTGCTAGAGAGGTGAGTGCTGCATCCAAATACTCATTTGATGGGTCCTAATACCGTAATCTCGGAGAGTCCCTTGGAGAAATTCTTGTTCTTGACTGTCGATCAGACCTTGCTTATGAATTTTGCTTTTCAGTCTGGCCAGCCTCACCTGTAGCTGGGTGATGTTGAGCCGTTGGAGGAATTCGAATCGGAGAAAGTGAAAATCTTCCTCATCTTCGAGTGACCTGTTGACATATGTCACCAGACTCTTCTCGTAAGATTCAGAGGCCATGGTCGAAGAAGAATGAAGGACAAGAAAGGCGGCCAGGCTCTGTTGTGGGGGAGCGGGACGCGTACATTTTATACCTTGGGTGTTTTCAGCTCCTTCAGCCACTGTCACATGGCCGCCGGATTAAGCGGGAGGCGCCAAGCTCCCAACGGATATTTAAGACAGAGAGCCCCGGAGCCTGATTTCTTGAGAATACTCATCTTCTCGGAGGCTACTCGCTTTGCCTACCTATTCCATGTCTCGACGTTGTGGTTGATGACCTTTTGAAAGCGTAACTAAGTTCACACGAAGAGTCGACATCGGCCCCGTGGTCTCGTTTGGGCTTTTCGAACGCTGCTTCAGGGTGTTAAGCCACATCGAGTACCTGACTGAAACTGCAAGAAATGAGGTCTCCGTCAATTGAGTGAGTTTGTTGGCGTCAGATGTCCGCTGATTTCTAATCTTGAGTAGTAGTGACGACCAGTCCTTCGAGGATGACCAGTCCTTCGAGGACGCCCTCTCCATGCAGTCGATACCCCCCACGAGCCAGTCGACAGCTCCTACGAGCCAGTCGACAACTCCCACGAGCGAGTCGATAGCGCCCACGAGAGAGTTGATAGATCCTCTAAGAGATGAGGTGAAAGCAGCGATAGAGGAGTTCTTACGAGATGCGATATCGAGAACGAAATGCAACAAACTGAAGAAAGAATCGATGGATAAGCTCTTCAAAGACCTTTCGGCGTTCTCAGGTCTTTGTGCCTGGCACAATCTAAAATTAAAACAAGTTCTTTCGTTGGTTATAGCTGATGGTTGTAACTTTGAGATGATACAGGGCCTTAAGGAATACCTCGAGACGTTCTTCAAAAGACACCGTGCCGGCGACTTCGTTGTCTCCCTGGAAGACTATTCAGTCTACAAAGACTTCAATTTAGGAGAACGCCTTTGGGATGGAGAGGTGGACAATGATCTCATATACTGGGCCGAGAGTAGAGTGCCACGATCGAACCGCATTCCGATCAACCAAGATCCAACTGCTTATGAGGTTTCTGGTAGGAAGTACTACTACTCATCAACATGCGTGGAAGCTCTTTGGGCTATCGAGCAACACCTGAAAGGATGGAGATGCCACATCCATTCTATGCGCACCAAGGGAAGCAAGCTCCGGAAAGCAAAGGACACCGTCGCCCACTTCTTCGGCTACCACAAGAGGCCTAGAAAGGACGATAATGAGGACAGAACATTGCTGGGTGCGAGTCTTGAAGAATTTGAGAGTTTGATCAAAATCATGCAGGGCCAAGCTAGGAAAGCAAGAAAGGAGCTATCGGAATTCGAGGATGGTAAGAGCATCTTAAGTGGTTTTCTCTGCGTATCCTAACTAACGCGATGACCTGCCTAGTCACCTCGTATCGCCAAGAAAAGGCTATTCTTGCTCTTCAGGATGACATTCGTCTCCAACTAAAACTGTCATCTATCAAAAAAAAAGCGGACAGGTCCTCCGGGGTCCGCGATAATTAGCCAGCCAGATCCAACGCCGTACCGGAGGGCTCAGGCTCTCAAGGTGAGGCTCAACGAGTGGGTACAGTATGAGTCGGGATTCTGCGATTTCAGAAAACAAATAGAAATGCGGGCAAGACAGAGATATCGGGATAGGGTACGAGCTATGGATGTGAGCGATAGAGACTAGCATTAGGTAGACAAAGAGGCATAGGATGGGGTGGGGGGGAAGAGTTGAGCTGTCATCGATTAATCTAGTTGATATCACTATATCGCTTTACGTTGATTGTCACCATACTAGAAGCCTTAGGAGCCTTTCTACTAAAGTACATCTATTCAGGTCTCCCAGCACTTGAAACCATCACACGCACTGGTTCGCTAGCATTAGTATCAACTCAAATTCAAGTCTACTAGATTATGGTAATGATTTCTTTCTCAGAATCTTCCCGCCCTACTGGAGACCAACCAGAATCAGTCTCAAGGAACCCAACCCTTCGATAACGATTCTCCCAGCCCGGCTCCCTGACTAAAATGAGAGAGTAGAACCATCCTCTCATCATCTCCTTCCCATACCCGAGAGTAAAACACCAGAGTTTGGGCGACTGTTTCTTTCTACAAGAACAAAGGCTCGGGGAGAGACCAATGGAATCCATCTTGTAATCGACCCGGCCATGATCCCTGTGCAAATCTTCCTTCGTCACCTGAGTGAGATGTCCACGGATCTCGAGAACACCACCTGTAACAGCCCCATATGGGTCCTCGGAGTATGTCAGATCCACGTTGCAGCTGATGACTTCAGCCGCGCTCACCACGAGCCTCCGACCTACATACTCAATCGTGCCCTGCACAGAAGCCCACGACCAAGATGGGCTGCCTGACTTGCACGCTTCTGACCGGGGGTACCGTAACGTACTCCACATCAGATCAAAGACCAAATTTCTTCTCCAGAGCCCTGCTAGATAGTTACTGTTGAGCTTGGGAGCCATCAGTCTGGCGATAGCAGAGATGCCAGGAAGTTTATCTGTTGCGACAGTGAGGTTGCGCTTAGTGTAGTTTTCCACCAGGAGACACCATTGCTGCTGCAAAACCTCCAAGCCATCACCTGAGCGTGAAGAACGGCCCTCATTTCTTCCTATAGAAATGAAATTGTAACCGCAATCCACTAGTGCCGGAAACCAGCGGCTCTCGTTAGGAGGCCCGTAGGGATACTCAATATGAATCTCGTGAGCGGCTCTGGGATGTTCGGCCGTGTCCGGTTTAAAGCCAGCTTGACATTTCCAGATGACGTCCATGCTGGTAAAGATGAGAAGTCGAGGTGTGAGCATCGCCTCTTGGAGGGTCCAGGCTCGGTCGTTGATGGGCTGCGGGTATGCCCCTATCATGACCCAGTAAGGTCCCTCCCTAGACAGTAGGACGGAGCCCATGGTGTTCTTATCCATGTGAATGGGGAGAAAGAAGAGTCCTGTTTCGTTTACTGGAAGGCGTTTGAGAAATCCGCTTCTGCAAGTTTGTGCGCTGGCTGCTGAGATCGTGAAGTAGCTGTTGAAGTAGATCTGGAACATCTTTGCCATCTCTCGAGCCACATCCTCCTTATCGTCCTGGACGATACACAAGGAGTCAATCCATATGTATCTCACTCCGATGGAGCGGGCGACTTGGAACGCGTCTTGAATGGTTTGCGGTAGCTCTTCGTACGGCAACTCTCGAAGATATTTCGCATACTTCTCGCGGGTTGTCTTGTGGACTTGGTCACCGCCCCAGCAATAGCTTAGGGCGCAATATTGTCCTGTTTGGCTGAGGGTCTCGCACAGGCGCGCCGAAACGTCTACCCCAAGTGGCGAGACCATGATGAGCCTCGTTGGTAGCTCTTTTGGGGCATTGCCGGGGCATTTGGGATGGTTCTCAATGCAATCAACAAGCCACTGTCGTACTGCTCTAAAGGTCTCGTCAGATCCGAACTCTGCAAGTGTTGCCTGAGCATGGATGAGCTTGGATGCTGGGTTGTCTGCGGAGAGAATGAGAAGCAGTTCAGAGGGTAGCGGGGGGAACTGACCAGGTGTTGTGTGTAAACGCCATCTACGGCCTATCAAACGACCGTCGGAGTAGTAAACCGCTAGATCTTTGTCTTCGGAGTGAAACTTGATCCTGAATTCGAGTCTCTCTTTCATCGGAGGAAACCAACTGGCTCGGGGCCCTGAAAACATGGCCCTATAGTCTGGGCCGTCATCAGATTCCGCAGACAATGACTCCTCCTCGCTGCTTTGTCCGTCGCTCCGACTGCTACCATCATCGCTTTCATCTGCGCCATTCTCATGGTCGCCCTGGCTAGTCGATTCATTTTCGCGGCCCGGAGAACTCTTCTTCTCATACACTCTATCATTCTGTACTATATCACTGCAGAACTCACAGTTCTCAATAGCTCCTCGTTCGACCTCCTCCCGTGTCCGCGTGAAGTGGTACCCCTCATCATTGGTCCATATCTGGCTCTGAATGTTGTCATTGATGGCTGGGTCGTCAGCATTCGGGAAGATTTCCCTGCACAGGGCGCAAAGCTTGAAAGGGGGGGAACTCTTCGATTCTGACCATGCTGCCTGATGTAGAAGGCCCTGCGATGGACCAGCCAGACCCAAGAGTGTAGAGAGTAAGGCCAAGGAATTATAATCGAGCAAGATTTGAGGGATGATGGTGTATCTTGAGCCCCGCTACATCTCTTGAGCGGGGTGTCTGCGCCTCAACTGAACGAAGGATCAGACGAGAGGGTGACAGTCGCAAATCTCATTGGCCAATACAGCCAAGATCATATCTGAAGATGCAAAGCATGGATGTCAGCAAATGCCCACGGCCAAGCGTCAAAGGGTAACATGCCAGAGACGCGGAGGCACTTTTAGCTCTTGAAGGGACCGCGATATTAGTCCACACCAATGATTAATAAATAGTAACAATCGATGTAATATTTAGTTATTTGTATTTTAATTCGGGGTATCAAGTACAAAACTATGCAGTCAAACCTCAAGCACTCAAGAAATAACTCAACGCAACAAACGTCCAAGTTGTTCACCAAGCCGATTCTCCCTCTCCCTATTCCTCTGCGCCTCCACAATCGTCCTCCCATGCATAGCCATAGGCGCAAAAGCCGCATTCGTGCTAAAGAAGCAACCTTCACGATGTCCTCCACGACCGGACCTGGCGAGCCTCCAATCTGCCAGACACTCCCAGCAGAACTCGAACCGACAGAATTGACATGTCATGTGGAAACATCCTTTACCCTTTTCGATCGGGATGTTGCAGTTGGGACACGGCTTGGTATTTTCCGCCAGCCAACGCTCTGTTTCTTGACTGTCGTCTTTTCGTTGGAGGTCGTATTCGTCGCAGGTGAGGTCTTGATGCCATGGACTGTGGTGTTTGAAGCACATGACAAAACCGCACTCACTGCAAAAGATGCGGTTGCCAAACGGGGAATCTGGGTCTATGTCATCGTAGATTTGTCCGTTTGTGCATCTTCCACGTAGACATCTTCGGAAATTGGGTTGCTTCGCCAAGTTGATGTTGAGACACTGCTGATCGTACCGAGCAAAGGTCTCTCTGTCGGCCAAAAGTTTGACCTGCTTGTAGGTGTACACATGATCGCAATCTAGATTGGGACACCTGATATCCTCGCACGCTGCAGATCCTCGCGACTCGAGTTGAGACTTGATATGAGTGCAGAGACAGATGACGCAAACATCCATGTCGTGACGTGCACTGCATGATCGAAGAACAGGTGGAAAGGGAAATGCATCCTCGGCATTCGTATAAGTCTCGATGCAGATTGCACATTGCTTGCTCGTCTCTGTCGTGGTTTTGCCGTTGTTTGTTGTAGTGGCAGGCTGCGGTTGACCTTCCCTCTTCTCCCTCTCGTGTCTCTGACGTTGCCCAAGTTCTTGAAGGAGCATGTATCGCGCCACGTCTTCAGGAACTGTATGACCGACTGCAACAAATCTACCACGTGCAAGATTCATTCCCCTGAGTCGAGCTTGGAGCATGAGTTCAGCTTGTAGAACTTGACCTTCCATGGCGCGTCTCTGTTGAAGCTGTTCTTGCCGGCGCTCGCGCTCTCTCACACGATGACGCTGTCTTTCTGCTTCTATGTGTCTCAATACCCTCTCGCGTCTCTCCCGATCTGCTATTTCTTCTTGGTGTCTGGGTGTTTCGGTCGTGGGCCTGGCGGGCTGCCTTGTTTCTGGTTGATGAATCCTGGGTTCTCTTTCCCCTGCTGGATGTGGCCGTTTCCTCTCGGTCGTTTGGGCGGAACTCTCTGTTGCTGTTGTTGGTCGAACGGCCATCTCCCCTGATGAGCGGGAACTTGACTGTCTCTGTCCTGTTGAAGAAGAGCTTGCCTCGTTTGTCTCGTTAAGACTTCTGTCCGACCCTCCTGTGCGCCGTGCCAGATTAAAGACCCTCAATCGTCGTACTAGGGCAAGAGTTGATTCATTTTCTTCACCCTCTTCCTCCTGTTGCTGCTCCCTCACTTGTCTCGCTCTATTCAATAGCGGATCATCTCGCTCGAGAACTTGAGCGTTGACCACTCTGGCTTGTGTCAAGATACTTGGGGGCGGTCCATAACTTGGACCCCCATTCCATCTTTGCCTCTGTTCTGGTAGTCGTGTTCTGCGTCTCCGGGGGGCGTCAGGACTATCACGGCAGTTTCTGCAAATCGGGTTTTGGGAAGTGCCAAAGTAATAACCGACAAGCATGCTTAGACGATCAACAATATGGGCTGGTTGATGTACAGCGCCACAGTTAGAGCACGTCAACACTCCGCAGGCGCAAACGATAATATCGTGAGTTGGTGCGCAAGCACACGTGGAAACCTCGGTGCCGCTCATGTTGGTACTCTGCATTGTCGGACGACCAAGATGGGAAAAAATGGATGAAAATGGAAAGACAAAAAGATGGAAGAGGTAAACCTTTTATACGATAGGAGGGATTATCTTATCATTTTGCCGAGTGGTGAGGCCTTAAAGATGGGCCGAATGTGATGCGTTAAGACCAATGTGGCTGAAGTCAAGATGGATGAACCTGAAGTGAAAAGTCAACGATCTTAGGTATATGTGAGTTACCCCGGCTTCAACTATAATAAAGGACACATTTCCAACACATCATAGCATCATATCTCAATGCTAAGAGTGAAACGTCTACATAATTCCTTAAAGGGTTACTGAATTTATTCAATTTCTCTTGGACGGTATGAGTTTCCTATCCGTTTTATGTCTCCTTTTTTGTAGCTGATAATGATGACTTCCAAACCATATCCAGGTACATTATCATCCCGGTTCCTCACTGCATTTACTGAGGTATCACGATGGATGTTCCTCTTATCCTGACTTTTAAAGGAATGCAATCCGAAAACACAAATTCTCGAAAAAGTCAACCAGAACTCAGACGTGATGGAGCAAAGGTTCCCTAGGTCTTAATGACCCCGCAATCCATGCAATGTAGGTTTATGATGTGGTTCATAAACACACATCATTGATCAAATGGAGTCCGATCTTCTAGCTCGGTTATCCCGGCCTGAACTATTTAAGTTATTGAACCTCATAGCATACCCAAATGTCGATCAAGGCAACCCAGCAAGAGATGTACACTTTTCAACACAATCAAGCCATCATGCCCAATGTCTTTCAACGCAAAAGTCAATATCACGGCTTCAACTCTAACAAAGAACACATTTCCAATACATCATAACATCATACCCCAATGGTAACACAGTAGGATCAAATGGAGTCCATTAAGAAAAGAGTCGGCACACTGAAAGAAAAAAGGATGAAACTATTTGCTCATAGCAAAGTACGTTTGCTGTTGTCATGTGTGCTAATAAATGTAGGAGGTTGGGATTATTGCGCTGCCGCCTCCGAGACATCCATCACGTGAGGACGCACGCTAGCTACAGCCAGTGCTGTCCAGCTTCATCACGGTCAATTGATCCTCACCCATTCCAGTCTGGGCAGATTTCTACACCATGGAAATCCCCGTTAGGTTCCAAGGTGGACGCCTGGTGTGCAGAATACATGGCTTGACGGTTTGCGGGTTCTGCAATGTCGATTGCAGCTACATGGATGAGGTGCTCGCAGACCGTGACGAAGGACCTGACCCGGCCTGCCAACCAAGCTCGAAGGAACTCACTAACTCGGTCCCGGGATACCTACATCAAGATGCTCCGATACTCGACTATGATCCCGCTCCTATGCGAACCCAAGAATGCTTTCGAGGCACCCGTCGCGTCCTCGCATCTATATTTGAGCCTCCATCGCCAACATCCACGCCTGCCGAAGTATTCCCAGCCGGCACAAGCAGACGGACAGACCCTCACGTTTATCGGTTCATCAATCGCAACAATCCGGACGAATTCCTAATTCTTACTGATGGCACCTGTCTCGGCAATGGTCACCCCGACGCCAGGGCAGGCTGGGCCTTTGTCTTCAAACCAGAAACCATCTGCAAGTCAGGCACAGTTTCCGGACGCCTTGAGTACTACGGCCCCTTTGGTGACCACTACGCCCAGACGAATAACCGTGCTGAGCTCCGGGCCGTCCTGGCCGCCTTACGTTTCTGCTACTGGCCACACGATGGCTTCACGACACTGGTAGTGGCCACCGACTCTCAGTACGTCGCCAAAGGCGCCACCGAATGGGGGTATGGATGGGTGCAGAACGGGTGGAGAAGTAGTAACGGTGAAGGGGTGAAGAACAGGGATCTTTGGGAGGCACTATATGGGGAGTTCGAGCGACTTGATGAGGCCGGGGTGAAAGTTGAGTTTTGGAGGATCCCGCGGGAGATGAATGAGGTGGCGGATCGAGCGGCGAAGCAAGCTGCTGAGTTCGAGGGTCAGACCTGGTTCTGTGACATGGTGGAAGCATATTCTTAGCTGGTCTCGATTTGCCTAGGGAAATCAGGAGTCCTCGGTTATGGAAGAGGTTATCATGGGGGCAAGGACGGGAGTTTTCGATGCCTGAGACGGGGCTGACGCATTGCTAGGAATGGCAAGAGAATGACGAAGATTATAATATGTTACTAGAAAGGTTGGGAGTATTGATTTTACGTCAAATGCGTATATTCAACACTGAGATTGATAAGAATATCAAGGGTGATGATGTCTGTAGACGGGCACAGCCTGGTTCAAGCTCGTCTCAAACTAACATCACCATGAAACTGTAATCCCTCACGCAGCTTTTGCTATATACCCCCCTTTCCCTAATCTTTTCGGTACTACCACAGATTTCACCCTCACATCAAATCCACCAGAGGCGTAGAGCCATCCAAGAAGACCTAGCGGCAAGCAACACGGCCTCTAAGTCTTGCAGCAGCACCGCTGTGACAAAATTCCACAGTCGGTTTTGGCCATGTGAGAGAACTTGTAGGGCTTGCAGTAATCCTCACACTTGCCGCTCCATGTCCTGGAGCATTTGCTTCGGTTCCAGCATGTCGCACGGGCTTCGACGTCCCTGGGCTCGATGTCTGGTGAGGGGGCGGCGAAGACGGCTGCCGCGAGGAAGAGGAGATTTAATTTCATTTTTAGAAAGTGTGAAGATGTTTGTGCGAAGAATTGATTTGATTGTGTATGCTCGTTGAGTGAATGGTGTCTTTGATCTTGTAGTTCTCGACTGGTAGATTGGTAGTCTTATTTATACTTGTTTGGCACACAACTTGAAAGCCTCTATTGCATGCTATTGGGCAAGGCATAGTCAGTATGCATCGTGTCTGCGAGTTTCATTCTCGAGTTGCTCTATTTGGCCATTCCTGTCACATCGTCGAGACCATTGAGAGCTTCGGCACATCGGCGCGTCCTCCCAAGGCACACCGGAAGGACAAGGTCCGAGATGCGAAAGTTCTGCATTTATTCCCCGCTTCATCGTATCACTCACACAAACAGGGCAAGACCGTGCATTTAACCGCCTCGTTCTAGGCCCTGCAACCGCTCTACTGGCGACCACGGCACGTGCATATCATGAAGCTGATCGTGTCATGGCACATGATTGATGCTAACGGCCGACATCCGGAGGGGCTGAGAATATCCGATGTTGCAGTGCACATCAATACGCCGAATACGGTGATCACCTTCAAGGATGGCGGTAAGGCTATACGAGCAAGCGGCGTGGTACCTGAGTTCTCATCACGAGACCAATCTCAACTTCCTGCGCCATTGGCCAGTAGGCATGCAAGATGCCCAATATCTGCTACGTTGTATGCACCTGAATAGCATCAATAGCATGATTCTCGGCCCGCATGCCCTGGGGCACCTTTCTTGACCGATTCCCATGATCGTTCAACTTCCGTGCCTCTATCCGTCCAGGTAACGCGCAAGAAATAGTTAGTCTTTTGATCATAGTCCCTGAAGTTATGTGCCACTGTGAATCGGTAAACCTCCGTCGGTGAATAATACGCTTTAGTCTTGCGGTACCCATGTCCTAGGCTGGGGAGCCTTGAAAGTTCTGCATCAGGTCTGTTCACGATCGGCCGCTTTTGGCGTCTTCTCACGACGTTAAGTGCCGAAGAGTTAATATGCCGGGAGATCATTTTCCATCTCGGGTTAAGATGATCGTATGTCAAGTGGGTATTCGTATTTGGTGTTTCAGCTACTGCCCGTTGCCGTTACCAAGACCTTACGGATAGCGCTTTTTGAATCCTTCAAGACCTTAGTCATATAAGGATTCAAGCTAAAAAAAGCTGTGGTAACAGAGTAACATTAATCTAACTCACTTGCTACTCTGCATACTACTGGCTAGCCTTATTGAAGGGCTACCCCATAGAAACGCTGAGTAAACCGCTTACCGATCTTTGACTTAGCCAGCTGAAAGCCGACTTCACGAGAGAGTCGAAGAGGGTAGATTATCTCCAAGATATAAGTAGATGCATTTGTAGCCTTAAGATGTTATATACAACCACTCATCACTCATCACTCCCAATAACTACCAGCTCATCACCATGAAGTTCGCCGCTCTTCTCTCTCTTGCCGGTATGGCTCAGGCCATCACCATTGGTGTGTTTGAGAACCAAAAGAACGGCGGTGGCCAGTTCAAGTCTTTCGACACTCCCCACGCCACTTGCAGTAATTCTTTTCCAGCATTTCACCTAGTCTTTTACATTTAACTGACCCTAATCTCTCAGGAAACCTTCTGGGAGCCGACGCTTTCTGGAACGACCGCATTAGCTACATCCAAATTCCTCCCAACGTGTGGTGCCAGTTCTGGGAGTAAGTGAACATTAATTCTCTGATGAAAAACCGCTAACAGCTGCGAGTGATGCCAATTGCAAGGGATCTAGCTTGGTGGTTCCCGCCAGCAGTGGTGGCGTTGATGCCAACATCCCCGCCAACCACAACGACAAGATTACCTCTTTTGCTTGCTACAACAAGTAGTCCTGCAGCGAATATTCTGTTGAACTTTATTAGATTCTACAGGCTCGAGGACTTCTAGGAATGTGACCACTGTCAGGCCGACTAGACGCCTTGTTCGTTAAAATGTGTCTCACGGCGCAAGCTTCATACCATAGAAGAAATAGAGACTTTATATGATTCACTAGCCAAAAATCACCTCATCTCTCTACTATTATTCAAAAATTGCCTCTCGCTACACTAGACAATCAGACTTATACTAGTGACGATGTTATATTGAAAATCGGATTATCTGCAACTTTGCCCAACCCACTCCGAGAAAGGAAACACTGATCAACAATGGCTTCGTCACCGCTCATGAAGAAAAAGACAGATCTCGTTTGACAAATCAAATTCCCAACGGAACCAATTTGCATCGAAAGATATTCCTATTTTAGATAATTTTCTCGGGTGCAAACTAACTCCGTGCGACTTACAAATCCCTCGGAAGCAATTCTCTCCCTAGTCTCGTCCGTCATTCGGACGAGAACACGAAAGGATCGCAAACTGACCAATCCTACTGCCGGAACAGAATAGCAGCCGAGGTTGGCTGATTGAATTAATAATTTTTTAATAATTCCAACTGTATGCATTCTTGAGGCTGGAGTATATAAGTTACCACTGTCATGCTCATATCGCAATCTTGTTCAACAATCACATCAACATCAATCACTCTCACCCCTTGAACTCACATTATATCGACAAAATGGTCTTGAAGCTTTACGGATACGGTCCTTCTACTTGCACTAGTCGTGTGCGCACGGTGCTCGAGGAGAAGGGCCTAGAGTATGAGCTGCCTCCTATTGATGTCCTTTCGGGTGCGCACAAGACGGAGGAGTACGCCAACGAGTTTCACCCTTTTAACAAGATCCCCGTTTTAATCGACACCGAAACTGGTGTCAAAGTCTACGGTTAGTGAAATACTTTATTATGATCCCTGATCAGGTGATATGAATGCTGACGTTGGCATAGAAAGCAGGGCTATTGCCCAGTATATCGCCGTCAAGTACCGCGACACTGGCATTGACTTGTCTCCTTCCGAATCTGACCTCAAGGCCTACGCCGGTTTCCAGCAGGTAATATTCCTCTCCCAAAATGGCCATGTTGTGTAGATATGTACTAACACAAGTCAGGCTCTTTCCATTGAGCTTTCCTACTTCGACCCCAACACCACCAAAATCACTTTCGAGAAAGTCTTCAAAAAGGCTCTGAACCTCGGGCCCGCCGATGAGGATGTGGTCAAGGCCAAGCTCGTGGATCTTGACAAATCCCTCCAGGGCTACGAGCGTATCCTCTCCAAGCAAAAGTACCTCGCAGGTGACAACATCACCCTCGCCGACCTGTTCCACCTCCCCTACGGAGCCATGGCGGAGCCTTTTGGGTTCGGCGAGCTTCTCGCAAAGTACCCGGCTACTGAGAAGTGGTGGAATGGCCTGAAGGAGAGGGAGAGCTGGAAGAAGATCAACGAGCCTCACGGAGAGGCGAAATAAGTGCCTTCATGTCTGCATCTGGTTGAGATTTCCAAGAAGGTTCATTAGACCACTGCATTTATTATCCCAGAAAACTATAGAGCATTCAAAAACTAGACCGGTCTCAGATCGGCTTACTCTAAACAACTATCCCATATGCCCTACTGTCCGAATGGAGCCAATACGCCATGATGCCCCAACGATATTTATCGCTCGCTTACACAATACAAAACTGCCTTTCCTGAGTCTCCTTGACATTCTCAGTCCCGTACATGAGACCATGGATATAGCACTCTCCCACTAGCGTAAACTCTTCCCCAATGCGCTTACTAAGAACGAAAGGTGTCTTACCACCACCAAATACGCATATTTCGTCTCCCTTTTGTGATCCTCCTGGTACCAGACCAGCATAGCCTCTCTCAGTCCTGCAGAAAACCGCCTTTGAAATTCTGTTCATGAAGGCCTGCGCGGTCTGCCAGTAGTGCTTTACCACTTTGTCCTCCTCAGGTGATCTCTTCTTATCTCCCCACACGAGCTCTTGTAGATCACTCGGCCACTCACGCGTCTCCTGGTTCACGAAATCTCGGTATGCTCGGAGGCGGTCTGCGGTCGATTCTAGATGGGCCTTTCTCGCATCTCCAATGGGGAGTTTCAGGAGAATGCTGCTCTTGTTCTCTCCAGAAGGGTATGAATGGATGAACTCGATCAAGTTGTGCAAGTCAGCTGCTGTGCCCGAGTAATCTGTGCCATCCTTGCTGATCTCTCTGATCGTAGCGACGGATGTGATTTTGTCAACTGAGAGACCACTGATCTGCAGAACTGACAGTCCAGAGCCGGACGTCTCTCGCACTTGAGCCGTTGGATGCTCTCGCCTACCGGCGTAAAAAGAGCCCTTTGAAGCATCCCATGTCGAGATTGTCTGAGGGAAATTGTGTCTTGTCCACTCTGGGATCCATGAGCAGAAGCCGTACGATTTGTTCATCCCAGCTCGGCATAACAGGTCCATGATATGGCCCCTCTGCACAAAGCAGGCAGCATATCGTTGAACGACTTGCTGGATAGTCGAGTCGTAGTCTGGGTTGAACTCCTGCTGGTTGCAATCAGAACCGAGACCAAGAAGTGCGAATAGCTTATCGACAAGTTTGGTAGCCTGGCAGTGCGCAAACATGTCCAATAAATGGAGAAAGCCAAACTTGTTGCGGCCTTCTTTGAGAGACTTGCGTGCCATTCCCAGGGCATATGCGGGGCTTGCATGTTGGAGGATGAGGGGGTCTTCCAGTTGATGACCATTTCCCGAGTTAAGACCCCGTTCGCAGAGTTGAATGGCCTTGAAGAAGTCATCCCAGTCCATCTTTGATCTCCCACAGACGAGAGTGACCTTGGTTGGTAGAACGAGTTCTTGCACGATCCAGACGCGTTTGAACCAAGGTCTATCCAAGAAAGCATCCAAGTCCGCCCAGATGTCAATATCACAACCCCGAGACTCATTCTTGGATTTGATGCTTTCCAAGAACGTGCGCCAATACGTGGACTTGGACTCCCGCGCACAGCTGTTGATGCTCTTAAGGTTCTCGATCACAACGCCACCATTCTGACTCTGATTCTCTGGGCCCAACCATGCCACAACCTGTGTAGCCGACTGGAAGATTGTGCTCAGGAGGCGGATTTGTATGGCCTTTTCTGTCACACTCTCTTGGTTGATACAAATAGCATCAATCCACAGCATCGTATCAACCTTCTCGTCTCTAATTGCCCGCATCGCAGAATGAAGAGAAAAGGTGATCTGGAGCGCTCCCTCAGGAGTTTCGATAAAGTGTGGCGCGAGGGACGAGCTGATATCACCCCAGACGTAGGAAAGAGCTTGGTATTCTTCATCAGCATCAGCCAGTACATGGTGGATAGTGCCTTTCAGAGGTTTGTCGTCCGTCCCAGGGGCGAGCTTGAAGAGTCGCATCTCCCCTGGACGTAGGCCTCGATACCTGTAGCAGTTGGAGTCCTCTGACGACACGGTCTGAACGTTTGCGGCACCTCGGATATGGAGAGGGCGCGCGCTTTCATTGAAGCGGGCCCAGTAGCCGCTCGGTGCTTCCAGAGAGAGGGATCCGCCATGATAGTGTCTCCAAGGGTCATCGAAGAAGGCAACTCTTGGCTCGTCATGAAGATTACATATGACAGCCAATATGAAGGCTTCAGCCAACGGGATTTTTGCAGGCCGAGTCAAAGATAGTCTTTCAGCCTAGACATCACTAGTTAACAGTGGGTAAAACTTTCCCCGTAGAGTGGAAACTCACCTTCTTCGCTTGATGTGCATTGAGTGTAAATCCAGAGTAGAGAGACTCCTCGGAAACGATGGTTTCGATGTGAAAAGTCACGGAGTCTGCCAACGAGTCGATACCATGGAGCCCCTGTTGTTCCAAGAATTGTTTGAACCGCCCCAGTGTGTCCTGGACTGTAAAAGTTGACGTGTCGGAAGCGCCGTCTTTGAACGGGCTGTGGCCTGCCATGTTGCGGAGAGGACTTGTCCAATGAACACTGGGCTTGTACCCGTCGCCGACGACATCTCGTAGGAAGCTCGAGACCTAAAAATCGTGTAAGATGAGAGACAATGGTATAATTCTTGCTTGACTTACATAGAGCTGACCGATGAAGTTGTCTTCCATCTCGCTATGACCATCGGATGCCAGAGAATCCGGCATTGACAATGCAGTGACTCCATATTTGATAGACCTAGTCCTAGGCCCAACGGTCACAAGCCTGTAACGCTTCTGAACTTCATCCCATTCTGCAGTCCTCGCAATGTACGAGGCTGGAGAGGGAACTCGGTCGATGTAGTCGTTTGTTAGTGGTTGAACTATTCAAATTATATATCATCAGCAAAGTGGTTCAAAAACGCAATGTTGGTTCTTCATCCTGTGTTCTCCTACCTTGCAAGCTCTTATTGTCTGAATGACCATCAATGGAACTTGAGATCTTGACGCCCGCGGACGAAGGTTCCGGGAGCCTGGCGTTTGTATTGTCGAATCCCTCCAGATCATTCGGTATGCCTTTTCTGTCAAGGTCACTCGAAATGCGCTGAACATCCTGTTGTACGAGAATATGCGTTAGAAGCTGTACGTGCTCAGGGTTCGTAATGCCACAGTTAGCCGCCAGTTCTTCCGTCAGTTCCAAAGGAGGGCAATAGATGTTGGAGTCTTCAGAGACGAGATAGATGTCGAGTCCGTCTTCCTTGGTCTTCACTGATGCTCTTCCAGATTCCTCATGGCCATATACAATGCCTGCGGTCTGAGTGAACACGCTCCATTGCACTGACACCTTTTGCGTTTGGTAGACGGATATCGCGCCAAGCCGGCGCAAGATAGCACGTCTGTCTGCGTGGCTTAGGGGAATAAGCCTGTAGAACCAAAATATTAGTAAACATTGACGAAGACGGCATTATTTACTTGCCTCGCTATAAACTCCGCTTTCTCTGTGAGGGCCTTGGTGTAGTCAACCATACACAGTGCTTCTCCCATCCTATGTGTACTGGAATTCGCTGCCTTGGAGATGATCCGCCTATCGAGGCCGAAAGGCCGCAGCAGTTGATTAATCTGGGCAAGAGTAGCGGTATCAAATGCAAGGAAAGGCAACTTTCCGGAAAAGGTTTTGCGAAGATGGCCGTGGTTGGGGATATACCACACGTCGTCGTTAGCCATGAGACTCTCGAAGCCATCACTTGAGCCCGATTTCGTGATGGGCCAAATCTTACGGCCGCTCAGCTGCTTGACAATGGCTGCGTCTTTGAACTCGGAAAGGGTGGCGGCGTCCATGCGTCTACTTGTGGCAATGAAGAGGTCACGGATATATGTCAGTGAGTCAGAAGAGGTGACTTGTTGAACTTCGGACACGAGAGTTCTGAGGTTGGCGACAGGTATGTTGAGGTACTTTCGGAAGAGAGTCTCATGTTGATGGGAAGGGTAGTGTCTCTTCAAGTCGGGTATCTTTCGAAGGCATGTGAAACCTTCCCAGGTGCATTCATCCAGGCCAACCCACCGGCCGGGGCGACCTTCTGTTGGTGGAATGAAGATGAGGTCATTCTCTTCGAAAGCTTTCCTGTTTGTGGATCAGAAACTGTCATGTGAAACTCGCCTGTGAATATCGTACCTGATGGCCCCGAGTTGACTGTCCTCTGCACAAGCAACAATATGGTCATACAATACAGAGACAGCAGCCCGAGTGGTATCAGTGGTGCGCTGGAGATCCAATAGTCGATTGATGAAGTGCACGGGCTTCAACTCGACAACAACATCGAAATTCTGCAAAAAGTCCCAGCCGCTGTCCTGTGGATCAGAGATGTCGAGAAGGGGGTAGCCTTGGGCATGACCCTGCATCCCTGACGAGTGTCCCCATAAACCTAGTCCAACAAGCACGTTTGTGCGTGGAAGACATGTCTTCTTCAACTCGACAAAGGGACCGCCGCGACATTGAACGTGCCAAGAGGACAGCTCGGATCGTAGTCTTTCTTTCGACCGCTTCTTCTCCCTTTCAGCTGCATCTGTAGGCGTTTCCTGGATCCAGCGAGAGTAATGAGTCCAATGATACCTCAGAACATTCAAGACTATCTCCGAACTCTGGTTGTCCATCAGGTAACGAAAGTCCCTCGATAAGATAAAGTTCGTCTTGTCTCCGGCTGCTATCGATACTAGGCGGGGGAGATGCGCAACGCCAAAGTTCTCGCGGATCCATGTCTTCCAATGTTTCAGATTCTCATTGCCTTGGACTCTCGAGAAGGCAAATTCATACTTTTCGTGTAAGAAACGGAACTTGGATCTGTGACCTCCAGGGAAGACGAAACTCGCAGAGTACTCTGAGTTTGAGTCGACGTACATGTGATTGCCTCGATCGCGGGACTCGTCTTCCGCGACGAACCAGATCTTTGTTGAGACCGAGGTTCGAATCCATTGAGCGCGATATAGAAAGACAATATGAGAAACAAGCTCGTCTGTGTCAACATCCTGTGGGGCGAATGTCATGTCCTCGTGTGCCTTTGTGATGATGTCGCAAACCATACTGAGTCCTGACTCTTTTGCTCCAAGTTCCTTGGCCAGTCCAAAGCGGAAAGAGTCTTCAGCTACATCGCGGTGGACTTCCAGAGTGGAAATTCCCTTGGGGACAGGTCCAACGCTGGATCTCAGTGGGAATACGAGTTGACCCTCATCAGGCGCAACCCATCGACCATCCTGAACAAGAATAATGGGTAACTCAACAATCCGAGTCTTGTGTCCCGGCGACCTTGCAAGACGGAGGAGAATAGACGCGAGCCGTGAGTGCCAGGCTGGCGGTTGGGTTTGGAACATCTCCGGGAATCTTCGAATGAAGTAGGAGATTTGACTGAGAAATCCTCCATTGGAAAGAGTCTTGACACCAAGACCGTCGAGGGCGCCTGGAAACTGAGAAGCCAACTCAGGCGAGACCAAATCATAAGGACAGAAGCTGCGAGGAATCATGGAGCTGCCGTTAGTGTCCGCCAGAGAGGCTGGGATCCGGGTTAACTCGGATGGAGGTTTCAGGTCGCCAGTTGAGGATTTCAAGATGGGCTTCTTCGACAACAGCTTGAGGATGTCTTGCCCAAGCTCCTCAAAGAAGCCGGGTTGCTTGTGCTCGAAAACGAGGTAGGGCAGCCATACGCCGTAGAAATGGTGGGAATTGAAGCGGGTGATCGCTGTGAGAAGGGCCTCTGGAAGTTCATCCCGCAGTTTAAGGTTCCAGTCAGACGAGTTATCAATGTCTTCCCGACTAGCAGTGAGTAGAAAATCGGCCTGGATAATGAACTAGAGTATATCTCGAGTTAGATTTCCATGTCATATAAAGTTGTGTGGATGAATGACTAACCTTGAAGCCGTAGTTGCGAATGGGTAGAAAGGAGTAAACGTTTTGAGTCGCCATAGGCGGATGCTTGGATAACATTTCTGGAAACGCGAGGAGGATTTCTGAATGTTTCCGTCCCTTTCGTCTATGGTCGCTCCCAAGTTTGATTGTGCGATGGCTCGAAACCAGAAAAGGCGATGCATAATCTGATATCAACGTGAATTGCTGCAAGCCATCCGGAATTTTGAAATCTGTGCATCGCTTCAGCACCCTAGGAGGGCCAGCTCTCTGGCCTTTTTCCGGGATAACGTGGACTTCTATGCATTGAATCTTTCGAAGGAATAGCAACAGCCGTGCGTCAAGCTTCAAGAGTTCATCTGCAAGAGCCGAGATGTCCAGTTTGGGCAGAAACCGGAGACGGATAGATGTATATCCTTCTCGCTCATCGTCTGGAAATGTAGTCCAGATGGGATCCACGGTTCCTAAACGCTCTCTGGCATCGAACTTGAACGAGTAATGGCCCGACTTGATCCACACCTTGTCGGCAACTTTGAACACTGACTTGAATCCGATGCCTTTGTGGCCAGTCGCTTGGTCTGAGTGAACTTTGGAACTTGAACCCAAGTCGCACAGAGAATCGACGTTTTTGCGAGTAAATCCGACCTCGTTGGCGTCGAAGCGGACGGTTTTGTCTTTATCCTTTAACGATAGTGTGATGAGCAGAGTTGGCTCAGGATCGTCATAGGTTCCATCGTCTGCGTTTTGGAGGAATTCGAGGATGAAGTGTGAAGGCTTTTGATAGAGGTCATCTGATAGACTAGAGAGCGTTAGTTATGAAGGTTTGTGGCATAACTTCAGGCTCTACTCACATGCCGATTGCATTATCCATCATCCCTGCGATCTCTGACTTCTTATCCTTATCTCTGGCCTTACGAATCTTGGCGATGTGCTTCTTAGCCTCAGACTCTGACTTGGGTAAGTCTGAACCGCCATTGTATCGAAGCATCTTGAAATTTGTGTTTGAGAGGGAAAATGATGGCAAGCATGATAGAGACCTAAAAATTGGAGTCTGGGGTTTAGGAACGGGCGAAGAATAATAATAAATCAATCACCCGTCAGGGGAAGCCACCAGCAGTGCCAGCACAGCCATCAGTGTTCAACTGGCCAAGACACAGTCTTCAGAACCGAGA
Organism: Fusarium ambrosium; assembly: GCA_003947045.1. Classification (NCBI taxonomy): domain Eukaryota; kingdom Fungi; phylum Ascomycota; class Sordariomycetes; order Hypocreales; family Nectriaceae; genus Fusarium; species Fusarium ambrosium. Next base: position 49,953 of record NIZV01000003.1, read on the forward strand.
TGTCAGCGCCACAGCGCCAAACCGACGGTGACAGGGTTGTGTGACTGGGGTGTTGAAAATGATGCCACATTGAATGCAGGCAGCATTTCTAAAGCTGTTCGTTTACCTACCAATTGCCAGTCAACGTACTCAGCCACTATTGTTTCAGGGGATTCTATCCGGGGCGACAAGGTGGATCCAAAACACCAGGCTTTCTTCGGTGTTGATAAAGCAATTGTTGCACAATGTGTCTCGCCCAAGCAAAAGGAATTGTTCCATCAACTCTTCTACGCATCCACAACAGAGCCTCGTTTCTCAGAGATGTGAGGGATTTATAGGGGATGGATGCAGTCCTTGGGGGCTGTGGCACTCCTGACTGGTTCTCTGAAGAAGCAGGCTCTGCCAAACACGTTTAGCGTGGTGCGGCTGACGTTGAACATGGCTGTGCAGCCGAAATGTGGATTGGGAGTGTAGGGTATTCTTAACGGTGGTATGATGTGTGAAAGATAAGAATGTTAGTTGACTGGAAATTGTTGAATATAAAGATGAAAAATCGTGAAAACGTGTTCGTCTTCCCCGAGGCTATATGTTTTGACTTGGTTGTTATTCACTCTCTAAGCATTGAGTTCAATATAGAAAATACGCTGATCAATTCGACGAAGAGTAGTTCACTATCATGCAAGTAATCCGAGAACATTACTGGTAGCGCGCCGCTCATAGCTTAATATTGTTTAGCAAACATGCTGTTTAGATAACCCCTTAAAAATATCATGACGATCAACAACAGCCGTAAAACCCTCATCATTAGAGACCATTCTTCAGGGCAGCCACCCTTGCCTGGTATACATCACAACCGCAACCGGAACAATAGCATCTTCACGGTAAACGATCGTCTCCGGATACCTCACACGTCCACCGTTCCGATCAAGAACAGCCTCAACCTGACATTTAAAGGTCAGCATGCTTCATTACACAAGTTCTTGACCAGTCACATACGCTGTCATACCCAGGGTCTGGGCGGGTACGGCAGTTATCGGGCCGCCTTAGGTATTGAGGCCGATTGCTGACGACCCTGCAGATAAACACCGCGTGAAGTGTGGAGTGGATATGGTGATTTTCGGCAAAGATGTCCGCTTCTAGAGTACAATTAGAGTAGGCTCTTGTGAGTAGAGGAGGAACTTACTTGAAGAAACAGTCGACGAGTATACCCCGTTGCCGAACATAGAACCCTGACCTAAACAAATTGTTAACCCGAAATTCCCAAAGTTCTCTAAAGTTGCACTCACACTGTACCGGGATCTTGAAGGAATGCTTGAGAATCCCGCAGACTCCACACTCGCTGTTATCACAGGGCCTCAAGACATTCCCCGTCTCGCCAACATGGCAGGCCCGACGGGTTCCATGGTAGCGAAGCTTAAATCTGCCTCCTTCCCGGGTGCAGTACTCGTTGAAACGTCGGCCTCGGTACGACGCGTCAAATTCGTTATCCTTGACGCAATATATAGCTCTGACGGTTGCTCGTTTGTTAGGGTGTCGCCAGCTGCCGTAGAAGTGTTCACGGACTGGTTGGCCACAGTTAGCTCTCTTCGTTTTCAGGTATCATCAAGTGAAAGTCGGACTTACGATCTTGGTACAAATTGTTGCTCTCACTCAAGCGGTATAGCCCCTAAGCACAAAATATTAACATGTACAAAGGCCATTGAGGGATGAACTCACTGGTGCCATTTTGAACACTCGGGAAAGGAAGCGTTGCCTAAAAGGGAATGCAGTGTCCGAATAGCCTGGCAACAAGTTTCTAAACCTGTGTTCAGCTCTGAGCGACGGTGTATCTAGGGACCAATAGCGGCTTAGATTATTGGATGAAAGTACAGAGGCGATTGGAAACGGGTTCGGTCCGCATGTATATAGTAATAGCAGAGCCTTGATTCAAAGTCATTTGCAAAGGGATACGCATCCCCTTGCGATGAAGTTGAAGCAACATTGCAGTATCTCAGTGTTGAGACTCTGCTCTGAGTGAAGGACCATTGTAAGGGTTAGCTGTTCAGCTCCTTAAGTATATGGGAGGTGGGTGGTAGCCATGGCGAATCTAATGACTGTAACTATTACGAGTTCCGACGACAGGAGCAAACAAGAGAGTTTTCAGAATCATATTATCCGCGTGATTCGTCAGTCTGGGACTCAGAGTACTGCGTCACGCTAGCCAGCAGTCATTACCAGGCATTGTATCCTCTGATTCAGTGTTGACACCGAGACAGCTCTGCAAAGCGTAACTGTCATTTATCACAAAGCAGCAATTCAGGTACGTCTCTGTCGTCGCAGATCATGTTCCATGGCACTAACTAGTGACTCTTACACGGGCTGGTCACTTCAAGATCAGACCAAAGCTTGTAGCCTCTTTAGAGGCACTACAGAGCAAGCTAAGTTCGTTATGGCGTTCTCAGAGCCATAAATCATCTTAACTCGGATCCTAGCTAACGGCTACCAACGTAATTCCATTATGACCATCAATTCCTTTTGGATCCATCAAAAGGTTCAGTCATAGGAAAATCTGTTAAAAAATAGACCTCTCAAACTCTCCTACCAGCAAGGACCTCCTGAAAGATCTCGTAGTTACCCTCATTCCTCGGGTCATAGACAGCAAACCAGACCTCACGCCACCAATTCCCATGAAACTCCTTCTCACGAAGCACTTCCAACCAGCAATGAGCAACATCCTCGGGAGGGTTTTGGTACACACCGCAGCCAAACGCTCCAAGAACGAGTGAGCGGTGACCATGGCGAGCTGCAATCCGGAGAGCCAGTCTCATCTTGTTCTTGGTGATATTGCGGTCCTCGTCCTTGGCAAATACTGGTTCTTCGATGCCGCCTCGCAACTTGAAAGTGTGAACCTTGGGCCGGTAGAGCGCTGCGATAGTCACGGCGCTGACGACCGGAAGGTTTTTAGGAGAGACCTCTCTCATGATGCGATGTCCATGAGCCATGTCATGGCGAAAGATAAGCACGTACGGGCTGTAAAGTGCCTCTTGCCCAGAGAGTGGATAATGCGTCCTGTCCAGACTCAAAGCCAAAGAGCTACGGTAGCATAGCGCTTCTTCCTGAGCCATGCGACCATTGAGAAATCCACCGCATGGTTTATAGCGGTTCGCAAAGTTGAGGATGGCCACATGTGGAGTGACCATGCGAGGATCGGGAGGGCCAGCTTTGAGGGACTGCGACAGACGAATAGCAGCATTGAGAGTATCCTCGTTAATGACCCTGATGGTAGCTGGCTGAGGATAGGAAGGGCAGTAATTCGGATCTAGGCGATGAAGACTCTCGAGCGAGTACTTTCGCGCGGTGTGGGCGGAGGCTGCGCTTTGGAGTTGACCCAAGAGATTAGGCAGAAGGCCTAAAGTCTCTTGGGCGACGTCTTTGAGGGTGTCTTGTAGAGACTGACCACCGTGGCGACCCATGATGTCTTCGTATATGAGGAAGCGATACGTTTTAATAGGAAATGAGAGATGGAGAGGTAGTTGATTGCGATGTGTGAGTTTGGTGGACAAAGAAGATGTCCAAGCAAAGAGGGGAAGCAGTCAACTTTTAAGCTTAGGCAACTACAGGTTGCACACTAACACGGTTGCACATGTTTGCTTTCCAGCCAAAAATTGATTGGCTAACAGTTAAGAGAACAAAGGCATGTATTGAATCATTTAACGATGATTGGAGATTGCATTACACAAAGAAGTTGGACAGTGCTTCACTAGGTATGTATGCTTCCGACGAAAGGTGTGAAGTGAGTAAATGCTACACGTGACATCCCTTCAGCCACACCATGTAGACAAACATTCCCTCGCGTCACCTTGTCTGAATCACACCAATTTGATAAGATGGCCAGAATCCGCGTCGTACTCCTCACAAGGTAACTCAGCCTTTCCCTTTGGTGATTTGAGCGCGTCGTACGTTTCGTCAAACCTCCTCGTGTCGCTGCGAACAGAACCACTAATAAAAGCATGCCCACACCGCGTATACACACCCGGACATCCCATGACACCTTGCACAATAATACCTCTAATCTCTGAACTGACCTTCCACTTGTGTTCCAAGGACATTTGGTACTGAACATCAAACAGAGGTACGAAAAAGAGCTGCTTCGCACCGGCAACATCAGGCGAGTCAACGTCAGCGGACCTTCCATGCTCCTCCATTCCCTTCCCCCGAAGACGACAGGACTTTGCATCGCCTTCGAGTGTGATGGGGTTAAGAACGCAGCGCATGCGAAGATACCCGGAGACCTTCTCACCACGATGCTCATCAGTCTCTCGACGAAGACTAACCTCGGTGATGGAACAAAGCGAGCTAACATCGTATCCTTCGTAAATATTGACTTGCTGTAAATGTACCGCTCCGTTGACCGACGCCCAGGACCATGTTGGAGCAAGATCGTTACGAGGTGTTCGGTCCTCTTGCAAACTCTGCACAACCCACGCAAGTTGTATCTCCATCTTGGGTCTCCATAGACCGACACAATACTCCATGTTGAGCTCATCTCGTAGGTGGTTGGCTACACCTGAGATGGCGATCAACTTGTCTCCGAGAACTGTCAAGCCACAGGCTGAGTAGGTGTTGACAATGGTCCCCCACTGACCCAAACCCTCATCGACAGTCTTTGCAGGCGACAGCAAGGCTGAGCCCTGCTTGCATCCAAATGTCATCGGCCTCGCCCCATATCCAGACCAGACCTTTGTACCATGAGGGAGTGACTCGCAAGCGGTTAATTCAGCGCAGTCCCAGATGACTTGGTCAAATGCAAAATGGGCGATGCGAGGTGATAACATTCGTTCCTGTGCAACCCAAGATCGTAGATTGAGCGGAGCCTCGTCAACAGCCTCAGCAAAGTATCCCTGGTCCACGAGATGGAATCGACCTTTGATGGCTTCAGTGTCGATATCAACTACCTCTGACTGCACAAGATGGGGATTTCTCTCTTGGAATAAACCCCCGAAGCTATTAGTCGAGGTAGTTGCCGCGATGTTAAACAAGGCATACTTGTAGACTTCAAGCATGGTGCCTGCTTCCTTCTGCCAATCTTGATCCGAATTTTGTATAATACACAGTGAGTCGATCCAGATATACCTGATTCCTAGGCTTCTGACGACTTGGATTGCGTCTTGAAACGTCTCCGGTAACTCGAGGAAGGGAATATCGTCTTTCAAGGCCTTGATGTTCTCGGTGGTAAGTATCAGAATGTCGGCACCTCCCCAACAGTGACTGAGAGAGACAAATGGGTCGGATATGGTCGTTTCGGCAGACTCGACAAGTCTCAGACTGTCTTGATCAACTTGGATAAGTCGAGTGGGAAGCCAAGGAACACTCGATTCCGTGGAAGAACAAGACCGATGATGAGTGCGGCATATCTCCAGACAGCTTTTCACAAAGTCTAAGCTCTCTGTTGATCCAGTGCTAGGACTCATCAGGTTCGGCGTTTCTAAAGCCTTGGTCAGCTCGCCAACAAGAATATCGGGCAAAACTTCTCTCACCTTCATCTTTGGCCTTTTCAAAATGCATGATAATCCCACCAAGTGACAAGCCATCGAGCTTTGCCATGCCTCGCAACCAAGACTCTCCGTTTCTTGCCCGGTTAGTTACTACTCCATGGCTGTAAACAACCTGCAAAGCCGAGTCCTGTAGCTCAACGCCGCCACCTTTGTCGATCCCTCGAAGTATGCCCCGACAGCTATAGCATCGCGTAGCCTTCTCTTCCAAGTCAGACAGGGAAATATCGTATTGGAAGGTAGAAACGAGGAACTCTAGTTGGCTGGACTCCTTCTTCAGGGACATGGGCTGTTTGAAGACAGCCTTGCACTCTTGGCACAGCATTTTTCGTATTTGATACGGAAAAGAGGGGAAGGAGAGAAAGAAGGCGGTGGGGGTCAAGAGGCCTCCGCTCATTTCGTTAGCGGTCTACGATCGTCCAGTGAGGCGTTTGTGTGACGGAGCTATGTACGTATGCATACTGGCGTATGGTTGTCGTGCATAACTAGGTTACAAGCGCGGAAGAAGCCCTAGAGAGGCACTCGAGCTCACAATGTGGTTTGATCCTGGTGTCGAGTCGATTTATGGATCAAAAACCCTTATTTGACTTTAAACCCGCACCTCAGGGGGAGAGGGCACAATTAACCAACTCCTACTCCCATTCTACCGTCTGCATACAGGTGAGACACTGCGTGGCCGGGTTGACGATCACGGTATCTCCCTAGTCATTAGGGACAAGAACAAGACAATATTGTATCTAAGCATGTTAAAAATATCCTCCACTATTCAGGAAACCTTATCACATCTTCACATTGAACAGATATCAGCTCAGGCTATTAGTTTCGATTTATAGCGCTACATAAGAGAAGGACAGTCAGCCAAAACCACCCCAGTTTACAAGACAGAATAAGAAACACGCTCATGCAATCCCCCATCCTACCCAACTACCCTCCACAGCATAAAGTCTCAGTACCCAAAGAACACAACAGCCAAGGCAACCCCAACAGCAAGCGCAAAGTTATGCCCCAGCCCGGCGGCACCATTACTATCCCCACTCTCATTCTCAATGATAAAGCTGGGCTCATAGTCGTTAACACGGGTATCGTTGCTCTTTCCATCCCAGCAGTACTTGGTGAAGCAAGTTTGGCAAGCATCAGGAACAGTCTCTCCAGCCTTCCACCAGCTTCGGCTCATGATGGCACAGGCTACACACACGGGCCAGTCCTTGTTAACGGTGCCGTTTCCCTGAGTGGCAGAGTTAAAGCCGTTGGTAATGATATCGTCGCGCTGCTCGATAGTGTAAGATGGCTTGAATGTCGAGACATTGCTCAAGGTAGTGTAGGGCGCATTCGGCACGTAGACAATCAAGGGCGGAACAACCTGCCCCTCGGAGAGTGTAAAGTTGTCGGCATCGCAGCCAAACATGGTAGGACGTCGACTAAGGCCGTTGTTGATAAAGGTCTCGGCAGAAGGCACAGGAGGGAATAAAGTACCGTTGCCGATATCCTCCAGAGAACGGTCGTAAGAAGCACGTAGAGCAGTGCCATTGGGCCAGTTATTGTCAGTATCAGCAGATGAGTCAACAGCAAAGATGACATCCACACCACGAATAGGCTGGATCAACGGATGGAGAGGAATATTCTGCAAATCCTCACCACCATCCACCAACGAGAGCTGGAAATCCTTCTCGCTAGGGTTCGTAGAGGGGTTATAGCCACGGAACGGGTTAGGAGCGTATTGCGCAATGTCGTTCTCATCATCACTTAGTCCTTTAAGCACATTTTCAACGGCCTTTGTGAGGAAGGATGGAATTCCAGAATCTTCGCCAACTGCAGTGACGTTCTGGAGGAGAAATTGGTTGAAGAGGGATGAAGAGGTACCCATGACAAAGCCAAACTGGTCAAAACCACGGACACACTTCCCACTGCGAGAAACTGAACCATTGGTAAAGTTGGAAGCCAGATAACGGAGGGGAGCAAATCCATACGTCGTGGGATCCCAGGTGCCGAGTTCGTAAGGGTTGAACTCAAAGACGGTAGCGTTTAGTGAGATGATGCGCTGACCGGGGGCACGCTCATCAGAGACGAGAATCGGGAACGGCGTCTCTGCATCCTTGAAAGATGAAGTATCCTGGATCGAAGAGAAGGTGTAGGCCGGACCACCTTCTGAGGCGTTGATGAGCTGGTAAGAAAGTGCACGGCCCCAGAAATCAGTGATGGACGTGTCCCATCCTTTGCCCTTCTCATCAACAGCATCCACAACCTGAGTCCAGTAATCAACCGTATTCAAGATCCCAATACCTCTCTCCTCGGGCCCCTCAAAGATGGACCGGTCAAACCGCCAGAGCGAAGACCCCTCGGAGCCCCGTTGCAGATCGGGGATGGTGGAGAAGTTGTTGGCAAACATGGACCCCACGAGCCAGCCACCACCGGATAGCCCGGCAAGGTAGGTAGACGCCTGCAGAAGCCCGCTTACGGCACTGTCGTGTCCGTTACGTGAGTCGGCAGCTGACAGGAACCCGGCACCGTTCATCAGAGCGCGATAGCCACCGCCAGAAACGGCAATGCCAATGTTGGGTAGGGCGGTGGTGTTGTCGCGGACCTTGTCGAGGTAGGAACCCGCGTCAAAGTTGGGAATGGCGGCATTCTCAAGAAGCTTACGAAGAGGATCAAACGTGTTATTCCTGCGAATAGAAATCCACGAGGTTTCCTCATCCGATAACGCATCTGCTGTACGAATGGTAGGTCGCGTGCGAGGACAGTCGACAACCTCTGGAGCGTATCCACCGCTCGGAGAGTCGGGAAGAGCTCGAACCTGCAAATCTGTAGAGGCTACATAGCGAGGTTCGTTTCCGAGAGTCGCCGCTTCAAGATGGAGGATGTGCAAGGCGAAAATCGCCGAGATGGACCATAGCTGGACCATGACGGTGAAGAAGCCTAGTGGGATGATACGATAAAACGGATGATGTGGAAATACCGCAAAGCAAAAGGATATGTATTAGAAATATGCCAAACGATTGTAAAGAAGAGTGCAAAGAAGAATATTGGTGAGATGTTTCAGTTGGAGTTTGGCAGGTTCCCTCATATATTGTTCAACTCTGTGGACCCTTCAGAGGGACCCTTCCACTTGATAAGTTAGATCGAAGGGAGGTTAGTGTCTCATGAACCGTCCCGGCTCCGAAATTCAAATGTCAACAAACTACGCGTAAGCCAATCCAAGGATCCCCCAGGGCCTTCCAAACCATCCAATTCGCCGAATCCATCTCTGACCCCACATACATCATGATGACAGCATCAGCCGAGATCCCGATATTACTTACGCGTGGGCCAATGGTAAATCCGCCGATCTGGTCTGACGTTCCGTGATCCGAGCTCCCGGGGAGAATCTCTTGACTGCCCGCTTATTTCATGTGGCTTAGATCAAAGTCAGCCTCACCGGCTTTTCGGAGAACCCGTGGCCGTGGCAATTGTCACATGTTCTCACGTTGGTGATATCAGGGGTGGCTTAGAATGGACTCGGTCTAACAAGATTAGCTATGATAGGTGAGTACCATAAGTTGTCTTGGATGATGTCCAGATGTGAGCTTTCTATAATTCCAAATTTACAATTGTTGGGTTATCAAAGAGTGAATATCATAGGATAACTGGAGGCTGACCCGAGCCTAGTGTGGCAGTAAGTACTTGCATTCAACTCGAAACAACAGAACACCGAAATCCCTATGCGACATCTCCCTACCCAGTGTTGTCATTCTGTCTTCTCCCTCGCCTTGGCTCACTCATTCTTGCTCAGTCTCGGTATCCTTGTCCTCAGAATCCTTGTCCTCAGAATCCTCGTCCTCATAATCCTCGTCCTCATAATCCTCGTCCTCATAATCCTCGTCCTCATAATCCTCGTCCTCATAATCCTCATCACCAGAATCCGCATCACCATAACCATAACCATACCACGCGACTGGGTTCCAATCTTGATCGTAATCCAGATACTGCTCGCACTTGGCATCTAAAACCACTCCAAGCTGGCGAAGCTGCTGTCTCTGGCTTTCAACAAGTGCCTTGTTCTCCCTCTGGACTTGACGGATCCTGGGGGTGCCAGTGAAGCCGCAAGAACTCTTCAATCGACATGGTCTGGTTCGAGAGTTCTTGTTCAAACTCCCCCGTTAACTCGTCAAGCTTTGCGATCAAAACTCGGTCTTCGTCAAGTATTTCATCCCATTCCTCTTCCTCTTTTACCCTCTGTATCTTCTCTTCAGGGTCTTTAGCGCTTTCATGACACCTCGGCAAGTGCCTGACACCCAGGGCTTCCATGGTTAGAACACGGATAATCGATTTCGCTAGGCAAGTTTCATCCACCTCGTTGGCGAGATCGCAGAGAATACCGACGAGATGTATAGCTAGTGTCATCGTGAGGCGTGCAATATGATCAGGCTTTTGCCATAGCCAATAGTTCCCAACCCTGCCCTTGTAACTCAGCGACGAGACCACAAAGTGGTGCAGAGGCCGTGATAGCTCCTCAGTAGCACAGGGGCAAGGAAGACGAGACTGCGCAGTGCTGTATAGCAAAGCTGGGAGCACTGGAGCAATCTTTGTTGACGGTTGAACATGCTCCCATCCTAGGGAGAATTTGAAACGAACCCACTCTCCAAACCTGTGAGCCAGGTCGTGAGCAGCAGAGATCCCCAAGGAATTGGTGCAATGATCAAGTCTAGCACCTTTCTTAATCAACCACTCGGCGTATAGTAAGTGGACTTCTGTCTGGTCGAATGAGCGATAAGGTGAGTCGTACATGATAGGCGTCACACCGTCTCTATCGGGTGTATCTATACCCTTGAATCCGAGATTGAACGCCACCTCGGCATATCCAGGGTCTCGCAGAAGATGAAAGATCCCTAGCCGAGACTGACAGGCCATCCAGCTTCCGCATGAAGGATTCAGGCCATTGTGGAGTATCTTCACCGCCCCGCTCTGGTGAAGTGACTGTAGCTTCTCCCATATCGCAGGGGCAGTAGCGTCAGGCAGTTGGTTTCGCGAGACCCCCAAGTCTCGCAGATCTGCTTCAGGGAGGTGTTGTAATGCTAGCCTTTGTAGCCGCCTTCGTCTCTGCCCGAGGTGCTCTAGCAGAACCACCGTAGCTTTTGGTGAAGCTTTAGAGTAACACAGTTCGTTAAATAGGCCGAGTTCCACAGGGCAGTCTGTCTCGAGAAGCAATTCGATAGTGGCGGAACAACCACAGTCAGAGCCTAGGTTAGGCCTGCAAGGCACGCGACAGGCATACCCGCTAAGTTCCAGCGCATCTGCCAAGGGTGTCTTTCCAGTTGCATCAGGCTGGTTTACCAGGTGATGCGTAGCCTCTTGCTCTAGGAGGAGTTGCAAGCCGGTTTCCCATTTTAAGCAAAGATGCAATATGTTTTGCCCAAAATAGGCCCTCTCATCCAGATTTTCGGTGAAACTGGAGCTTTTGATAAGCTCCTTGAGCCTCGCTTCATCTCTTTTCGACACGGCCAGAAAAAGATTTTTATATCCGAGGCCTGTTTCATGGTCAGTCGTCATCTCTTCAGCACAATTTTAGTGATAGGTTGCTAAAAACCTTCCATAATGTCAGGGCGGTCATGCACTACAGTAAAAAAATCGTTCCGGTCATCCAAATATCTTGTACGGCTGGCACGCTTGTGGTCGAGTTCAGGATCAAACTGTGGCTCGCAGCTCGCAAGCACGTCATAGACTGGACCTAGAATCATGTATTGACCAGTTCCATAGACAAACTCGAGCATTGAACTAATTCTGGTTATTTGATGAGCTAGGGGTGCCGAGCCGGTGCGGCATACCTGTCGTGGTCGGTGCCCGCGTGAATACTGACGCCTACCTGTTGCAGGAATCGGAGCAATATCTTCACGCTCTCAATGTTGTCGCTCCTCTTGGTGACTTCTAGACGGTTGTAATACTGCGTGCCTTGTCAAATTCGAGTATGCGGCTCTTTTAATCAATGAACCTACATCAATGCACATGTGAGCGACATTCCAACCGCGTGTGTCAACATCAAACGGTGATGCCTCTCCAGAACTGTAGATTGTCTGTAGTTGCTTCATATGTTCCTCCACCATATTTCTTACATTATCTCTCCTGTCAATTGGACTGTAAAAGATGCGGTGGCCTGGATTCTCTCTCCTAATGTTATGTGTTCGCAGCGAGAGTGTGGTCGAACAAGCCCCAGATTGGTAGTCGCGCTGCAAGGACAAGCTAAGAACCTTGGAGAGGAGGAACCGCAAGCCATTGTAAGTGATGGTGGTCCTTGTAGATCTCTTGTAAAAACAGCATCCGGGCTGATGGCTGGCCTTCAGCATTGCCCGGTGAGAGATGCTCAAACCACCCCAAAGTGTGTATGTTGCCGATGGTTGTCGGACTGTTGCTCCTCCCTGTCTCTGGCAGGGGCAGATTTCGGTGGTGGACTCTTGAACACATTCACTTTCGATCATTGCGTTCCTCAAGTACCGTGGGATATCTCTTTGTTGTGCGGTGCCAACAGCCTGGGACTGCGAGCCCAGACAAGAGCCCTGTGCCTGTCACTTCCATTAGAGCCAGCACTGGAACTCCCCAGACTTGCTTACAAGTGCATCCAACTTTGCTGAGACCATGAGGCTGGTATCTTTGATCAACTCCTGGCTGCTGGATGCTACCGCCTTTTGTTCCTCGACTCCGATCGAAATTGCCGTCAGCGCTGATTCCGTGTGTTCAGCGCTGGATCCAATCATCTCGACTTTGGATTCAAGTCTGGTGAGAAAGGCCGTCGTGACCAAGTGATTATCGTTCACAGCGCTTCTGAAGGCATCGATATCGTCGCCGACACCCACGCCGACATGCCTATCGAGATTAGGAGATGAGCCCTAATTATGTGTTTGAACTTACAGGATCAACGCTTGAATTACTGTCCCCAGGGCTCCCGTAGCCTTGAGAAGCTGATCTTGGACTTGAGTCAACTTCTTCCGTTGGAACGGGTAGGCGATGACTGATTTTGACTTGTCCCACTTCCGTGCCACATCCGAAGAGCCATCGATCTTGTTGAGATTGTCGACCAGTTCCTTCAAAGCTCGAAGCTCACCCTCGCAGGACCCTAGTGCTAGGACAACGAGATCGGTAGCTTGGGTGTGGCGGCTGCTGAGTGTCGACGCACTCGGCCGAATGAGCTCGATGTATCTGCGAAGCAGGCTCAAAAGCTCTGTAGCGCGTTTTAGATCGTCATCGCGGTCTTTGATGGCGCTGAAGAACGTGTCAAGGCCACTACAGATAGTGATGCCAAGAGAAACGATGCCAGCGACACCACTGGCGATGCCGAGTGCCTCGGCCATGTTCAGTGTTCGGTCTGCAGAGCAGGTGGCCGTTTACTGAGGGATGAAAGTGGAAAGCGTCAGATGATGTAGAGAAATAATACCCTGTGCCTCGAAGTTGCCAAAACTCTTGGCATGTTGTTAGGCATACATGCATGTATCAGCCATATTGGGGCTGAGAGCTCGCTTCTGCCAAGGCAGACATGTATTTGTTGCGCAGAGCCCAGCTGGGCTGTGTTGGTGGTAACATGGTAAATCAGGCCAGCAATCAGAGCCCGGCATTTCCAACATAAATTCGCCCTCTAACCGCCCATCTGCAAGCCACGTTGGACCTGGCGGTTTTCAAGGCCAAGGTGCAACCAATAGGGGTCACCTATCAGATCAGGAATATGACTTGCGCTGCGCCTCTGGCGAACCAGCTCGCACACCTTGTTTCCGCTTGAGGATGGGAAGATCAACTAAGCCTTGGAATTTGCCTTGACTGTACCTTCGGTAACACAGCCTCACAAGTCAACTCCCTGTCAAACCCTTGTATTAATATCCTGTACTTGATTCCTCTTGACTAGATGTTTTCGAGCTCAGCACCTAGTTATCGATAATTTGAGAAGATGGCCGTCCCAAAGCCACCAGAGCCAGTCCTGACGCATCCGTTCCAATCTCATCGCGAACCTGATCTTGAGAAAGCGCTAGATTCTCAGTCCCCCCCGCCAACCCCTATTAAGGGCAAGGGTAGCCCAGAGTCCACCGGGTTTTTGAAGCTGCTTTTGGCACTGTACAAGCCTCCCTTCTTCATTACAATCAACAACAACACTTTTTTTCACCCCGTCGGGCTCTCAGACAATCGATGCTGGAACCAATAGCTCATCCGAAGACGGGGACAGCCATTCATCATCCGAGGAGAAGTCGTCTGCCAAGAGTCATGGCCGACAAAACAAAGACCAAGAGGACTATGACAGCAAAGACAAGCACAAGCTGCCACCCAACCCCGAACGGCTCAAAAAACACCGAGACCGGACTGAGAAATTACAAGAAATATTAGAGCCGGCCCTTGACCCCGGAACTGGCGAATCCTGCGTCTTGTTGCTCTGCTGCGGTAGCCCCTCGGCATGCCGTGTTCTACCAGTCTCTATTCCGATCTCAACCGTAGGGACGGACTATGTCAGCCAGTGGAGTCTGATTAAAGAATCTTGGAACACTTTTCACAAGAACTGGAGACACCGACTTCCCTTTTACGGTGTTAAGCAGGTTTCTTTTGCGTCGGTGGGGATTACGATGATGCCCTTAAAGATATTCCCGCTGACAGTCACACAGATATGACTGAGTGCACAGGTCGGGTCGAACAGATTCGGTGACGGTCATTCTCATTTCCTCGGCGCGTGTACTCCAGAAAACTTGGAAGGTCAGATGCAGCAGCAACAGGCCATCATTGATCAAGTGCCAAAGAGGGAACTCGCCTGTTCTTATTATCCGTACCGTGGAACATTCGAGCATACTGAAGAGTGCGACGAGCACCGAGAAGCTCACCCTCCCGTTTTCGAGCCATATGAGTCGGAATACGAGTGCCCTTTTGAGAATATTAGAGAGGCAAAGAGAAGACTATTGCAATTGTCTAGGAGAAGATCACTCCTCACCTTGGCCTTTCAGCGTCCCGAAGCAAGCGATGCGAATGATCTCATTCCAAAGAGCTTATTTTACTCACACCTGTAAGTTCCCCCTTCCCTATCAACACACACAAAAATGTTACTCAAGCAGTTAATTAATTTGTTGTCAGAGAAACATTAAGGCTCTGCGACGAATGGGAATGTCCTTCCCTTTACGAATTACCCTTTGAGGGGTTGATGGTCGAGGAAGGGTGGCTTCTCCCATCTCATTCTATCTTCCTTGTCTACATCGGTGGCATATTCAGTCTGGTGGTGCCATTGCGGTTCATGTTTGGGGGTTGGGATGCTGCCTGGGGAGCTGCCAGTTGCCTTCTGACCTTGGCCATGTTTGGATACCAATATACTAGGCACAAGGCAACATGTGCATAGTATCCATTTTGAGGTCGCCACGATGCCGGGTTATTTACAAGAAGTATTAACGCCAATGATTAATTTGTTCTACTGCGGTAGCCCCTGGTAAGCCTGATTCTATCGGTTAGAACCCACAGCTATTATAGTACATATGATTCAAGTTCCTTCTCCGTCCATTCCCATAACTGCTCCTGGACCTCCTCATTATTACTCAGCGCCGACCCCTTGCCCGTAACCCCAATTGGATAGTAAAAGACCCCAGATTCCACATCCTTACTTGTCGCAGCCCAGATCTGGTTCAAAGCTCCCTTCTCAACGCTTACGGTCATCAGATTACTGACAAACCTAAACACCGTTCCCAACAAAGAGCCAAAGCCGTTAATAAACGAGTCACCCAGATTAGTCTGCACCACTCCAGGATGAAGACTGATAAACTTAATATTAGGGTGACGCTTCGCAAGGGCTGCGCTGTAGTGAATGTTTGCGAGCTTGGACTGGTTGTAACGTGCCCAAGTGCCGATATGCGGCATCGTTGTCTTGGCTTTGTCGAGATGGTACGAGTCCTTGGGCGCCATGGCTTCTCCAACCGACGAGAGGAACAGGACTCTTACGTCGGACGAGCTAGTGGCGGCCGTCGCTTTCAGGGTTGGCAAGAGGAGCTTTGTGAGGAGAGCGTGACCGACGTGGTTGGTACCAAATTGAATCTCGTATCCGTCCTTGGTGAGGCCTTCTGGAACGGCCATTATGCCGGCATTGTTGACTAGGATATCCAGGCGGTCTGATGAGGCCCGGAACGATGCAGCGGCTGCTTTTGTACTTTCGAGGGACCCGAGATCAAGATGGAGGAAGGTGATGGGCGGTGCATTGGGAACCTTCTCTTGGACTTCTTTGATGGCTCGGTTGCCCTTTTCTTCTGATCTTGCTCCAAGATAAATATGTGCAGGGTTGTGCTTGGCGAGCTGGAGGATGGTCTCGAGTCCCAATCCGGTGTTGCCTCCAGTAACTAAGATGACCTTGCCGGAGAGGTCGGGAATATCCTTATCAGGATCGAACGAAACACCGCTTTTCATGATGTTATGAGGCCTAGCAGTGCAATCTATGTAGAGTAGTGGAATGTCGACACGAGCTGAAAGGCCGAGTAGTTTATATAGTGCAGACTATGGACAAGTTATTATAGACAAGCACGGGGCGGACATAGGGTTGTCAAGTCTCAGTTAAGTCCGGAGGCTTGCAGTGGTCTAATCAAGGTTTCACCGGCTGGGACTCTTGATCTGATCTTGTCGGGGTTGAGTCGGAGATGGGTCGAAAAGGGGCTAGTGCAGGGAGGGACAAGTAAACTTTAAACTTCCCGCCGCTCCGCCAAGTCCGCGGACTTGGGTAGTTATTGTTTTACCCCTGAAAGGTCAATGTCGATCATACGGGGTCTACTTTGGCTGCTCATGTTGAGCTTGCTTCTCGCACTAACTGGACTGCATCATCAAGAATAATGCAAGCCGAGAGGCTGTGAATAGCTTCTGACAAACCCTAACGTCCAGGTAATGAATGGACTTTAAGCCAGGAACCCTGTAATTTTAGGCCATCTAGTGTGTTCACGGTCCCTCTTGCGCTGTTTTACGGTATTGGGTTTTGATGCTGTCATGTTACAGATGTGTTGACAACTGTGTCCCGCCATTGCGGCAGATGGCTTCTTCCAAGACGTCATGGATAACAAGAACAACTGGCCATACCAAGATAAATATCTGGACAGTAGTTCATTTCCTCCATCTTCAGGTACCACTACGCATCAATTGGGACAGCCTACGCGCACCATGTTCTCAATACGATATGCCAGTCTTTTGGCCCTAGCTTTTGCTAGTAGTGTCTTTGGAGAAGCTTCATCACCTTCCAGCGTGCTTCTTCTCGAGGGACTTGAAGCCTTGGGAGGCATCCGTAACCTCGAGTCCGTTCACGATGTCTCCTATTATGGTGGCGGGTATGCTTCATTCTTTTCTAACAACACGTGTCGTTCCGTCGCTCAATCATGATAGGCTCTTTCGGTCCAGGTCCATGGCCCAGACATTTGGCCTAAATGGACTAGACAGGATCTTGGCCGGTGCTGGTCGTCAGAATGTTTCCTTCTCGTTTGAAGAGGGCGTTCTAAAGCAGCGTATCGACAGATTCCACGACCTATCTGGTATGTGCATAAGAGTGTCAGCACTCAATTGCTAATTTTGCGTCGTTAGTCGACTTCCTATGGGCCCGTCCTAATCTGGAGCCACTCAACTTCTCCCTCGTTATCCAAGATGGAGGTGATGGTTTCGCTGCTACTGTTGCAGGAAACGACGTGCTTTTGGCCCCAAATGTACCAACAACTCAGGGGTATAAAGACGGTGCGTGTCTTGCTGATCCCTCCCATCGTTACTGTTACTGATTCTGTGTCTGTCAAGGTATGCTGGCAGCCTACTTGATGCAAGAGGCTGTCAAAATGTCCCCTGTGCTTCTCAGGACGGTGGGTTTAGTTCATTCACGAGACGAGACTCAAGATACTGAAGCCGTGTGACAGATCTTTTCGAATGATAACCATACTGTCCGCATGGAAAGAACCACTGATGGCAAGGAGCATGAAGCGAGTATGTTGAAGATTCCATGCTTTGGGAGGAGGTTCCCTTGCTGACCTGGACCTTTCCTAACCCAGTTTACGACGAGACCCTCGATCTCTCTGTTCTCCTAGACGAAGTTACCCACCTCCCGTATATCGTCCGTTCATACGAAACCCACAATTTCTTCGGTCCCTCTACCCACGACCTCTTCCTCAGCGACTACGTTTCTGTAGAAGGAGTCAAGTTCCCCCGTCGCTTGAAGACGATTTACAACCGCAAACATCTATTAACAGATTACACCGTCGCAAATATCTCTGTCAACACCATGATACCACCAGAACTTTTCGATGGCCCCCCTGGGCGTCTTGAAGCTCACGCACCAAGGCGTGATAATCTCTACGGTTTTGCAGAGATCGGGGAGACCAATGCTCTCTACAGATGGAATGGCGTGTACACTGGGACTTATACTAACTTCAATGCGACCCAACCTTGGAATGATCTTCCGGGTGTCTGGCTCATTGAAGTGACAAATGCCCCCGGTTATCGCCAGCTTGTTCTTGAGATTGGGAAAGACGTCATTGTGCTGGATGCTCCGCCACATCAGAGTCATCTTGTCATACAGTGGGTTGAAAATACACTGAAAAAGAGTGTGACACATGTTTGGGTAAGTAGTCGTATGAACAGGTTATGGATGAGCCGCTGACACTTTTCCTTAGCCGACTCATCACCATCATGACCATGCGTATGGTACTGTCGACTATGTGGCTGCCGGGGCAAAGGTTATTGCCCTTGACGACGCGGTGGGCTACTACTCGGCCATTCCAAAAGATAAATTTATCACATATTCGTAAGATTCTAAGGCTGGCTGTACTAGCCAAGAAATGAAGAGGAGTCACTGACGTTTCTTAAGCACCGATCGCCCACTTACTGTCGGCGATGATGAGATCCAGGTCAGCTTCGTACACATGAAGGAGTCCGTCCACGCAACCGACCAGAGCTACGCGCATATTGCCCCACGGTGTCCCAACGCGGACAGCACGACTTTGATCTTTGATGCAGACGACGTAAACCCAGCCGAGATAGCGGCTTCCGAGCAGGGAACCCTAATGGCAGCACTGAACCAGTTTGAAGCCGACAAAGTAGCTCTGAGTGCAGCGTGAGTAAACCCACCCCCAGCTTGGACTCCGTAGTTAACATTTTATCTCTCATATGCTAGATTCGTAGCAGTGCATGGAAATTGGATTCCGTTCTCGCGGATCATTAACGTAACTGGCTTTCGCTACCCTAGCACCACAGGGCAAGATTTCAAGCACCTCCGCTCAAAGTGCGATGTTTCTAAGACATCTGAATCGGAGGACGTCGGAGGAGAGGAGTGGTTTCTTGACACTGCTGATTAGCTCAAGACAAAGGATATAATGGGAAATACTAAAGTCCTGTTAGTTTTAACACGATACATATCCCTCACAGACTCAACAGCCCAGTCTTGATCCGCAGGTCCAAAGTAACCCCTACTCTCTGCCAGAAAGATGCGAGTGACAAGCCTGCTAACCGCTGCGACGGTCTCACCAGTGACCTCGGAACTCTCGTGGGCCAACCATGCCACTGTCTGAGCCACATCGCGTGCAGGCATGCTAGCCTCCATAAAGGCCTTCGTCTGGTCATCCATAACAAAGGCGGTAGAGCCAGGGGTATAAGCCATAGGAGCAACTGTGTTAACCAGAATGTTATGCTCTTTGCCTTCAATGACGATAGACTTGGCCAAACCCATAAGGGCCAACTTGGCAGCTCCATAAGTTGACTGTTGAGCACTGCCGAACATGACGGGCGATGCGATCATGATAACACGACTAAACTTTTGACTCTTCGTATATGGCCAAGCAGCTTGAGTGACGTTCCAAGACCCTTCCACGTGAATACCGAGCATGTTCCAGAGTTTATCGTCTGATGTCTGATCGAAATCACCGCCATTAGCACCACCTGCGTTGTTGATGACTATATCAATGCGTCCAAAGTTGTCAATGGCAGCTTTCACGATTGCATGAGCAACCTCACGGTCTGCCACGCTGCCGACATGGACCACGGCTTCTCCGCTAGCGTCGGTGATTTCCTTGGCGGTCGCCTCTGCGGTTGAAGCGGCGGTGCTGTTTATCGCGACGGCGGCTGAGAAGCAGGGCATATTCGCGACCTAGGCCTCGACCAGAGCCGGTCACAATGGCGACGCGACCATCAAATCTCAGGGAATTTCCAGCCATGGTTGAATTAGATCAAGTTGGGAGTCAAAGTAGAACTTTGTTGTACCAGGCGAAATAAAGTGGAAGGTTCACCGTATTGTGTTACGCTGAGCTATGCCAGAGGGCATCCCAGCTTTTTTGTACTAGCTATTCGCTATGTGCCTCATGTCTCATTTCCCTTCTGAGTAAATCACCATTGTCTAAATCGAGAGATAGCAATGGTGGAGTTGCGTTTCACTAACTTTGTTTCCTCCGCGGAGTCCGATGCTATGAAGCATTCGTGCGGAGGATCGTCACCAGTCTCCGATTGGATGCTGCTCTAGGCCGCGTATTCGTATCCTCTAACCAACCTTGAAATAGCGTTTCCGGAATCTTGTCCCTCTCGGTATCGATGAAGAGCCCGACCCCGAGACACATCAAGGACGGCATACGCGGACGCACAGTGCCTTACAGCTGTCGGGGATGTGGCGGAGGAACTGCGGAGGAACTACAGACAGAAGTGAATATGATCAATTCGCTTTGTCATTGATGTCATAAAGAATTAGCTGATAGTAAATGGTGGTTTGTCTTTAATGGGAAAAGGTCGAATCTTGAAGACGCTTGAAACATCAACCTCCTCGCTTCTCCCTTTCTTGCTGTTACCCTCTCTGTATCAAGCTACGCCAAACCAAAGACCAAGTTCACCATGGCTACCTCCACAGAAATAAACAGCTCTGATAACAGCTTTGTCGTGCCACCGCCTCGCCTCGTTCCAACAATTCACAAGACACCCTATCCGAGCCTACTACCCCTTCGTCCCGAGTTGAACCAGTCTGGCAGGACAATCCTAATCACTGGTGGATCTGCCGGTATTGGATTTGCAATTGCACGAGCATATGCAGAGGCGTCAGCCTCGAACATCATCCTGACTAGTCGCCGAAGTGACGTCCTTCACCAGGCATCTTCCAAGCTTTCAGACGAGTTTCCCAAGGTGAACATCATTCCACGAGTTTGCGATGTCGCAAGCGCCGAGGAAGTAGCCAGGCTTTGGTCCAGCCTTGCCGAGAATGGGCTATTTGTTGACGTACTCGTTCTAAACGCGGCCAAATTCGGTCAACAGCAACAATCGCTCCTCGAAGCTGACTTGGAGGAAACTTGGTCCCTGTATGAGACAAATGTCAAGTCAATCCTTGATTTCTGTCAGCGGCTTCACAAGCAGCGGAATCCCGATAATAAGGAAAAGGTATGATAAGTCCCATCCCAGCCAACACAACGCAGCTTTCTAATCATCCTACGACAGTACATCGTCTACGTGTCAACTGCCGCGATTCACCTTCCATCTATCGCGGCCGCCTTTCCAAACTACTCTTTGAGCAAGATGTCAGGCCATCTACTAGTTCAGAAGATTGCAGAGGAAGTGGACCGTGAAAAGCTACAGGTTGTTAGCTTCCATCCTGGGCAGATTCTCTCTGAAACCGCTCGATCTGCAGGTCTTGACGAAAACAGCTTCCCCTTTGATGACGGTATGTTGGTGAAACCCCAGTATGCTGTTTGTTGTTCTGACCAAGGTCCATAGAAAATCTACCTGGACGCTGGGCGGTTTGGGCGTCGACCTCTCAGGCTACCTTTCTCCATGGTCGTTTCGCCTGGGTAGCATGGGATGTTGATGAGCTGAGATCTGGGGACGTTAGAAGGCGTATAGATACGGACCCTAGCTTCTTGACCTTGAAATTCGTGGGACTGTAATGCCGCATCAACAGTTCAGCAGGGGACCATGATGACCATTGCGTCGACTATATAGTTCATAAAACTCAGCTTCAATTCTTCTACCGGGATTTCATAGCGCTTGTAATCCGCATCCTGATAGTGATAAGTCATCTTGGCAATCTGTCAAGCCTCAAGAATGGCCTTGATAAATCGGCCATGATCTCGGTAAAAACAATGGACCTTGTGATGGATATGCAAGTGGCCACTGATACCTGAATATCTCCTACTTTTCACACTTCCAGAAGTTACCTTCCTCTCGCGTTCCTCCTAAGGCACAATGCGGTTTGACAGCCCTCAAACAAAGCCTTCCAATGCATCTAATGTCGAGAGCTAGATACAGAATAGCGGTACTTCCCTTAACGACGATTTAATTTGAGTGCCCGAGAATCACATCTCCGAGTACGTCCACTCTCTAGATTCATCAAACGCAACACAAAACCTCAAAACGGCAAAGCCGTCGGCGTTCTAGGCGTAATTGTTAATTGCGAAGCACGGAAATTGAAAAGTCTGCTTACGATCGTATAGTAGACGTGTGATGGAGATGTCGCGGAGTTGAAAGGGGTATTATTCATGTGGTGGAGATATAATGGACATGTTGCGGAGGTGCGGCGGAGGAACGATGCAGTCGCGGAAGCCCTATCCATTTTGGTTAGCTTCCGTCCTGGAGGTTCGAGGATTAGTCAAGAGGTTATAGTAAAACATGGATAACACATATACCTTTAGGTTGTTAAAAAAGATGGTATAAGTTAGGTAGAGACCGAATAGATATAACCTACCTCCCATTACCAGCTCAACAACCTCATCACCCCATCTGATACAAACCCATACACCTCACACCTTTATATCTATCACGCCTCATTCGGTCGAAATGTCGTCCCAGAAACTGCCTCTAGGCGAGTGGGTAAAGCAGGTCAACGATGCAATCTTCTACCAACCGGACGATGAAGTCACCTTGAAGGCCCTAAATGAAGACGTCGATTCCAGCCTAGTAGTCAAGTAAGCATTCACGGCAGTGTAGATGCATAAGGAAACCTTACTCAAATGCTCTAGGATTAACCACAGCGTCTTCAACTATGAGGAGATGAGAGGCGGAGTCTTGTATATCCGTGGTAGTGGCGGCATGACTCTCGACAGCGTCTCTGAGATCTTGAAGTGGGATGACAGTGAGAAGCAGGGTGGTGTAGTTGCTCACCTTGTGACATTCACCACAAAGAACAATACAACAAAACAGGAGGTCAGGAAGACTAGTTTGATTACATCTACAGTGAAGTGGGTTGATGGCGGGAGAAAGCTTACGGAGCTTGTGGAAGTTGAGGTTGAAGAGTAACAGCTTTCAAGGGTTTGCTTATGACTACCCAGGTAGTTATGGATATTGACCACTTTACGGCTACTTGCAAGGTTTAATTTTTGTAAATAAATTAGTAGCATGACAAAGCGTACAGCTATTATAAGTGCTGCTCCTCGTACCATGAGTAGAGTTAGGGGGTCGTTTACAAAGCACCGCAATGATCGCCAGCAGCACCATCCACAGCGGCTTTATGAAGCTTTCTCGAACGACTGCATCCCGGCTACCCGAGGTTAAAGAACTGATATACATGCTTGAAACCTATAAAAAACCACACTGCTAGCAAATGCTTCACGTATTCTAATCCTGTTGTTTGCGGAACTTGAGGTTGTGCAAGTGTAGGTGAGAATAAAAAGACCTGTTCTATACAACCTTCTTAATGGTAAGAATGCTAAAGATACATGCGTGCTAAGGCTTCTCTGAACATAAAAACATTATATAGCAAGTAAAGGAGAAAGCTTCTTCTCGGCCGTCCACTGATTAACCTCGATGACTGTATTCTCCCACAGACCCTTAACTTGTCCAGCATCCTCGGCAACCGGATTAGGAGCCTCCAATTTCCCGATCGGAACCAGAAACTTCCCCTTGTACTTTTCAGCATTCTCCCTAACCTCAGTCGCAGAAGCCGCAAACAAAGAATTTGCGGCACCTTGCTCCGCGCTATCGAATGCCATGCGTGCTATGGTCCTGACGAGAAAGTTGTTAATGGATAATAAACCCTCGGTGAGGACCTCTCCAGGATGGACGGAGATGCATGTTATAGAAACGCCTTGCTCGTCGAATCGACGTTGGAGCTCTTGTGTGAACAGTACCATAGCTGCCTTTGAAACAGCATAGCGAATTATGTCAAAGGCGAAGAAGAATCTACCCAATAACCTCCACTGCCATGGGTAAAAAGGTACTGGATCTCTGAAGCATGTAGCCGAGTCAAAGTTGAAATTGAAATTGCCTGGGAGCATGCTGATGTGGGCGGTGGAGCTGACGTTGACGATTCTGACATCGGCATTCTTCTCCCTGGAAGCATTCTTGAGAAGTGGTAGAAGGCGGTTCGTGAGCAGGAAGACCCCCAGGTGGCTGGGAATCATTAGCCATGCGCTCTTGCTATCTTAATGACTCTCCTCACTTGGCGGCCATATGTTGTTCATATTTTCCGTCCACCAACTCACGAGATGCTGTTGACGCTGCTGCATTGTTGACTAGAGATTTATTAGTGGCCATGGCATAAATCAAGGTCAGGGGCCAAATAATACTTAAAATGTCAACTTTTGACTCCCTTCTCTTCAACTCGTTGGCGGCTGCAGTAACGCTTATTGGGTCGAATAGATCTAGTGTCAACCACTGAACATCATCCGGATCGATATCAGGGTCCTCGTCTAAAATCCCTTTCGCCTGTAGAGCCTTCGATTCGTTGCGAGTTGTCAAGTACACCTTGGCTCCCTTCCGTGCAAGTAGCTTGACGGTTGCAAATCCGATTCCAGTCCTGTAGAAAAGAATACATTAGTTGAAGACCTACACCGTACAGCACTCAAACTTACCCAGCTCCCGTCACGACAGCAACCTTGCCACGCAGATCTGGCAGATCCGTTGAAGGGTTCCATTGTTCAGTAGTCATGATGGGCCAGTTCACTATGATGGGCGGAACGCAAGATCTGAGAAGAAAACAGACAACTCTCTCAAAGAACCAAACTCTCACTCTGGGCTTCTTTAAATCGAATTTGTTATTCACAACAACTTGCCAATCTACACACACTCGATACATACCAATGGCACAACCCGGGACGCTAAACCGACGCTGGCGGAGTTGGCGGAGCGCTTGCGGAGATGCACTGACACTATCCAACCCTAATACCCGTATCCCTGAGACCTCCGACTCAAGCCCGCCGCACCTCCGACCTTCATAGATCCATCCTCCACATAGTAGCTCAGTAACCTATCCCAGTCATCACTCCCCTCCACCGTCATCTCCCTGAAGATTCGCCATGGGCCGACGGTCTAAGCAAACGTCTTGCTTCGCGTGCGTCGAGACCAAACGCCGATGCGACAAGAGACTCCCATGTTGCTCGCGATGTCTAGATAGGGACATGGTCTGCACTTATCCACAAGCGCCGCCCAGCCGCCGTCATCCGCTGCCCGACCCTACCATCATTGACACTGCTCCGGATGTTGACTTCAGTGGTATATGGGCTCCCACTGGCTTCGATGGCGATGCAGGCGATGCCAATCACGTCGGGCTTGTCTCAGATTCGGCGCTTCTTGACTCAGCTTTGGCAACAAGTCTAATCTGCCCACCATTCAACTTATTACCAACCCCATCCTCGAGTACTATGGTCGATCCCCCCGTCTCCGTTCAGCTAACACGGAGGTTCGGAGATTTGGATTGGTTTCTCCAACCTCAAGCTTGGACTGTAGCCTTCCATTACCAGGCGCCGGACGTGATACCCCCGGCCTCTGTCTTCTCAAACTTCATCAGAGGCCTACAAGACTGGTTATCACGCTTTGTCCGCAACGGCCACAACCCCTTCATCCACCGGCATCTCTATTCCGAGTCAGGCTACCCGCAGTGTATACAAGATGCATATTCTGCTATTGCCATTTCAAACGCCGCGACTACCGAGAACGAGAACATTGTCGGTGCAATCTCGTCGGCTCACATCTCCAATCTACTCAATTCAGAGTCCTCTATATCCTTCAACACACTCTCTGCTAGAGATCATCTAGCCCGCACGCAAGCCCTTCTCATTCACATCCTGCTTGCACTATTCTCCTCTTCTATTCAACGTCGCGCTAGAGCCGAGAATCTCATGAGTACGCTTCATGCCTGGAACACCCAGCTATGGGATTCTGTAAACCAAGATGCAACTTTTGCTCCTCTATTAGCGGCATATGGAGGGACTCATACCGAGGACGTAGATCCCATCCCAGCCCTATACCGAGCATTCGTCCTCTCAGAATCCATCCGTCGAACTTGGCTGCTTTGCAACCTTGCCACAGGTGTATACAACAGTCTCAGAGGCGAAATGACTGAGGGTTGTGGGGGCGATATTCAGATCACGACACATGCGAAACTGTGGGAGGCGCCCTCTTCAGCACGCTGGGAGGCTGTTGCTCGCCACACAGACCCATTGTTCATATATAGTCTCCACGGCCCGTCCCTTCCGGAACGCGGTGTCGGTGCTGCTCAGGTGGACGAGTTTGCACGACATTTATTCACAGTCATGTGGGGAATGGAGAAGGTAGAGACTTGGGTTGTGCGAACTGGGGATGAAGTTTCGGTGGTGTATTAAGAGGAAGCCATATACATATCGAAGCTCGTGAAGAGCCCGGTAATACAGGGGAAGCAATACCGGTAAGAGAAAAGCTCGACCCGGAAGTTTCTTCCAGATATTGGATGATCTCATCAAAATAGTTTCCAGGTATTGTTAAAAACATGTTCTCGCTTCATGTCATACATACAACGAGGAGCGTATCGTGTTAGCGGCCCTCATAAATATTTATACATTTAAGACTAGTCCAGCTATGAGGCCTTTTCCCAGTTGGAAAGTATTTCAGCCTTCTCAACCTTTTTTCTATACCCGGACCCAGCCGGTCCATACAAAGTTGGCACCCTCAGCGCCAGAGACTGCCACAAACCGAGCCCTGGCAGCTAGAACCCTAATTGAAAAAGACCTTGAACATCCTGACGAACTTTCCAACGGGCGATGAGAGTCTAGGGGCAGCAGCACTAGGAACGTCGGTGCCAGTGGCGCTGGGAGTGCTCTGGGCGCCGTTGGTGCTGTCGGCAGTGTTCCCCTCGGCGGTGACGGCCTTGGTAGGGGTGCTCGCAGCAGTGGTCTCGTCAGCAGAGGCCTCCTCAGAAGTGGTGCCTTTGGTAGTGGTGTCGTCCGCAGTGCTTTCGTCCGCAGTGCTCGTGGAAAGCTTAGAAGGCAGAGGAGTCGAAGGGGCCGTGATGCTGCTAGTAGTGATAGTCGCCGCAGCCTTGCCATCGTCATTGTCAACCACCAACTCAACACCCGTGTTAAAGACACTATACGCCTGAGGATCTAGACCACCGCAAGCCTCAATAGGATAGGCAGAGCATGGATAGTTGCACTGAGTGTCCTTGACAAGGGCCGACTGGGGGGGATACGTGTCGGCGCAGTAGCAGGCGTCAGGACCGGTAATGGCGACATATTTGTTGATCTCCTGACAGGCTTGGTTGCAGAACCCAGCGCTGATGTATGTAGCCTTGGCCTTTACAGACTTAGCGCTAGCCGGGAGCTTGCTGAAGCAGCCCTGTGAAGTGCTCTGATTAAGGATAGGGGTCTCGGCGGATTGTTGTCTCGGGTCGCTGGCGACGGCCAAGGTGGCCCAAGAGAAGAGAACGGCGTGGATTAGTTTAGTCATCGTGATAAACTTTGTTTCCTGACTTTTTGAGGTAAAGACTGTGGTGAAGAAGATGAAGATTATTTTTGCGATGACCCGAGATATTTGAGGTTTTGAATCGAGGCGCAGGAACGAGATTGTCCCCTGTAATTTAAGCGTGGCCCACCTGACGTTGCGTGCCGATTGGTTATTGTGTTGGTCCTGGTCAGCGATCATCATGCGATGTTGGTTGTCATGGCTTTTAATTACGAGCTGGACATGGGTGAGTTGTCTTGTCATTGTTGGAAATACAGCACTTAACTCAAGAAACTTGTGATATCTGGCTATTTACATAAGAACAATAATGAAGAAACCATTTAAGCATCAAAAATATCTCAAGACTCAACGTGAATCTTGGGAAACATCAACAATCGTTGCTTTTTCACGACCAACAAACAGGATCATCTGTAACGTCAATGCACCCAATCAAACCTCGTTCTTTCACATGCTCGGCTCGCAAACGTACCACTAGCGCAAATCCTTCGTTTCTAAAGAGATGCCTGCTTCCAATAGAACATGCCTGTGTGTCATATTTTAAGCATCAGACGAAACAAAACACTGAGCGAAATTGCGATGATTATCCTGCCAAGTAAATATTACTAAACGGCCGAAGACTGAGAACTTGTTGATAAAGAAGAAAAGACTCGTGTTGCTTGATCAACGAACGCCTCTTACGATGTGGACTATACGCAATTCAAAGCGTCAAAAGACACGGGGATAGTCAACATCAAAATCAACACGACACCAGGCCCAATGCCAGCGCATCCTTCACATATAGATCAGACAGGAAGTAAAGTGAAATCCTCAGATTAAGATTCTCACTGGCGCAAATCCTTTCCCTGCAATAGATGTTCATCCAGATTCCCCCTTGCATCGAGGCTTGACCAGTAAATGCGCCGATCTGTCTAAATACTCGAAGGATCAGGAGACGAGGGCAAAGAGAATACTGAGTCACTAAAAGGATCGAGCTCCATAACCCTTTTTGGGCATGCTTTGCGAGTTTCCTACCGGGAAAATCATGACAGCTAACCCCACAGATCTCCAGGGCCATGTTTCTTATAGAACGCTAGGATTCCAAGTCCAAGGTTCTGGGATTATGTGGACAGGTGAGCAGCTACCCAATCACGCTCGTTGTCGTTGTTTCGATGTCTATTTGTCGTAGCTGGGGTCACTTCACCTGAAGCAGAAGCCCGCCAACACAATCACGACAAATTCGTTCTAAACAATTTCGTCACGTACCAAATATCTTTAAGAGCCTACGAAGAGTCCAACGACTCGTTTCTTTTAAACCAAAGTATGCATATATTGAGGAATCGAATCAAGCATGTAATCAGTCGTCAAATCAAGGAAACGTCACTTCCGGATCTACACAGTCACCGGCTAAATGCACGACCCCAGCATACGCAACGTCAAGTATTGTTTCTGACATGTATATTTACTACTCAGACATTTGATAGATCTGCGAGTGGCAATTCTTCCCTAAAATGGGGCAGCCATGCTATGTACGAGAATCAAAGACCGTGTAGACCGTAGGCACGCAGCGAGTGTACACCCTCAGGCAAGATGGACCCAGAATCCCAAGGACCGACGAGAAATTCATATCCCACAAACATTCCCTCCATCAAATTCCACAACACTTTGGAAACTGTTCAAGTCCCTTAAGAAACAGTCATGGTGGCAGAACCAGAGCTGTAGTAACCCTCAACAGCAAGAATCTGATAATCATGAGATCCAAGCTTAAGTCCAACATTGCTCCAAGCGTTAAAGTGAGCACCAGTGTTGACAGAGCCGCTAGATCGCTTGCTGCGACGGACAGACCAGTACTGCTGGAAAGTACGGGTACCCTCGATGGAGGGGGCGTTGGTGCGGGTGCTGGTGTAGATGTCGTAGACAGAACCGTCAACGGTGACCTCTCCCTTCTTGGTGGCACCAGAAGAGGGGTTGTAAGTTCCAAAGTTCTCGACGATGTAGTACTCGATCAGTGGGTTGCGGGTCCAGCCGTAGATGGCGAGGTAGCTGTTTCCGTTGGGCTTGTAGGTGCCTGAGTACTTGATAGTTCTAAAGCAGGTGTAAGTATACTAAGAGATGAAAGTCTCACAGGTTTCTTACCTAGCAGCACCAGGGTTCCAACCCTTTCCGCCAACAAAGTTACCCTGGTTGCCACTCCACGAAACGCTAAACTTGCCAGCGTTCTGGTTGGTGTAGGTGACAGTGTTGGGGTTGTCAGTCCAGAAGGAGTAGTAGAAGCCGCCATGGGTGCCAGTGGAGCTCGTCGTGCGCTTGGAGAGGGCAGGGTTCTCAGAGGTGTCGGCCGTGGGGACGGCGAGAACGCTGGTGAAGGCAGACACAGCCGCGAGGAGGTAGCTGAAAGAGACCATTTTGACTTGTGGTGATGTGCTTTGTGTTGATAGATGTTGAGTTGCTATACCAAGAAAGTCGGTCAGCACGTGGTCTATATATACGTCCCTCCAAGATCTTCTCAGCCTGAAGTCGACGAAGATGTCGGTATAGATGAAGCTATTAAGCTTCAAGGACGAAAGGAATTTCCTAAAAGAACCTACCGGAACAAAACAGAATAGGGTCCGTCGGGCCTTGGCTAGATCAATTTTACCGGTGAGGAGACCTAAGAAACAAAAAAAGAGGTCATCAAGAAGTCCCGACGATCGCTTTTTAATGTGTTCAACCGGAGCTCCCTCATGTTAATTACTCCGTGTGGATACCTATGCGCTCCCGGACCCCAGGACGAGACGGGTCACTCATCTCCGAATCACGAAACCTTGGGAACTAAGAAAAGAGGGGCTCGCTTTACCCGGTCCACGTTTGCACTACCGGAGGATCGAGGCCCGGGCCGTCCGTGAGACCTTCCCAGGAGGGCAAGTCAAGGGCAAGTCAGTGAGGCCATCTCGGGGCGACAGAGAGCCCACATGACAAGAGCTGAGCTTCTAAAGGTCCCGGCTATTCTGGACAACGAGGTACCGTAGCATCGGCATCCCCGCGTCGCTCCGGGACTTGAATTTACCCGTCCAAACATTGACTGGGGAAAATTTCCGTTATTAGAAAGGGGTGGATGATCCAGGGGTGACCGGGAAAATTCAGCCTGAAACAAAACGTGCAGTTTCAGGCGCATCTTCCGAAGGGGTGTGTAATGCATAGTATAGTTGATGTATATTAAGCACTAGCCGCGGTTAAGTCTGGCCGGTTCATCTGCTCATGTCTTGTCAAATGACATGATTGGTTTATGGGGAGAGTGTTGTATTCTAAACCTGATTTATGGAACTTTTGATTTACTTCTTGCAGAGTTGTACTCAGCTATATAGCCTCCTTGACAGACTACCCTTTGACCGCCTCATGGTCTGATCTAATCCTAGGTACTCCAAGGAATCCTTTCTTTCGCCATTTTACCTTCTCGCACATAATTCATTCGTATAGACAGTAAAAATGCCTTCATTCTTGAAGACCGCTGTCAACCTCCTCCTTCTTGCAGCTAGCGCTGCCTCTCTCCCTGTTGCCAACCCTCTTGACGTCTTTGAACGTCAGGCATCCCCAGGTGTTGTCATCCGTCAGTGCAGCAAGCCTGGTGTCCTTGCTCTAGCCTACGATGATGGCCCAGCGCAGTACACCTCTCAGCTTGTAGACATTCTCAACAAGGCTGGTGCCAAAGCTACCTTCTTCTGGACCGGCACGCTCTATGGCTGCGTCTACAACCACAAGACTGCTATCCAGGCTGCCTATAAGTCGGGCCATCAGATTGCCAGTCACACCTGGACTCACCCCCAGAACTTTGGCAGTCTGAGCACCAATGACCTCAAGCAGCAGATGCAGCGCTTCGAACAAGCCATGGTGAACATCATTGGCAAGAAGCCTGCATACATGCGTCCTCCGTACCTTGCAACGGGCGGAAACGTGCTTCCCACGATGAAGTCGCTCGGATACAAGGTCATTACCAATGATGTTGACTCTGGCGATTGGAACGGCCAGACCGCTCAGCAGAGTCAGCAAAAGTTCCAGCAAGCTGGTGCTGGCGGCAATGGACATATTCCTTTGATGCATGAGACGTATGCCAGCACGGTGCAGACTCTTACACCTTGGTTGATCAACTGGGCGAAGCAAAACAACCTTAAGCTTGTCACTGTTGGTAAGTCATACTTGAGCTAGACCAAGCATGGTGCCTTGAGACTAACAGTTCACAGCGGAGTGTCTTGGTGATGCTGGCGGCGCTTATCAGACTGGAACCTTTACTGGCAATGGCCAGACCACTTGCTAGACGCACCAGAGTCCACGGGGTTCAGATAATATTTGCAGGATAGTTGACCCGGTCACTAAAGTGGGAATTTTGAGTTGGTCATGTTGAATACCAAATTGCTTGGGGGGAAATCCAACCGTACATATGATGAGATCTTTACCGTGTTATGAGATTGAACGATATTTATGCCATACCTTATGCAATGAATCGAGCTTTACGTGATCATCGCTCTTAGCAGCCCAAGGATTTGACCCGGGTGCCGCAGGACGTAAGGAGTCAAATATTGAACGAAGCGCTCGTAGATGCCAGAGGCAAAGTTTGTCTCTGTTGCCCGCTACTTTTTTGCGACCTTCTAATCTCTCTTCTAGTTCAAGGGCCTTGTTTGGTTGTTGCACATCCAAGTTTGGTAGGGTCCTTTTCTTTCCACAGACGTCGTTGTAACAACCTGTGGAACCGCGTGACGGTGAACAATGATCAGGGCACTTCACTCAAATACAGTCAGCGAGAATCACGTCAGTGTCTTCCTATAGTGAGTGACTCTCTATGAGTTGGGCATTTGCTGAACACGGGAATAATTGACGGTTATCCTACTAGGGAGCAGAGGTACAGTCATTTCAACACCTAACCACAGTCGGGGAAACAGCAGATGTCAAATCAATCAACAGAATTTGTGCTACATATTTCAACCAGCTTACACGACCTCACTCGTTTAGCGGTGATGTGATACCCGGTGATCGTCAATGAGTCGACCCGTAGACCAGTGACAACCCCATGCTGACAGCATCTCAGCCTGCAAGTCTGTCGAGTGATGCTTGTAAGCTGCGCAATAACCAGCGTACTTCATCACCGGCTAAACGACTAGCCCGTGATCTCCCCTTCAGCGTCTTTTGCTTGACAGATCTCGGTGATTCATGGCATCAATCACGTAGAGCCGTCGTCAAGCGCAGGAGAGCGGGAGTCATATGTTCCATCCAACAATGAATCAAGCTCCAGTAAGCAACATATAAACTCCACGATGTCTTGCCTAAGAACCTCTCCAAATCAAGTATACTAACTCTCTTCTCAACACAACTACTATCTCAGCCTATATACGACAACTAGCAATCTCGCACTTAGACGGAACCAAAAGCTGCAACAGCCATCTCACAATAACTATACTATACCATGACTTGGCGATGTACCAACAATGGCTGCGCATCAAAGCCACCGAATCCCGACGGCTCGACAGTATGCCTTAACTGTGGGTGTCGATGGGGTGTGAATCCATATAAAAGTACAGATCCCCCCGCCCCAGCGCCAGACAACAAGGACAAGGACAAGGGAGGGAAGAAAGAGACTGATAAGGACAAGGGGAAGGACAAGGAGAATGATCCGAAGAAGTAAAGGGCAATTGTGGTCCGCTCTGTGGATAGTTCAGCGGCGTGAGTTGGCGGGCATATCCCAAATGCCACTAACCTAAAGAGTTCAATGTCTAGGTGGGATTGGGTTATCGGGCAATATAGCAAAAGAAAATAGCTGAAAGTACAACCTAAATTCGCTAATGGGAAGTTAACGAGAAGTAGCTTTTATTATAAACGTGCGCAGAGTGCTTTAACTAAGGTCGCTTTCGATGAGCTTCTTTCCAGACAAGCTGACATGTAGACCATCAAGTGTGACGAAGGGTAATATCGATCTTATCGCGGTATATAAAATGCAATCATTGCTACTATGCTTAATGCTATCTTTGGCTCTTTATTTATATCTCAACAGTAGGCGAACCATGGATGAACACAACAATGCCATGGCAAAAATCACCCATAAAACCAACCCTTCAAAATGCCACCTGTGGAAAGGTGCAAAAAAAAAAAGAAGCAAAAAAGATAGTAAGGAGTGAGGGACAAGGGATTTGAACCCTTAACCTTCAGGAGATTCCGGTTGTACTGGAATCTGACTAATCGAGTTATTAGACGAATGTCGATTGAAATCGAATGATGTGTGTGAAACTTACCGCGCTACCGTTGCGCCAGCCCCCCTTGGGTTGGTTGAAGACGTTGGCTGAAAATTTCGCTCAAGAGCGCGGGGGTGCAGAGTTCATTGTCCGAGTTACACAATCTCGGCCTTTTGGAATGCCAGTTCCTGAGTCCCTTCGCCATACATGATTCCTTCGACATATGTTTCTCCGATCAAGATGAAGCCTTTGCTTCCTTTCCGTAGCACAAAAGGTACATGGGCCCCTGCCACCAGGCCCACCACATCGCCAGCCCCCATCCTCGCCGGACCAAGACCCAAGTATCCCTTCTCCGTGATGAACAAAACTCTATCCATGCCAACATCATTCATTGCTGCAGGAAATATGTCTCCCTCTTCTGGATCCGGCTTGCTCTTCAGGCGCAAGTCATGCTTGACATTCGACGCGGACCCTGAGATATGAGCCAAGTAGTTTGCAAAGTGAGCCTCGCACCCTTCTGGGGCAGGATGAGAAGTAAGCCAAATGTTCATCAGCAGAGTCCGGCAGAGTGCATTTGGCACAGTAGTTGAAGGTTGGTGCTGATATGAGATATCGGCCAGACAACTCTTCTTGGGATACCACGAACGAAAGGCTTGATAGAAACCCAGCTCATCCTCTTCAGTCTTAGGAAGTGCAGCCGCAGCTTTGACCGTGTCTAGCAGATGTGCTTCTACAGAAAGTCTCTTCCCATCAGCAGATAAAGAAAACCCTCTCTGAACCTTTGACGCAGCGTTGAAAATCCTCCAACTGGGATCATGAAGAGCCTTCCCTCGAGCCTTTTGAGCTCTCATTTCCCTCAGGAAAATAGGTTCCATAGCAACAGCGCTCGCCATCTTAGGAACCCAGCTTGGATATCTCACGCCTTTGCCACTCCAGTCTGGTTGTAACGCTTCATCAAAGACGTCTTCTTTGGGGGGCGCAAACTTTGGATCTTGCTGGGGGAAACGCTTCTTTGCTTTGTACTGATCTAGAAGACGGTTTCCGATTGGCTTCTTGGATTTGAACTTGTATGATTCCCTCGGGAGGGGGTGGTTGACGAGAGAAAGGACAAGCAGCCCTGCTTCACCTCGCAAAAGACGTTGAGCAAGGTCGATGTAAAAGTCTCCCATGTTCCGGTTATCGTAGTCGGGTTTGAGAGGAGGTTGGCCAATAGATTCCGTGTCAGTGATTCCAAGAAAAGCCCAGGCCTTGTCTCGTGGGTCTCCTGCCATCCTCGTCGCTCCAAGCATGGCTACATCGAGAAAGCTCAGTCTTGTCCCGTGCTGTTTCAGGTCAAAGATGGATGGTTGGAAGGTAACCCAAGAGGGAATGAGCTTAGAAGAGCAATGAATTGCAACGAAGTAAGTCCAGTCCATTGCCTTCTTGAAATCCTCAGTCGGTACTTCGACCCCATTGTAGAAGAAGGCATATTCCTTTGAGAGAATAAACTCCTGCACCGTCCAGACCCGACTCCACCAGCTCTCAGTGACAATCGTAAGAAGGCCGATCCAGGATATGAGTTCGGACCCAGTCGATGTTGCATCAAAGAACGCCTTGGCAGTCTTGTACTTCTTCCCGTGAAACTCGATGTTGGCATTGTCTGGGTTGGCAGGGAAAGAAGGCCACACTTTAAGAATCCTCAAGGCAGTGTCCCGCTGAGTGTGCCTTCTTCCAAGCCAGATGAAGACTTTTTCCGCGGCACTGTATATCTCCCCCATGCGAGCAACTTGTGTAGCTTTTTCGTTGCTATCAGTTTGGTTGATGCACATGGCATCTACCCAGATAGGCCTCCCGTCAAGATACTTTTCAAGACCAAGCAGAGCAGCATGCAAGTTAGCCCCGATAGAGAATCGACGATCGTTGACGATGATATCAGCGCTATCTGAGTGACTAAACATAGGCACCTCGAGTTCAGTCTCGCGAAAGTCGCGACCTCGATTCATCATTGGACCAAAGTCGGCCCAGACGTACGAGAGACAGACATATGGTGGGATCTCAGAGGCCGAGTAGGTCCGAAGGGTGCATCTTAACGTCGAATTTTGTACGTCAACATGAACAAGGCGAATCCCTTTCGGGTCTTCAAGAGGAGAGTGGACAAATTCCTCCGAGGGCAAGGTCTGCTTGGGGTCAGCATTGGTTGGGGCCATCATAGGAAGCCTTACTCACCTGCTTCGGTGAAGAACCCTGCAGAGAAGAAAGAAATCCAGTCAACTTCTCCTTCTGTGACTGCCCCAAAGCTTTATACCCAGCCTTGACACCCTCAGCCGTCGAGTAATCCCATAGAAACCTGGCGATCGGGAGTAGACCTTGCGTGTTATCTTGGGGGTTGAACTTGGGATCGCGTTTAATACGAGCTTCCCACGGAATCTCCATCGTGATAAAGTCTATACAAGATGCGTTACAGGTACTGTAGATGCAAATGCCAAGATTCACCTTGATATATCTAGGACTTGTCGTGTCTGACTCCTCTGACGTAATGGTTGCCAGGGTGGCGTGTCAATCTACGAAACATTGGGGGCGAAAGGATGAGCGCTAAGGGGCTGATCTTTGGCAATGCATAAGCACGAATCCTTCTATTGAAGCCATCACTATCTCGTATCACAAGCATCAATGAAAAAACTACAAATGTTACTCTTGGCATGTTGCTTGTAGTCCACACAAGGTTGTCAAAGAACAAACGTTGCGCGTCCTTACAAGGGCTGGACCCAGTTCTCTACAGTGCCCCGTCCAATCATATCGACCACGTGCATACCAAACACAGCAGGCTAATTTCAACCTCGCCAAAACCAGTTAAAGGAGGTCGAGCTGCGAACATCAACTTTCCCCCCGTCTAGAAATGGCGCTCTTCTTTCCCAGATTTCAACCTCGTCGGGTTGCTCTCACGGCCGTCGTTCTAGCCGGTGCCTTTTACTGCATGAGCCAGTACATCAACATGTCTTCTCTACCGAAGAGCGGCCTGCTAGCTGTCCTGACGGCTTCTTCGGGCGTCGTCACTCAGGCGGTCGATCCCAAGTGGTACCCTCCAAGCAGTAACCAAATAAATAACCTCACCGGTGTTCTTCACAGTGAGGGGGTTTACGGCTTTATCTACAACAGTTCACATACGCCTGATGACAAGTATGGCGTTTATAACTGGTGCAACATGCCGCATGCCAGGAAGAAGGAGTATGTGAAGCCTTCTGATGATTATGAATTAATATACGTCGAGGTGGTAAGTCAAGCTTGAGATTTTCTCAGATGAGTTGTTTGATTCTTAACAGTTGTCTCCA
Source organism: Fusarium ambrosium (assembly GCA_003947045.1). Classification (NCBI taxonomy): domain Eukaryota; kingdom Fungi; phylum Ascomycota; class Sordariomycetes; order Hypocreales; family Nectriaceae; genus Fusarium; species Fusarium ambrosium. Next base: position 86,553 of record NIZV01000003.1, read on the forward strand.
GATTCAAAGACATCACAAACGCACACCATATGCAGCCAACGCTTTCCCTGTCGAATCATACCGATGGGACTGCAACAACCAAGGTCTATACTACTTTGGCAAACCCTTCGACGAGGGACACAACCCCCCTGCTCAAGGCTACTGGTCGGGCTTCACCTCCGACATCAACCCCTTCACCCCATATGGGTTCGTCGGATCATGCCAGTTTCCTCAAATCAGCGCCGGAGGACTAGACGACTCCTGGGTCCACGGCAAGGATCTGTATGAGGTGTATCATGATCTACTTCATTTTATTCCCGGTCGTGATGAAGACTGGCGCAGCAAAGTCAAGTTCAGAGTCACAAACAACCAAATCACAAGCCAAGTCGCCGGCATGTTTCTCAACGGCATGTGGGGAACAACAGACTCTGTTCCCTTGCTTATCCAACAAGCAGACATTGACAGTCTGGAACCCCGATATAGCTGCGCTGTTGGAAAGAAGTTGACCAATGCCATCATGTCACCATCCAACCGTGAGTGGCAGAAGCACTTGACTGAAGGTCAGATTCTTTTCGATGTGTTGGACGATATTTCGGGTGTTCCCAAAGATGATCAGGGCTTCCACGTTAGCTTTGACCATTACTACGATAACTTGTCTGCCCGACAATGCCATGACAAGCCTCTGCCATGCAAGCTCGTCGATGGCAAGAACTCTTCCACCTGTGTTGATCAGGAGCTCGCAGAAGCCGTCTTCCGCATGGGTCAGTGGGAATACTCTCAAATGTACCGCGACGCCCCTGCATCTCTCGCCGCCTCGTTTACATCATACGGCGTTTGGATCGCCGAGCTAGCGAGCCACCTTCGCGGAGTCATGGCCGGCAACAGAGAAACACTCTACTTGCACAACTTTGCCCACGACGGTCCCATGAGCCGAGTCCTAAGCATCCTCCAAATCGATGCCATGGTCTGGCCCGGCATGGGCAGCGAGATCGTATTTGAACTGTACAAGAAGGGTTCTTCCAAGTCGAGAGATGAGAGCAGCTCAAGTGGCGAGCCTGGGTATTACGTGCGAGTTCTATTTGGTGGCAAGCCGTTAAAATCATCGAACCCGAGCCTGGGGCTGATGGAGATGGTACCTGTTGAGACTCTCCTCGCCTACTTTGACGGTCTCACTGGCAAGGATGGCAATGAGGTGAAGGGCAAGTGTGACGGTTCCATCCCGACTTGAGAATGAAGAAAACGAGTACTCGGTTTGGGTCGAATTTTGGGATCAATTAACATCATGGGACATAATACAGCGATAATCAGAAAATAATACAAAACGATACCACTCACATTTATAATTGGCGACCTTCATCACTGTCCAGTTAGTCGCAGTCCTTTAGACCCAAAGCTCCATCACAGACGGAGGGTTGCTCATCTGGGAGTAAGACGTTGATTTACCAACACCCAGTACACCTGCACAGGCAAAGCCACTTGATTCAAGCAGTGTCACGGCCATCCTTGATTCGGTGGGAGAGTAGGGAGGTCTAAAGAGTGACAACGGCCAAATGCTTTTGCCAGTCGCTTACAACATTCGACGCCCTCCGTGACCTCATGCATTATACTCCATCCAAGCTGGGCTCGTCTACAAATACACCGATTGGAGGATCAAGTTCCTTCTTAGCGAGTACAGTCCAATCTTTAGAAACAGTCAAGCAATATTCCGTCAGCATTCCATGAGATGAGGCCAGACGCAGGCTTGAGCTGAAGAGCCGTTCTTGGACATCGATCCGATGGACAGGCCCGTGGGTGCCAACATCGCCACAAGTATCCAAGCCATCCAGAGACACAAGTAAGACAGTAGCAACTCTAAGAAGTCCGAGGTTGGGCCATGATCTGATTCCCGGGCAGCAGAAAAGCTGATTGCCTATCTTCGACCCTCCCCCCCTCCAGCCCTCACTTTTTTCTTCGTTCATTGACGAATCCTAACGCCAGAGACAACTGCAAGACAAGTTTCTTCTTCTTTATTCGTTCTATGGGTTCCGCCATGTTACATAATGTCTCTCCGTAAGCCACCAACTTTCGGCATTGACTGATTCACCATCAGCCCACCATCTACCAGAGGTCCAAGGCTACCCAAGACCAGGTTATAGGAGCATGTCTAACTCATGAAAGAGCGATAATTTCGAATGTCTCTATTGGAATTTGGCTGGCTGGTTATTCAGCCCAGATGAAGTTTGTCTGGTCATCAGACCAGCCAGCCAACTCAATGTCTTAGTTTCCCTCCCTCCCTTCACCACTCACATCTTTCCCCGTCTGCCCAAGTAATCTCCGCATTATTCTGGACGTTTCAAACTCATCTCTGTCTTATCCTCCAACAAGCCTTACTCACGAAAAGAGGAAATGCCGATGCCCTTTCGAGCAAATCCCCAACAAGACATGGGCCGACTCTGAGTCTAAATTTGGCCTGTCTCAAGCCATCGCCTTAGATACCTCATCTAAAGGAGCACTCGAGCGCAAAGCGCGGTAGTGACCGATATTTCCTTTCCTAAAGAGGCAGGACTTATGCCCAAAGAAAGGAGGCTGGATGATCGTCTCTCAATACGAACCTAGGTAAGTAGGGCTTCCTCCGTGTGGATCAGATTTGTTTCACCGGAAACAAATCAGGCAAGAGCTCTTGTAGTCTAAAGTTGCAGACTCTACGGAAGCCAGAAGGATGTGTTGTATATAAAGGGCAGGCCATCGTGAAAACCAAACACTGCATCACTTCAACTTCACTCCCTCAAGTCCCTTTCAGTTTCAGCTGTCTGTTGTTTTCTTCCGCTACAAGCTGGGCTTATTATTACTCTTCTGAACGCACTACCATGGCTCTCGATCCCGTCCAGCACATCAAGAAGAAGACACAAAACGACATTGTCGCTCATGCCGGTGCATGGGCCCAAGACCAAGTCGCTCCTCATCCTCCCAGCCCAGTACGTACCCTTTTCTAACAGACTACAATACGATGTTCTAACAGCTAAATCATATTTAGCCTTCTCAAAAGATCTCCCCCTCAGTAAAGAAGGGGAATGCCATGGCCACCTCAGCTAAAGGCTCCTAGTGGCCTTGTCTCCATGGTTTTGAGGCAGGCCACGCCTTACCACATATTTTTGGTTTAGAAAAATGGGGCAGGAATGTTTACTTTCTTACTCGTCCAGGGACGGTATCCCCTTGAAAGCCCCTTGTGGTTGAACCAAGGCTTCTTCTAGAAGCGTCACCAAGTGCCCAAACGTGGTTGAACCACGACGCATCACTTGGGCGTGGGGGTAAAGAAGCCTCAAGAAGAACGGCCTGGTGCCAGGGTTTCACGGATAGAGAGCCTTTAGGTTTATTTTACAGGTCAACGTTACTATTTGGCGGATCATGGGTTTCCATAGAGGTAAAGCAGTGTCTATTTCCTTTCTCTTTCAAACTTGGTGTGGTATCTACGTGCCTGTGATATGAAACATCAAATCATATTGTCCCTCGTTTAGGATTTCATAACTAGCCGCACAGCTCCTTGATTAATTCACTCATATCATGTCACACTTGGGTGGTTCATCTCAACGGAGTGCCGATTATGAAACTCACGGCAACTTCGCAGGAGGAGTCTTGACTAACTACTAGAACACACAACTTAGAAATTTCCAATCTATCAATATACTCGCACCAAATTTCGTATCTGATTATCTAGCTAATTTCACCAACGTTCCTCTACGATCCGTGTAGAACCACATTAATATCCATACCCTATACCGAGGCGATTGTCTCGCGGGCTTCTCACTTTTCCTGGGATATTGCCTCCAATATTTTCATTGTCTATTCCGAAAATGCTTTCAGTCACTTGTGTAATGCAAATGTTCCAGAACACCACTAGGTGTGATCCAAGTTCCCGGGCGGGCATGGCGGTTGGCCTTTCTAAAAACAAGGCAACCAAGACAAACTACCCACAATCACCAAACTGCCGCCGCGAGATACATGCAACTACAGCTACTACTTATTCATAGACTCCACTTTAAAGACAAGAAAGAGTGCCATGTCGTCATTGTCCTGACCAACGCACGCCTCACGGTACTGTAGTGTGGCCCAAACCACCACGAGGATACCTTCCACCTCTCCGATCGAGCTGACACTTGCCTCGTCCAGGCATCAAGGTGCCATTAAGTGCTAGAGACAAGAACCGGCAAATCAGAGAGCCAACTCGGGCGCTACATGGGTGACAGATGGTGACGAGTTCAGCATGCGGTTTACCTACTTGGCCAATGATGGAAACGAAACTAGTCTGGGGAAATTGGGACTGCGGGATATTAGCCGGTGATTACAAAGATGCGAACTTATCAGTGTCTCCGAAGGTGGGAGGTCTGGATGGCCATATTTTGTCCAATATCGCCTGGGTAAAAGTGACTCGGCTGACTGGGCGACATGGGCCTCCCGATGGCAGCACTGTACTGGTACCTTTCTTGAGGGGATGCAGTAGAGTGGATCAGATGCACTCCAAATCCCGACATTTGTGTTTTCGAGTCGGGGGGAGTTGTAACGAACCTCGTTTTGCTAAACACGGGTGCAAAGACCTCCGACAGGCCTAGACAGCTCGGGCCCGCCGCTCTGGCATCACTTCAACAAGACCATTTCAAGGGACCAAGTCGTGAATCTCAAAGAGCGACCGACCGAAGAAACGGAGGCTACGTGGAATGGGTGGACCCTCGGTCGGTCCATCCATCCGGGTCCGCCCATTGATACCCCTGTCACCCCGAATGGTAGCTGAGGATCGTGTCAGCAGTGGGAGCAGATGCAGCTGGGAGAAGAAAGGAACCTACAGAGGTGAGAACTTGACATGGCTGTGAGTTGGAGGTCGTCCATGATCTCGTTTCCAGGTGATGGCCATGAGAACACCGACAATGTGATGGGGATCTTATATGGACAGCCTGAGGGTGAGGTCGCGATGTGGGTAATGGGAGGTTACGCTAGCTTGAACGCTGTAACAAGATCATCTCACAGAACAAGTATTCGTAAAATGTCTCGTCGCCGAGTTACAAGTTATCGTGGCTGGCTGAGGTATCGACTGTGTACAAAATCGATGTAGATGGAGTAGCCGGTCATCGGGAAAAAGTCGGGGTGCCTCCCGTCCCGTTGATACTTGACACCGCCTGGGCGCAATGTACTCAGCGAAAGCCACGGAGGTGTATCAAAGTTGACATTGAGCATGACGGATTTTAAACGAACTGCGCTTTGCATCGAGAACACGGATGAGAAAGAGTGTCATCGTATTTCTCGACTTGTTCCTCACATCGCCAGGGATCATTGAGGATCGACCCATGCGGGCAGCTGCTGTAGCTGGAGGGTGGAGGTTACCTGTGTATGGTCTTCAGGTATTCATGAAAGTGCCAGATAACGGCCCGAACACGATCCTCCATGGTTGATAAGATGGAGAGAGAAAACACGGACACTGTTGCCAATTCCAGCTCCCGGCATGGTATGAGGTAGCTGGCGTTCCGCATGTGAGTTGGCCGTCCCGGAACATCTGAACGGAGTGCCGACGAAGTGATGCTATGCGCTGTCCATTTTGCAGCTGCAAGCTTCATGTCGCAGGGACCGCGGTCCGTCTTGCGAGCCCAGGCCAGGCAACATGACAAGCGCAGAATGGCTATGTAGCAGGCAGGTGACATGATTGATCGCGGTTACTGGACCCTTGTTGCAAGTTCGAGGCTTGGTATCCCAGGCCATGCATGCCATTTAACGCGCTGGGTCCATCAGGCATATCATGATGAACAGCGCTTTCGGAGTTCCATACGATGCGATACGGCGTCGAGGTCCTGGTCTGGGGTTCAAGAGACACCAGGCACGAGTCAGCATCAAGCCCGGGCGTGTTAGCCGATACCAGGAGGAAGGTGGTGCGGCACAGTTAGACACCGAGGCGGACATTCGCGGGATTGATCTCTTGACCGGACATCAAATGCGACCAAGGATGAGAAGGCCATGAGAGAACAGGAATTGTAGGCGAAGGAATCGCGAAGCGCATCACGGGCGCACAGTGCCTTGTTTCATGAATGTGATGAACCTGAAGGCTGCAGCAATCAGCTGCATGGCTGCATGGCGACGAAGCACCCACCGGTCAACGACACGATGGTCGGCTCACGGTGATAGAAACAGCGAATTCAACGAGAACAAGCCGGCATACAAGACCGTCCCCGCTTAAAACCCCCAGGTCCAGCACAATTAAACCCGTGGCGTTGGGAAAAGGGGGATGCCGCTAGGACACGAGAGTCGTCAATGTAATTTGGTCCCCACATCATCCAGATGATGGCCCATTGTTAAAGTTGAAAGGACAACAAAACCGACGAGTTGAAAAGACAGGAAAGAAGATGAGGCGCCGAAGAGTGGGAATATGACGTCTCATAACAGTGGACGGTGTAACGACTCAGTATTAACAAATTATTCCGGTGCAATATGCCGTCAGGTGTCCCTGTTGGTAGCTGAACAATGTAGCGGCTGCAGACAGTAGTCGGCAAGGCTGTCTGTGGTGGCAACGGCAGGTTGCATGATGCTATCGATTCTCAAGGGTGATCATCAATAATGAGGATTGCTGATGTCTTTTGGTGATCGATTCAAGATGCACGTCTGTTGGGTCGCGGTCGAAAGACAATTGGGCTGCATGGAACGGTTTGTGATGCCTGAACCGTGCAGCGGGAAGCCAGACTCAAGGATGGAGGCATTAGAGAGTGTTCTAAGCTTTGCGAGGACTGGGACTGAGTCTCGTGCGAGCATGGAGCAGTAAGAGGTCCAGGGCATCCCAGGATTCGTTGAGCGTTGCAAGCGTTGCAGGGTCGTGAATGGCGCGAGCTACTTCGGCCGAGGCCCAGATGCAGGATAGGACATTGAAGAAGAAAAACCGTCAAGGGAGTCTGCATGTCATGAATTAGTCAATCAAGAAGGAGTGGAAGATCACCATTGATGAAGTGACGTGCGTGGTCGTCCAAGACCTCGGGCTGATGATATCCCCATCGCCTAATGGTTTCGCATTCACACCCAACGGATACAATGTATTCGCACAGTGTTCTCATTCCCCGGCTGCACTGGCAACCCACCCGCCGTCAACTGGCATCGTGGAGCATGGAGCGCAGAGAGCGTTGCGTTGCTGGCAAAAGGCCAAGAAGAGGCACCCCCCACACGTCGTCATTTCAGTGTCCGTCATTAGCCCGGTTATCAAATCAAAAACGGATTGGGGCGGGCGTCTGGGCGTTCAACGGACAACGGGCGGGCAGGGCCGGGGGGGCGGACGAAGTCGCAGAGACATCCAAGCTGCAGATGGTTGCGCAAGATGAAGAAGATCGGTTGTGTTCTAGAAAAGAGCAGGGCATGGGGAGACGAGGCACAAGGCGAGGAGAAATTCAACATGGGGAGGAGGTAGATCCAGTTCTTGGTAAAGGGGAAGGCGCAGCCTGGATGCATGTCTCGAGTTCTCCTTCCCCGAGGTCTCAGTGTCCGCATCTTGAGGAAGGACCCAGCAGCTGTACCCAGTACAAGCACCCTTTCTTGCCTCCTGCCTCTCCCTGTTCTGAGAAACGAGGTACGAGTGGAGTAGGTACCTCTATCCCCTTGGTGGGTGAGCCATCACCCAGAGAGGCAACTTTTAGGTGTCTTGCGGTAAATCGCACCCACTGTTTGCGCCTGGGACATGCCCTGTAAAGGTCACTTTAGGGCACTCGACCGACTTGCCATCCTGAGAAGGAGCGTTGGACCAGGAAGGCAGGATACAATCACACCAAGTACCTGCAGCCCTCGACAGCGCCTTGCACCTGGCACCTGCCAACTGCGCGCCCCAAGCGTTGCCGACCTGTGCCCACTCCCCACGACGTGACTTCCTGATTTGATTGATGACTTTTGGGCCTGGCTCCTTCTCCTTTCCCACCAGACCAGCCCAGCCCAGCACCAGGCCCTGGGTTTTTCCTCCCCCCATCACGCCTTGTCCGTTGACAACTTGTTCACCACCATCTTCGGCCTCTTCTTTCTTTTTCCCTCTTCCTCCTCTCCGTCTCCGTCTCCCTCTTTTTCTCTATTAGACTTTCCGTCTGCTCTGCAGCGGTTTTCGCCTCGAGTCTTCCTGGTCCGTCGTCTTGTCACCAGTTTCTGCGACCAAGCTTCGTGCCTTTTCCGCCTCCCCGAAATCTTTCGTGGTTTATTCCCGACTCGCGCGGCCCGTGGCCATTCACCCCTGCGCTCTCTTCCCGCGAACGAAGCTGCACCACTCGACGACGAAATATCCTGCCGCATAGGGTGAGTCGATGATTTGACGCACAGTACCGCGGGTGGTTTGTCAACGTGTTGCGACGAGGGGGTCCTGAGGGCTTGGTGGTTCTCGATGGAGCCTGTCTCAGATGGCTGATGCATCGCATCCTGACGTCGGCCACGGCGGCAATTTTCCACCACCACCGTCCCTCATTGTCTTGTGTCCCTGCGCCCTCGTTGCTTCGCGCCGCACCTGGTCATCGCAATCTGTCGTCTACCGATTTGTCGATTTCATCGGGCTAACCCGTCATTGTCGTCGCTAGACCCTTTCGTTGCGAGATTTGAGAATTCTTCGAACCGACACCGTCCCGGTTTTTCCCACTCGAATCCGAAATTCTACAACATGTCCTACTACGACAACCCGCAGTGGTCTGCTTCGGCCCAGAACAACTGGGAGCACCAAGGCTCAACCACTCCCGTTCGTGCAGGTACGGATGGAATGCGAACGCCTTCCGATCCCAGGATGCCCATTAACTCGCTCATCCGCTCAGGCGCCAGTGGACCTCAGCCCCAGGACGACTACGCCTTTTCGTATCAGTTCGACGGTATGTTCTCCATCAACAACGTCGGTCTTGTTCCCTCCGGTTTCTGCTGGCCTCTTCGTGGCGCCCGCTTTGTCGTCGGGTGGTCCGACCCGAATCAGAAATTGGAGAGAACCCGGACTTGACAGTTGAACGTCTCGCGCAGGAACTAATTCCCCTCCTAGAGGTCGATCGAGCTTATGAAAACTTGCAAAAGTCTGGCAAGGGTTATGGAATGGGCGGCCGACGTGAGTTTTCTGATCTACACCGTTTTAGCCCTGCCAGTATCTTCCCAAGACCTGGGTGAGTAGGCTGGGACTGGCAGGGCGCCGTGAGCGCCCCGACTGACCATCCTCCGATATAGACTCGCGCGCCTCCCACCACTCCTCTGGCTCTCGCCCTCATTCGGTTAACAACTTTGACGATGCCCGAGGTTCTCAGGGACCCAACCTCCAGAACTTTTACGCCAACCAGCGTCACCAGCCCTCGCGAGGCTCAAACGAGGCAGAGCAGGTCATGCAGGCAAAGAGAAGGATGGCAGCTCAGCGGGAGCGAGAGCTTCGAAACCTGCACACTGAGCAGCAATACCAGCGAAGTAGGCCACCCTCTACTGTATAGCACATTCCTACTATCGCAAAACCAAAAGAAGATGCCAAATAGAAAAAATTGTGGTCATGGGCGGCCGATGATTGTTGATGGCCGGACGCCGCTCATGTTTTCTTTCTTCTTCACTCGCTTCTCCCGAACACATACATGTAATCCGCGTCGAGTTTGTTGAGCTTGGGCTAACAGCTTTTCTACGTAGCCGTCCTTTCCGAGTTGACCCTCCCGGGCAACAAGCACATGTCTGAGGAGGAGACTCGGGACTTGATCGCCCGTCAGCGCAGTGCCTTGTATGGCGAGGGACCGTTCGCTGAAAAGGCAGGATATGTTGACGAGACTGGCAACGTCCGCCCTGGCGCCCCTGGCGCTAGCGGACCCTCCAGCATCCGCGGGCACTCGCCCCTAGCCTTTGACAACATCGGCCGCGCCCCTCCTGCGGATGTCGGTACCCCAGGCTCTACTGGCGACGCCCACGGCCCTCCTGCCGAGCCGGCCTCTCGCCCCCAGAGCACAGCCAGCCCCCAGACCTCTGGACCCACGAACCGGGTCTTTGACAACGCGGTTGGACCCCAGAGCCGAACTAGCACATCCAGCCCAACCGGCGGATCCCCCTCGCGTGATCTCGCCCCTGGATCTAAGCCCAGCCAGTCTGGAGCCTCTGTTGCTCCCATCGGCACCCGTCCCTCGGGCACACCCGCGACCACAGCTTCCTCCAAGAGGTCAACCACCCCCCTCGCTTCCCCTGGCGGCTGGGGCCGTGGCAACGGTGTCTGGGGTCAGTCTTCTGGCCTCGGTGCCCCGGCTAGTGTCTGGGGTTAGGATCCAAGGGATGGTTTCGGGCGTGTTGGTAGGCATGGGCGTTGACAGTTGCATAGGGAATGGCGCTTGAGGTAAAAGATGCATCGAGGTTGGTACATTTGAGTTGTGACAGGGACGGCGTCCCTGCAGCTCTTTTACGGCTCCTGATTTTCATGTTGGGGGCACTCTGGCAATGAATGGGGAACGGCAAACACGCAAGACTACTCGGATCTGGCTAGAGCTGGGTGGTTCCATTGAGGTCACAGGTGTTGAAGGAACGGCATCGACAGAGGAGTTGTCATTTGTTTCTTTTTTCGGCTGAAGGGCTTGGACTGGTGAAATGGGAGTTGCATTTGATCATCACAATGGGGCGTCCGTTGTTTAGGGATGTCGACTTTGCGTTCAACAGCGGATGGGCAAGGAAAAGAGGTGTGTGTCTAGTATGGATGGATCGGGCAGGAAGGGACACTTTCGAAAACATGTTTGGACGAAGTTCTTTGGGAAGGCTATGGCCTGGGGCGCTCATCATGATTGTGGCGGGACGACTCAGCGTCCCGACGGCAACGACGGATACCCAAGGGAGCGGAGCTTGAGGCGTTTACGCTGTTTATCGACCAACGACAAGTCTGCGAATCGTCTACGGCGAGTGCAAGCAAGCAAGCAAGCATAGCTGGAGTGACGGTCTCGGAGTTTCCTTGACGATGGGAGGTATTTGATTTGTCGGCGCCAACACACACAAAGGTTCTGGGACGAAAGGGATTTATACGGATCACCAATCCTTTACTCGGCAAGCGAAAACGCAGGTGTTTGTTTATATACGACAAAAAACACAACTCCCAAAAACGACACAAAAAAAGGAGATAAAACAAGGGCATTTCTTGGGGTTCAGGGTGGATATAGGGTCAGGACTGTTTCGGTGTTCATTTTCCTTCGCGTCTCTCGTTTGCGTGCTTTTGGGCAGGTTCATTCGGTGCAGGGTTGGGGTATACGGAGATCGGTTCTACAAGGGTTGGTTGCTTGGCCAGGGAATGGAGAAATTGTTTGCTGGTTTTGCGACGACATTTTGGAAAGGGAGACAAACATTTGGGGAGACAGTAATTGTTAGGGGCATACATTTATCTATGGGAATGGTTCGGGAGTTAATAAGACTTGTTGCGAACGTGACTGATATGGATGATATGATCTGACAGTAGAGTTATGGATATGTTCAAGGGTACTTTCTATTCCAAGACAAGTAACCACCAAGAGACAATTCAAGGGTAGATTGTCTTTGTCTAACTCAAGTCACACACCCATGACGCCAAACTTGGACGACTCGGGCATGTGCGCGTCATCGGATGCTCCCGTCTGTCGTCTCCCGTCTCCCTTCTCCCCCCTTCGGCGCCCACAACCCCCCACCCGATGCCGTGCCCGCCCGCCGGGGAGAAAGCCGCTCCCCGGAATGGGGATTCCGTGTGTGGAGAAGGGGGGAGTCGAGGGAGAGAAGGATATAAAAAGGACGGGAATGAATGAATGAATGACGGGTACACTGAGTGACGCGATCTGTTTCTTGTGTTACTACAAGGATAAAAGGGCTATTCGAAACGTCACAAAACATTCACTCTGCAACGATTGATCCTTTCACAAAAGAAACCATGCCTCAGTTTGACGAGTCCAAAGCGTATGTTGAGCAGGAAGACACCGTCTTTTTCGACGATGGTCGAGAGATTGAGCTTCTACACTATGTTTATGGTCGAGACGACATTGATGAGCTGCGTGGTTCACCGAAGCGCATTCTGCAGGCTGTTGATGAGTTTGCTCGCACAAAGAAGTATCTCATGAACGTTGGCGAGGACAAGGGCAAGATCGTTACGGATCTGATTGCTGAGGTGAAGCCCAAGGTCATGGTAAGCTGAGACATGGCAGATCTTATCAGGAGGCATCTAAACATGCATTTACAGGTCGAACTTGGTGGCTACGTGGGTTACTCGACTCTCCTCTTTGCCGACGCCGTGCGTTCCTCAGGTGGTTCACATTACTATTCTCTTGAGCGAAACCCCGAGTTTGCAGCCGTCATCACTTCACTCATCGACCTCGCGGGCCTCCGCTCCGTTGCGAGCGTAATCATCGGTCCCAGCGACAAGTCCCTCTCACGTCTACACGCAGACGGCACCCTCACCAAGATCGACCTCATGTTCCTGGACCACTACAAGCCCGCGTACCTCAGCGACCTCAAACTCTGCGAGCGTCTCCGTCTCGTAGGGCCGGGTACCATCCTTGCGGCTGATAATGTCATCAAGCCTGGTAACCCGCCGTATTTGGCCTACGTGAGGAGTAGCGTGGAGGAGAAGAGGGCTGGAGCGAAGAGTGAAGGTGGTTTTTCGGATAAGATTGCTAAGCAGTATGAGAAGAGGGAGGGGGAGGAGAAGTTGGATGAGGCAGATGGTGATCCGAATTTGGTGTATGAGAGTCGGTTGATCAACAGCTTTGAACCGACAGGTGTCCCGGTGAGTATCCAATCCAGCTGTCAAAACCCAATTACTAACACGTATAGGATGGAGTTGAAATCACAAGATGCACAGGTCGAGAGAACTAGATACTCATGAATGCATAGCCCAAATATCTCTCAACACCAACGAGTCCATGACTGCCGCCCTCACAAGACGATCGTGAGACCCTCAGCTCTCACCAATAAGGCGTCCCGCCCGGTTAGCTCAATCGGTAGAGCGTGAGACTCTTACGAGTACACACATCTCAAGGTTGCGGGTTCGACCCCCGCATCGGGCTATTCCTATAAAAATGATTGAGATTTCTTTTTTGCTGGTTTGTTCTTTTTTATTTGGTGGCTATTGCTTCTTGATGCTGTTTTGACTAGCAGTACATAACTACCCGACATCTTCTTTTTTGCGCCTCGACCATGGTAACAGAGGGTCTTCAGCACCTCTCAGAGACAGAGAAATTGCTTCCGGACTCACTCATCCTTTGTTTGAGCAGTTGCTGGTGATCTGTAAGTAAGCCTTGAGTGATGGTCAGTTGCAACTTAACCTTGGTAGACCAACCGCGTCTTCAACCAAACAGCCACTCTCTGTCATTATACCGAGCCGCGCCCTTTAGTTGGTATCCTGAAAGGCCGAACCCGTCTGTCCCGTGTGAGTACCCGGTTGGCCGCTTTGTACACCACTTGGAAATGAGATCAACCAGGTTCTCCGTCGTTTTGTGTGTGTCATTGCTGAAGCCATCCAGGTACCTGCGTCATGCCGAAGACTCGAGACTTGACTTGTGTGACACTGAACGGAACCTCTTTGGACTCTTCAGTGCCCTTTTCAGGTTGGCCTCGCCCTCCAAAATCCCAATGTCGGCCATCCCTACCCACTCTCTGGTTGTCGCGTTGACTGCAGTTTCGACATTAAACACGGCAAAGCAATGACTGCTGGTACTAGCGGCGAACCGGCCTCTTGGTGTAAAGCTCTCTGCCGCCTACACCCAGTTGACATAGCCGACAAGTACCTCAACGCGATAAGTGAGACGTCTGCTGAAGAAGCCATATTAGCCCCGAGCTGGGATTTGGACAATCCTTGGGGTTCCTCCATTTCTTAAGACTTGGCACGTAAAGTTGGACTTTGGTTGCTCCCATGGTATATGCTGTTTCTTTGAGGCGTTACCATCCAGCTCAATGGGATTCGTGGGTTCAACTTACATATACCTGCCTAGATCCTACCCGGCAGCTTCAACTGTCCTAAGTCTCTTCAACCTCCTGCGCCTTAACAAGCCTGATCTATGTGTGGGAGTATTCTCTGGCTCGAGACTGTTCTTAGAAGACTTTCTACCAGCTGTTATTATGAACGAATGCATGCCTACCTCTTGCAGAGTGAGACTCGTGCTCGTCCACTCGAACAGTCACTCGTATCAGGTCGGATAGACAAGGCCAAGGCGTCGTGTTCATGTCGTCTCTTGGGAGAGCATATAGCTGGGACTTCCATTCGCTTGGGTAGTGTGGTTTCGAAGTCGGCGTACGTCAATGTTCAAGCGTCATCGAGGTCCTCTCGAGCAAGTAGAGGTCTCTCATGGATGGCGGATGTTTGCGGTATATGAGCGCTAGCTGTTGTCTGATGAGAGGGGGATCGAATGGTCCGACGAGTGAAATGCTCAACTAGGGGAAATTCTGAGAAGGTGAACTAGACAAGGTCAGTTTATTGTTGTCGTTGTTGGTCTCTTATACGATGGCATCTTTCGCCTAGGCAGAGGTAGTATTGTGTTAGATCATGGCATACCAAGAACCTCGAGACTTGGCGACATGGCCACTTTTTGCATGCGCCCTGGCTACCTTGCTCAAACCAACTTTATTCCATTCCAGCATATCATCTTCTTAAATAGCTTTCCCCTCCATTGCTCGTAAAAACTCTCATCCTCATATTAAACCATCAACTACAAGACCATGCCCAGGCTCGTGCGCAAGCCCCCATTCCACACTAGCGGCCCCCCGGAAGTTTCACAACAGGACAGCCTCAACTCCACGTCTTCAACACCAGGGCCATAATGTGATCTGATTATAATCTCTCTCTTGTCTTTCTTTCCTCTTCATCAATTGCCGCTTTTCTTCTGACCCTTGTCATCCTCGGCCCGAGCCGCAACTGCAAGCTGACTTGTTCAACAACCCCTCCCCTTGTATCTCTTACCCCCTGTCCTTGTATCACTCTGTCCTTTTCTTTACTCTCTCAGCCCGACCCAATGCTTTCCAGCTTCACAACAAAGCTGGCCCTCAAAAAGGCCGGCATCCCCAAGGACATCCTTGACTTTCAACAGCAGCAGCCAGAAAAGAAGTCCAAGTCAAACCAGGATGATGAGCCCCCTCAGAGCTGGGGATCCTGGATGTCGATCCGTTCTCTGCCGCTCACTGTACAGCCTTGGCTGAACCCTCCGCCCCCCGTCCGTGGCCGTAGGTCGCGTGCCGGGAATCGGGGATAAGGCTCCCGTTGATAGAGAGAGGAGGATAGTGCTGGGTGGCAGGAGGAGGACGTTGCTCGTCTTTCTGCGCTGTGTTGGCTGCGCGTGTATGTTTGTCAAATCTCCCCGTTCCCCACGTCGATGCTGCACCTTTACTTTTTCTGTCTCTGCACGACATTTTTTTCATTTAACTCACTTTGCCCATATAACTCATCAGCTGATATGTTAAAAAAGTCGCACAAAAGACATTCATCAACTTGCGTACTCTGTCGAACCGCTACGGTGACGCCCTCACCTGCATCGCAGTCTCGCATGCTTCAGAGCAGGCCACCCAGAAGTGGGTATCCCTCCTCGGCGGCGCCTGGGGCGTCCGCGTCGTCATCGACGAGGAGAGAGCCCTGTACGCAGCCTGGGGACTGGGCACCGGCGGCATGTGGTATCTCTTCAACCCTACCACCCAGGTCCAGGGCTGGAAGGAGACGGGGTGGCTAGGAGAAAAGGTGGCCGGGGCCATACAGAGGAAGGGTGTCGAGGAGAAGAAGGTCCCGAAGAAGGTCGCCGTATTGGATGATGACGACGAAGACGAGGATGGGCCCTTGACGGTCATGGGGAACAAATGGCAAGAGGCTGGCGCTTTTGCTATCGATGGGACTGGGACTGTTATTTGGGGTGGCAAGGCCATGAGGGCAGATGATGTGATGGAGCTCGAGGATGGGGCTAGGATTTTATTGGCATAGCATGCGTTTTCCTTGATATTTACATTGTATGATAGTGTACGTGACCATAACAGTTGAGCTACATAGAAGCTGTATATGAATGGCATGGTGTATCAGATGGTCAGGCTGCAATCAAGGATAATTGCTAAATGACCAACTCTTCCGATTCTCCACTCCACAAAGAATCAAGTCCAGTACCGAGTTCATCTGGTCCCCGCCATCTCCTACCTGGCATCGCTTGTCGAGGACATAAGCGACTCGAGATGACCTAGCCGATCCGATCCGATCCTCCCCCCACAGATTCTCGGATACCTACACCTAGGAAACCTGGGCCGGCATTCACAGACCCAAGCGCCCATGATCTGAAGGTTTTCATCGTACCGCATGTTGTTGTAGTTGCGGGGGATCCTGGGCTTTTTGATCGATAGCCTGTCCTTGGATGGGTGGACCGTTTCTTGTCATCCCCACTGTCAAATATGACAGAGTCCGCACAACTACGCCGAACACCGTAGTTGAAGCGGTCGACTCCGGGTTGTGGGCAATCATTGGAGCGTTTGTAATGATAAAATAACCAATGAACTAGCAAAGGTTCTGAATCCGACGTGAGAAGGAGAGTCTCCGTTTGCTTGCGGAGAAGTGGTAGCTCAACTCGAGCTTATTATGCCTAGGGATGCTAGGACTTCAACGCACCAAAGGGGTCAGGTAGGTCAAATGTCGCTCTCTCGCTGCTATTGAAAGGCATCTCAAGATGCACGTCGAGGCCAAGTTCAGCTCTAACACCGAACGAGACAAAGGACTGGACTGAGTACTGCGGTTATGGCGCCTTGCGCATGGTGGTTTGCGGCCTGCTCTCTTTCAGGGGCTTGACGTACAAGCAAGAAACCAACTTCGGTACCCTGGTTGAGCCGCAACTGTCTGTCATTCGCCTTCTGTAGAGGAGATTACGGAGCAACTTGCATCAGTAAATCCACTCAGTAACGACCTGCGCGTATTTCCTTGCCGGGTGTTGACAGCCTACTTTAAGATTCTGCTTCATGGAGTGAACTTGGCGCATGCTTTGATGGTCCTTGACCAAACACAACGTGTTAGCGGGCTGTATGTGCTGTTCGAAGATTGAAGCATCATCGCAGACGCTTAATCGTTTGGCAAATACCCCATGCTCCGAAACGCAACCCAATGGACCTGGGTCGAACTGGACATATCAAGAGGGACAAGGAAATTAGTCCTGCTTGATGGCGGTTTGAAGTCGTCCCTGGTTTGTGACGTGGCATGCGGATGGCTGCTGAGTGAGCTTGCTCAGGGCGATACATTTGCCACGCTGGCAAAGATGGCTTGCGATTGTCTCAACTGTATAGAATGTCGCCATCAGGGCCGAATGCTCACGTTTGATGTCCATTTCAGGACGTGATCCTCGGACTCAGGATCTGGGTATGTTAGCAAACCAGCGGAAACCAGGAGCCTTGTCAATCATATGTAAAACTCGGCATGCCTCTGAATGAATTGGACGTCTCGGAAGCTGACAGTCAAAGAGGCCAAGACTGCATCAGGGGTTAATATCGCTCCTCTAACAAATCTAAGTCGAGGCGTACAAGAGGGCAGTAGCCGGGTATAATTTGTTTCCCTGCCTGTTTCTCATGTCGTACAAAGCGGCCAGCCGAAAGGGAGACAGACTGATGTTTGATCCGACCAAATAGAAAAAAAGACAAGCATCTCGTTTGTCCAGCAAGGATCATGCCCATGAAGGCTGGCCGGTCAGGCTACCCGCGTCAGGCTGGACCCAATACCACGAGATATATATTTCACCATCATCAGCCCCGGCAGGTGGTGAAACCGACAGACCACCTACTGGACCAGTCAGCTCCAGACGCGTCGGAGAGAAAAAGGCAAGCCACGTGAACTGTCAAGTGCCGGCAAACAGACTATCGACAGTAAGGCGACCAGGGGTGGTTATTGAGGCCTGCGTTATCGAGGCCAACTAGGCGATTTTCGCCAAGGTGAAAAGCCGCTTGCTTTCAATCCCAACGGGGCGTCTGGAACGATTTTCAGCTGAGAGCTGAAAGTGTAAAATGACCACTTGGTCGCCAAGATAAACTTGAGATTGGTATTTGCAAGCCTCAATTGCACGTGGAGGCGAAACAAATGGCTAGGCGAAATGCCTTGCCTCACTGTATCGAAAATTCGCTGAGCCTTGCTTCGCACGATTCGAGATTGTGAATCATGGGACATGTCAACAAACAAGGCAAGGCATCAGTTGAGAAGGTAACATTGAAAGACGAAAAGAGAAGAAGAGATCGAACCCAAGATGGTCCGGGGCTTGGAGTTCAGCCAGCCGCCTGCATCAGCATCAGGTAAGTCGCCTGCAATTGAGTTTTCGCTCGCACCTTTTGCGCTGCTCATGCAAGACCATCAGCCACGTATCGTCAGCCTGAAGTCAGCTTCAGTTGGGACAACAAAAAGTCAAGAGCAAGAAACAGGGCCTGGGCGCTGCTGAGTGACCCCGCACACTGTGCTTCAGGAACGGTCCAGCAGACGCAAATCAATAGCAAGATGTGTGGTTGTACCCGACCTGAGATGGCGGCCGCGAGGCGTTTACAAGTGCGCCATCGGGAAATCCGAAGCCTGGCTGGTAAGCGGGATAGAGGGGGGAAAAAGAGACACCAGCCAACGAATAGTCTAGTAGGACTATAAACGGCCCAGGATCTCGAGCTCTAGCATTGGGAGCCTCGTGACCTGACTTGAACGTGGCTGACCCTCCCCCGAGATCCGATATTCTTCGCTGAGTGAGCAGGTCAGCTCGAACGCCAGGAATAGATACGGAACGGTACGCAGGTGCTGTATCCGTGGGTAAAGATAGAATACGAAACCTATGGCGGGAAGGGAATACGACCAGCGTAAAAGGTAGCCTCGCGTGTCGGGGGCCCTTTTGCGCGTTGCCGTCATCTCGCAGGGCGGCGCACGCATATCCACGGGATGTGCAAGGGACGAGCTTGTTTTCTTCCAATTCGATCGAAGTGAGAGAAACCTACGGTCCGCTGCAGAAAAAGGGATGGCCCAGAAAAACAAGCCTGGCGGTGGCCAGGAAAGGGAGAATGACCACACGAGTCTGATCAGATCCGCTCAGAGGTATGACGATGGGGCCCCAGGTCCTGGGATGCAAATATCAAAGTGTAAGAGGCGGGCATCGATGAGACATGGTCAGTCTCCTCTCCTGCTGAACTGAACTGGACTGGACTGGACTGCTAACAATACGAGGTGTACCTTTTGGATAGACGCTGTAGATCCTCTACTACTTCTCTCTCTCCCCCTTGGACAACTGATAGCCTGTGCTACACACGCAGCAGCCGCACCAACACCAACACCAACAGACCCTAGTCCATTTCCCCGTACCACCGACCGGTCCCCGGAGCAGTGGGAAATGGGCAAAGAGGGGTGTGTGTGTGTCTTCCTCGGCGCGTCAATTAGTTAGGACAAGCCGCTAGACTTCCAGAGTAGCGGAACGAAAAAAAAGTCAAATCGATAACTTGGCCTCTGGAACCCTGAGAATTCGATAGTTTGGTGGAGAATGAAGATATTCAGCCAGCCCGTGACGACAGAGTTAAAGAACGGATTTATTGTGGTCGTCATATGCTTTCAGGGGAAAGAATAATAATAAAAAAAACAACCTTTGTCGGTTGCTGAAGGTTCAGCATCCTCGCCGTCAACGATGCAGCCAGCCCGCCTCCGCTTCGCAACTTCGCGACAACAACCTACCCCCCCTGCTTGGGCTTTCTGAGCCTTGACCTGACGCGCCCCGGGCGTGACAGATGACGGATGGACGCTCGCTCTGAGATGGGCCATCCGTGTGCTGGCAGGACCGCAATAGGGAGGACAAGGAACAGGAGGTAGGAGTAGGAGTAGGTAGGTACACGGGCCGCAGGTGGGCTCGCTCATCAATCAATTCCATTCAAATCTTCTGGCTGTCTTGTCTATTTTCGCCTCCGTCATTTATACGAGTTGTCCCTTAAGAAAGGAAAAGGGAATCGGCCGGATGCGAAGCGAGTATTCAGATCCAAAAATCTGATTCAGTTTGACAATCGGAGGGCGGGCACATCTTGTGTGGTCTCAGTAGAACATGATATGATTAAGAACCTAGAAAGAAAGACCACCAACAAAACCACATACCTGCAGAGTAAAGAATATGATTCCAACGTCGCCCTTTGAATCCCAAAAGGGGACACGCGAGGTGTCTCGCCTCCGCACACACGCACATGCCGACCAGACCACAAGCGACAATTGGGAGCTGTAGCTGTAGCTGCAGCGTCTCTCCGCAATTATCATGCGCTGTCGGGGGGGAACTCGCTCTCTTTCATTTGAGGCTGCATCTCAATAATTACCCGCCACGGACATTTACGGCACGCAGCAGAGTACCTTGCTTAATTGCTAATTCTGGGCCTTTTCTTTTCGGTCGCACCGGGTTTGCCTATACCTGATTCTGCCGGGTCCCCAATTGTCTCCTTAGACAAGAGATCAAGCAAGCAAATCCATCCTCCTTCCCGTAAGAAAACAAAGGAGAGTCCTGAGTTTGAGGGGAATTGGAGGACCGACCCCTCGGAATCCAGAACCCGCCCTCACCCCAAATGGAACCAAAACCTAGGCAGGAGGAGAGCCTCCTTGATGGCTGGTTACCGGTCGGAGAGGTACCGGCCGAGACTGTTCTTTGGATCAAAGTCTCCTCTCCAGGGACGGGTCGTGACTTGGCGACGCCGTAGCAGCACAACAGTGTGTGCAAGGGCCCCAAGGGCATGGATCATGGACGGCCAGGAGTCATCCATGGGAGAGAGAGAGAGACGCGGGTGGGACACACGGGGCGCATCAGGGGGGGTAGGGGAAGACAAGCAAGAATCAGGGTCCCCGTTCGGCAGCGCATCGGCCAAGAGCCCCCTGTAGAGACTGACACAGCGCTAGCCAGGAAGTGCAAGTTCTAAATTGACAAGAAGGATGGCCCTGTTTGGAGGAGGAAATAATTACAGTATTCCTGGGCTTGATGGGATGGGGTTGGAGGACGGGCAGGTGAGAGAAAGAAGGAGAGAGGGCAATCTTGGGTGCATCTGCAAGCCCGCTTTCCCGTCATCTCGGCCAACGCTCCAATGGCACTGTCGTAACCTCTCCTAACGAACCGCACACAGTGCATCTCTCGTCTCTCTTTTTGATCCCGTCCCATCCCTGACCCTTTGTCCGCGGTCCATCCATAGGATCCCAGTGGCCCTATTGCTGGGCTTGCTTCGCTAACTATTGCGGAGGCTGCTGCCACGCG
This sequence comes from Fusarium ambrosium, assembly GCA_003947045.1. NCBI lineage: Eukaryota > Fungi > Ascomycota > Sordariomycetes > Hypocreales > Nectriaceae > Fusarium > Fusarium ambrosium. Next base: position 107,672 of record NIZV01000003.1, read on the forward strand.
CTGGACGGTAGGTACAGGCGAGTGGATCTCGCTATTATGGATTCCAGCATGTCCCCCCTCTCCCCAGCACACGCCGGAAGCTGAGCCTGGCTCAAGATGGCCCTGTTGATGGCCCCGTTTTGCGCCCTGTTACTGCTGGAGGAACCTACTGATTCCCTTTCTCCCCCCTTTGCTGTCAATTACCATCTCATATTGCCTATCCCATCCCATGAATTGCCCCTCGGGTCTCCCGCAACGGGGGGTCCCTTTTTTTTTTTCCATCTGCTGGAAGGGCCCTGTTGAGGCTGTCGCTTGGCAGTGGGGACCCCTCCGCTCGCTACCGGCACAGGCGCCCATTGGACCTATTTTCGCCCGCCCGCGCGTGGACGGATGGGATGGTGGCCCTGCCCGTGTCGGGTCATTGGAAAACACTGTACCGGCACTGTGATTGCCCAGCTAAACGGCAGAGGGGAAGAAGGCTTCCACTTTCTGACGAGAGGCGTTTGGTAGCAGAAATGTACCGAGTTTGTGTCATGAATTAAGGGCAAAAAAACGGGACAAACTGAGCAAAAAACAAGAATGCCTATTCCCCAGCCTCCACCCCCCGCTGAGGTGAGAGCGAACATCGAAATGAGTGAGCTTATCCCGGAGCTCCGAGGGAACGCGCTGCTGCGACTGCGGTTGCACATGATAATAATACCGGACAATTCATGCAAGTACAGTGTGCAAACTGATCTCTTCGCACCTCAGTCCATCCATGGATCGCTGGGCATTCACTCGACTCGCTCAGTGGATGAGGAGGCCCGCCCACCATCTGCTGGAACTTGCGAGGTACCAACTGTACTAACTCCCCCCCCGTCCTCTCACGCACAGCTCACACACAAGCACCACCTGCATCCGCCATACTACATTGGAACCCCAATCCCAATCCCAGATCCAGCCAGAAAGCACCAAAAGGAACGGCACTTGGAGGACGGGCTCGGTCTCTCTTGCTCTTGTGTGTGTGTGTGCCTGTCTCTCTCTCACTCACTCTCACTCAGCCTGTCCTGTCCTGTCCCGCTTGGCTTGACTCTCTACTCCATTCGCATTTTGCTTGGCTTTGTTTCTTCTCTTCTCAATCATTCATCATTCTCTCTCCCGTATTCTCTCACTCTCGGTACTACTTGCTCCTCAACCCTTCTTCTTCGCATCATCTCAGAAAACCAAACCCATTCGCCCTCTCTCTCTCCCCCACGAGGTGAACCGGCGTCCCTCGCACCGAGCGACCCCTTTTGGCAAGGACCCCCCCCCACAAGCAAGCGTCTCAGTCCCCATACACAGTCCACGTCCAATCCGTTCACCATCCTCGAATCCTCCATTTCCATCATTATCCCGCGCCCCGGGGCTTCGCCGTTATACCAAAAAAGCTGCCTCGTCCCCTCGCACAACCAAAACCAAAGCCAATCAACCAACACGCCTCTTTCGACTTTGAAAAAAAAAAAGGGCGCTGTTCTCGTTTTCTTGCCTCCTTTTTTTTTTCACGACGGTTCTTTTTTATTTTCGCCAGTAGCCTTGCTTCAAACTGCTTTGTCTTCGACGATCCATCCTCGCTATTTCCGCCGTCCGCCTTGGCTTTTCCCCGAACAGCGCCTCGTGGTCATCTTCGCCCCCTGCTCTGTTGACTGTGCATTGGTTCGGATACAGAGGCCTCGACTCTCCCTCCGATCTTCAATACCTTCGTCGTCGCTTCTTTTGCTCTCAATTTCTGTCATCTCTTGTCGGCATCAAGAAAGAAGAATACCCCCAAAAGACACATTCGATAGACAAGACCAGCCTCGTCGACGCCTGTTGTCGCCTCCCCGCACTCCTTTGAAACTGTCCCGGGGCTCGCTCGCTGCTCCATATGGACACCCAGACCACAACGGCCGAACCTCAGCATCCCTATCCCCCAAGTCCTTGGAACACGGTCTCGACGATAACATCGAGCACGACGAGTTCGACGACGGCCTCGACGACGAGCAGCCACAGCGCTCCCGCCGCCGACGGCTCCTTCTTCCCCGACCCGGCCGCCACCCAGTTTCACTCTCATCTCGACTTCCTCCCCTTTCTCCTCCCCCAGCAGTCCAACATCTACCACGCTCAGCTCCTCCACTACAACAAGCTCATCTCGCCCGCTCGCGGAGGCGGCCTGCAGACGCCGCCGCTCCCTCCCGTCGTCTCCGCTCCCCATATACAGGCCGCGCCCAGGTCGCGATCTTCTAGCAAGGTGTCGCTCAAGGACGCATCCGCCGGTAAGGGGAACACAGGAGGAGGCCATGGGAGCAGGTCACATCAGAATTCAGACAAGAGTCGCTCGGTTGTAACCTCCAAGGAGGTTCCGTCCAAGATGCCTTCCAAACAGTCGGCCGACTCATCGAGGCCTCTGCCCCGTCGATCCGGGCCCTCGGCTCAGTCCCATTCCAGCTCTGTGCCCTCGACGCCTCATCAGCACGCTCGTCAGTTTTCCTTTGAGGACCGCGAGCCGTCCCCCACCGGCACAAACAATCACTCCCCCCGATCCGCCTACTCCGAGACAAATAGCACCCTGCCGTCGCTGCGACCCTTGCCACCGCGATTAGGGGGCTGCAAGTATGAGACGGCCCAGATCAACTCCAGAAGGAGGATACCTTATTCGGTCGGCAACGACCGTCTTGAGAAGCTGGACTTGCAGACGGTAAAAAGCAAGCTGACCGAGGATGAGGAGCGAAAGTTGGCGACCGACATGCGAGAGGTTTATGATCGACTACTGCCTACTGCTGATGTCGAGGAGAACCGCAAGAAGCTGGTGCTGAAGCTTGAAAAGATCTTCAACGACGAGTGGCCTGGACATGACATTCGTGTTCATCTCTTTGGTTCTTCTGGAAATCTCCTTTGTTCGGATGACTCTGATGGTTTGTTGACTCCGCATTTCACGTAAGCCACATCTAACCGGACCTAGTGGATATCTGCATCACCACCTCGTGGCGCGAATTGGAGGGTGTTTGCATGATCGCCGACCTCCTGGCGCGACGTATGTGCCTCACTCGCCCACCCAACTGTAACCCGCTGACAATGCATAGGGGGAATGGAAAAGGTTGTGTGCATTTCTGCAGCCAAGGTGCCAATTGTCAAGATCTGGGATCCTGAATTGGGCCTTGCCTGCGACATGAATGTCAACAACACCCTTGCTCTCGAGAACACACGAATGGTTCGAACATATATAGACACCGACCCTCGAGTTCGTGAGCTTGCCATGATTGTCAAGTACTGGACCCGGAGGAGGATAGTCAATGATGCGGGTACGTTTCACATTTCGTCTGCCTGCAGACCTGGCTGACCGTTTTATAGCGTTCGGCGGTACATTGAGTTCTTACACTTGGATCTGCTTGATCATTGCGTTCCTGCAGCTCCGAAGCCCTCCCGTCCTCCCCGCGCTGCATCAGCTGTCACACAAGCTTCCCAGACCGGATGGTACAATGCCCGACTTTGCCGACGATCTCAAGAAGTTGTCTGGTTTTGGAAACAAGAACAAGTCATCGGTCGCCGAGCTTTTGTTCCAGTTCTTTCGCTTCTACGCGCACGAGTTTGACTACGATAAGCACGTTCTCTCGGTCCGTCTTGGAAAGCTAGTTACGAAGCATGAGAAGAAGTGGCACTATGCTATTAACAACCAGCTCTGCGTCGAAGAGCCGTTCAACACCTCCCGTAACCTCGGGAACACGGCCGACGAGTACTCGTTCCGGGGATTGCATATGGAACTTCGACGAGCGTTCGACTTGATTTCAGTGGGGAACTTGGAAGAGGCGTGCGAGACGTACGTGTTTCCCAAAGAGGAGGAGAGAGTATGGTCCCGACCACCACCACAATCTCGGCCTGTCCTGCTGCGCAGCTCGTCGCAGACACACTCTGGACGTGGCGGCCGTGGAAACCACCGCGGTGGACGACACAACAATAACTTTCACCGTGGCGGCAACTCGAACCGACGAGCATCGTCAGGCGTTCCCCAATATGATGCCAACAATAACAACAACAATAACATGTTTATCCCGCAGGTCAACATGCAGCAGGACTTGCAATGGTATCAGAATCCGCAGTTCCAGCAGTTCCAGTATACACAGCAGGATCTCATGACTCAGATGGCATATCACCAGGAGAACATGCGGCTTTTGTATGCTTCTCAGTCACCAGTATTTATGCAGCACCAGGCACAGGCACAAGCTCAGGCCATGAGCCAGCAGCAGCAGAGGATGTCAACCAGCACAGGCTCCAACCAGCAGCAGCAGCAACAACAGACTACGGACCGGTCGAGGACGAATTCGTTCGACAACCCGCCGCTCAGTGCACCCCTGCGACCTGATTTGTACGCCCTGTATGGAATGACCTTGGGAGGGCCTTTCTTCCCTCAGGCTGGTGGTTATGGAACGTACCCTTCGTCTCCAGCTAGTACCAATGGCGCGACCCAGGACTTTCGTCGTTCTATGCAGCGATCCGGAGCGAACAATGATGCAACGAACGGTACGCTGCGATCACACTCTCAGCCTGCATCCCGGTCTCCGTCAGCGCAGGCAGCTGGGAACTACTTTGGTAACCAGCAAGTCAATGGCTCTGCCAACCCTCGTAGCATGAATGGTGTTCCCATCCCGAGTTTCATGTCTGACGACACAGATTTCGATGAGACACCCAAGGCCGCTCATACCGACTCTCCACAGTCGGAGGAGGGCAAGTATGCCGCATTCTACTTGACAGAGAGCCCCAGCCCGGGTAAACAATCTCAAAAGTCGCAGGGTGGTTCCAACGGTATTGCCTTTGGAGATCTCAGCCAAAACTCTAGCCCAGGACGTCGACGGTTGTCAACAGATCAACTCCCACAGACGATTCTCGACCGGAGGATGAGAAGGACATCCCGATCGCCTTCGCCACTGGGACACTCGCGAGCCTTCTCTGCGAGCACCGCGCCACTTGCACAGGGCCCATTCCCTGGAAGCCAGAACAAGAACTTGTCTCGGCCCTTGGTTGTCAATGGGTCATGTCTGAAGACTAGTGTCATCCAGAGCCCACGTCAACCATCGGGCTCAGAGAGCAATGCTTCAGAGGACTCGTCCAACTTTGAGAACCCTCTCCAGATCAACGTTGGAAACGGCGTGCCAAGTTACCCCGTTGACGGTCCAATTGTCTCGTCAAATGCACCAGAAGAGGCAACAGCCAAGCAGGGAGTTTCTAACCAAGTTCCCGTTGTAGCAAACGGAACCACTCCTCATATGGCCCCGTCAACAGCTGATGACCCATCATTCCGAGAGCGCATCTTGATGATGAACACGTACTACATGGCTGCCTCTAATCTCACGCAAGAACCTGTGGCGGGAACTTCACGCCTGTCGCCCTCGACTCGACAGCGTTTGATGTCTCGTCAACAAAACGGAATTGCGCCGCTGGATCTCGCCATCGCTGAGCACCGGATTGATCGCCCAGTTGGTCAAGATTTTGCTCATCTTTCTCCAGTGTACGAGAACCGTACCCCTTCTCCCACAGTGGTTCGAAAGCCCGATGGACCTTTGAAATCAGACAAGCAGACCGCACACAACAGTCCCAAGGCATCACGGGGAGAGGGTCCCAAGGCAGGCCAGAAGCCTGACGAGCGAGTGCAGGATTCCCAGGATGGATCGAAGCCTCAAAAGGGCCAGAAACAGTCTGCGCAGTCTCAAAAGGTCAACGGAGTCCGAGAGAACGGCCACGTACGCGGGGCTAAGAGCGAGAGCGACGGAGGCTGGCAGAAGGCGGGCAAGGGAAAGAAGAAGGGTGCCAACAATGCCTCAAACCAAGGGAACGGCGAGCAGCTTCCCAAGCATGAATCCGAGCGAAAGGGAGGCTGAAATGTGATGCCTCACCGGGAACTACCGATGGAATATCTCGTGTAGTGACACGCAACCCAAGGTGGCAAGGACACTACGGGGTTTCGCCCGGGACGACGACGATCGCTTGATTTATCAACTGGCATATCGCCTTTTTGGATAGGACGGACTGAAGTCTCGGCGCCGCTCCTAGCCACCGACGCCATGTCAGGGATGCTTCGTGGGACGAGAATGGGACAGGACACGTTGGACACGATTCTGGATGGGATCCAGATGGGTGAAAGATGTTGACATGTGTAGCAAGTGTGTACGATTGATGTCAAGGGGAGGCCATCATCACAGCAACTTTTACCACATCGGGTAGTGGTGTTCAGTTAAAGATTGGCATGGGAAGGCGGGCAGGGAGGGGAGGGGAGGGGATAGATGGATGGAAGAATGACTGAATGGCCGGCTGGATGGATGAATGGATGGATGCAAGCAAAGCAAGGATGGAAAGGAGAGGCGTTGGCGTCTTTCTACACATGGCCGGTTGGGAGGCGTTTTATATACAGTTGCAATTGCATCGAGACAAGCCCATCTGGAAGGGGGGAGGGAGGGAGGGAGGGAAGCCAGTTTATATCTACAGGCTACACAAGGCAGAGGAGGGACCAGCGTTTTTAGATGGTTGTCAGAAAAAGCATGACAGATGTAACGGAGCACAAAAATGACATACCTGAAAGTTTTAATGAATGAATGTTTTTATAGTAGTGTCTTCCTTGGTGATGAACAGCAAATCTTGATCTCAGCCCTATCTTGTCGCTTCAGTCACACTAACAATCCAGCCGCTCTGAATGTCTCACAACCCTCTTCGAGAACCCTTGAGGTTTCTTTGAGCGGGGCAATTTGGTGTGTGCTCCATGCGCGAGTTGAAAGCTGCATGATGCCGAACTTCCGTCAAGATGACTCTTGCTTGCTATCCCCTCACTGCAACTACCCATGTCGTAAGCTACAAACAAACAGTCACAATCAGATAATCAATTCCTTGGATACGCGAGCTGCAAGGTTGCGTTTGCATGTCTTTACAAAGCTCTGTAGTAAGAGCTTATCAAAGGTATGTCTTCATTAGTAAGGCTTAGTGTGAGGGTGGGCTAGGCAAAAGCTGGCAGCGGCTGAAGTGTGGTGCCTGGGTGGGTTGTTGGAATGGACGGATATTGCGGCGTGTGCGGGAGAGAGGGGGGAGGGGAGAATTGGGTTTGGAGGTGACGTTTGATGGGATGAGGGGATGGGTATAAAGAGATGGGCTTGTCTCGTTTGTTTTTTACTTTGCTTGTTACAGTCATTTTCACTTGAGTACTTGTACGAAATACATCTTCAAAATGAGTATGCTTTCTGCTGAAGTCGCCGAATGGGGCGCTACACCAAAGCCCATGAGAATCCTCCCACCTCCAGCCCCAATCCACGAAGAAGAAGTCGAAATCCGAGTCCTAGCAACAGGCCTTCACCAACTCGTCCGCACCCGAGCAGCGGGCAAGCACTACACCTCAACCTCCCTCCCCCACGTCCCCGGAGTAGACGGCGTCGGCGTCAACGTCTCGACGGGGAAGAAATCCTACTTTACCACCCTCACCACTGGTGAAGGTACCTTTGCTGAGATTGTTAATGTTCCTGTTGAGGATGTTACTGAGCTGCCTGATGGCGTTGATCCTGTTGTTGCGGCTGCGCTTATGAATCCTGTCATGAGTAGTTGGATGGGACTTAAGAAGAGGGTGGATTTCCTAAAGGATAGGAAGGGAAAAGAAGGAAAGCCTTGGAAGGTCCTCATCATGGGAGCCACGAGTGCAAGTGGGAAAATCGCCATCAAAGTCGCCCGCACTCTTGGAGCAACACAAGTCGTCGGCGCGGCACGTAACAAGGATGCCCTCGCTGCACTTCCCCTCGACTCAACCATCGTCCTACAAGATCCGCCTACATCCACCGACTTTTCCGCAGCTGCGGACGCTGACGTTGTACTCGACTACTTCTACGGACCATGGCCAGCAGCATACCTAACAAGCGCCACAACAGCGACAGCAAAGAACGCCCTAACATGGGTAGGAATCGGCGCCATGGCAGGCGACGGAGCCGAGATCCCCGCAGCAGGTCTCCGAAGACGAGATGTTAGTGTCCGTGGTGCTGGACCCGGAGCTTGGAAGCTGGAGGAGTATGCTGCTGAGGTTCCGGGGATGTTGAATGTGCTTGTTGGGGAGGGGGATGAGGGGATTCGGAGGGTCAAGATGGAGGATGTTGAGGAGGGGTGGATGAGTAGGGAGAAGGGGAGGGTTGTGTTTGTGTTTGGGGATGAAGGTGTTTGAAGGTTTGGGGTGGGATTTTATGGACGGTTATGAACCAGAATGAGAATTATGACATGATTGGTATATTCTATCTTTGTTAGGCTGCCCGTTGCTATGTTGCCCTCTATGTGATTTGGTGATGTGTGATTGAGCTGTAATTGGGATGGCAAACAAACACAACGAGGGTTTCCGACACAGGATCCGAATGGAAGGAAAGTCTAATATAATAATTAATTTGTCTGTCTGTCGTAAGTGTCACTTCCAATTACTTTCGTTGCCTAATCTGTTAGCTTTAACCCGTACATATTCACCCTATATCTCGTGATGTTCCTCAATCAAGGCATCCATATAGTAGCGAGGATCCTCGAGGTAAGACTCAGCTCTACCCATGAGATGTCGTGTTGATCTTTTAATCCATGCTCCTCCGTACCAATGGAAGCTGTCAGCACCATAATCACATTTCCATTCCGAGGCATATCATTATAGTGCCTGGTTTCACCCATGATCTGGCCCCCAAATATAACCTGGCCCGCCCACCTGTCAGCCCCACGAAAGACCCGGTAGACAGACCGGCACTATTTTTGGAGTGCCGTCCAACCCCAGACAGAAGAGAGGGCCTCGCAAAAGTCTGGAGAAAGAGACAGGGCGGACGGAGGAATCAGCATCGTTTTTATGTCGGAGCCTAAAAGTGGGCGTTGGCAGGGGTTGCGAGAGGGCCTTGGGAGATCTGGTTGAGATGGAGGGGTTAGATATGAGACATTGTGTTTCAGCGAGGCGGTTTCTGGTCTTGGTATTTGTGAAAGGCTGAATTTAGGGCTGTGACGGTTGTGTGGATTGTGATGAGGCCAGCAGGTGATTGTGATGTTATTTGGACGAGGTGCATATATAGCTGCCTTGGATACGACAAGGCATCTCTCGAGTTGAGGGAATACGAACTACGAGAATGGCTTTGGTGAATACTGATACATCTATTTCTGCAACCCTGTTTGAGGCTCCTCCATTGACACGAGGCTCTTGCGGGTACCTTGACCATGAGCTGGCATGGTCTAGTCCACGATCCATCATGGTGGAGCTTTCACGAGCCATGACGGCAAGCCGAGGAGCATATGTTAGAGTGGACAATGATGTATACAGTAGAGTAAAGAGGCAAGAGATGAGATATTCGAAACATGCCTCTGCATTGGTTAAACGACACTTGTCATTGAGAGTTACAGATATAGATCAAGGCAGTCTCGTGACCTAGGACTTGAACGTTTCTCCTCCCCGCAATTGTCTTGGCTCTTTTCGTAACAAAGCAGCAAAGAGCCGGCAGCCTGTATGTACTCCACAGAATAAACGGCTGGCCCCCCTTTCAACGAAACCCCACGGATCATCTATTAAAGGGCACCTCAAAAGAATATCAAGTTCTAGAGTCCTTCTCATGGTTGTTAAATGTCCTTGGCTTCATGGTCCTAAAAAGTCATCCGGGACGGTCCGTACTGTGTTGATTGAGTCTAGCACTGTGCTCGCACCCCCGGCTTTCAGGCAATACGTCACAATCCATACAGTACGAGAGCCAAGAAGCGCATCCAGCCGCACTCACCCATTCATCTCATCTCAGCTCCGATCCTCTCCTCTTTCACTCACTCCCGTCTCATCACACCCGCAGCCCGCGCGTGTCTACAAACGCGTGTCCTTGCCTTTGTAAATGCGCATCTTTGACTTATCGTCGTCGCGCAGCCCGCTAACAGAGTCTAGACAGTCGATAAGTCCTACTCCAGTCAATCGGCCCCGGTTTTCAACCCCCCCGGTCTTCACCAAGCCCGCTAGTTAGCGAACCTTCCATTGGCACCTGTTCTCTCCGCCTTCCCTCAGTCCAGGCCCTGTCCTTTGGGAAACGACGACAATAGCCGAATCCCGACCTGACCTTTCTGGCTGCCATACTTTCTCCTCGACAAGCGAGTTTCTGGCTTGTTGGGAATATTCTGCCCAGTCTTTCAATAGACCCTGTTAGCCTTTGCCCGCTTGCCCTCATCGCGACCCATATCCCCGGAGACTGTGGGGTTACAGCGAAACCGCCGATAGCTAGCGATTATCAGTTCCCCGTCCCTCCTGCGCCCACGATCCGACGACCCCGGCCTCTGACTGCGTCACCCACCGAACAACGCCGACAACCAAAGATACGATAGTCACGAGATCACGAGAGTAGTCTTTCGGCCCCTCTCGTCCCGGAGAGGCCTCGCTTCCTCACGGTGGCTATGATGCAGTGGTCTCGCGCCGGCACTGAAGCTGTGCAAGTCCTCGAGGCCTGATGCGATCCCACCGGGGCTCCGCTCCTTCCGGCGACAAACACTCCAACATATCTATGAGGGTCGACATGGTCTCGAGGACTTCAAGCGATGGCCCTCCCCCTGGCGTTGGGCGGAAATGGAACTCTCTGATCAACAAGATCCCAAGGAGAGGGGTACGTTTGAAGCGAATGCTTGGCTTAGGGTACCAGACTAATGTGTGCCGTGCGACAGATCAAGATAATAAGTCAACATGCACCCGACACGAGTACTTCAGACCTCGGTCTCAATCCCAAATCTCCCGACTCCCATTCCGCCAATCCCCTCGAAGCCCAAGAATCCAACATCCGCCAGCTCCAGAGCCTGGTCGGGCGCATGCCGCGCAACCTCCCCTCCTCACCCGACCACGTCGACGCCGCCTACAACGACCTCAGAAAAGTCAAGGAGCAATGCGCTACGCTATGTCGACAAATCCTCACAGACGAGCTCCGCCGCGCCCGTGGCGAAGTTCTGACCCGTCGCGACTCATCCGTCGAGTCTCCCCGCAGTCCTGGTCACATATACGATACAAGGAGTTCTTTCAGTGGGAGGAGTCTGGCCGAGGTTGTTTCTGGGAGTGTTGTTAAGAGCATTCATCAGAACGATAACTGGCTTACGGCTGTTCGCGATTGGAAGAACTACCTCGAGTCCCTTGCCGAAGCATGTCGAACGAGTCTGATCGAGACGTACAAGAATAATGAGCGCGAGGCGACACCGGAGATGGTAGAGGCCTTGTTCACAAACAAGCCTTTCCGCAAGGAGGCTGTTGCGCGCATGCGCAATGCCAGTGTGACTCGGGTCTTGTCTCCAGACCCTCAATTCGTGGGTTTACTCAGCCGTTCGCTCTGGCGAACACTTTCTGACCTCTTCTAGTTCCCCAAATACGAGATGCGCTTCTATAATTACGAAAGAATAAAGCAAGAGTTGACTGAGATCCGACAAATCCTTCAGTCCGGCGAATCGGGAATCTCCCCCGACCGCACCATCAACGAGTATGTTATCTCGCAACGAGGTGATGCTGTTCTCGAATTCGCAAACATCGCTCCCGAATGTGGTCTCAATGACCCGGCGCTTCGATTCCGAGTATCGTCTTATATGCTAGCTGAGACTTCACCCATCTTTGCTCGCATGTTTTCGGGGCAATCTAGTAGCCTACACCCTAATGACGACGACGATCTCTCGACACTATTGCCTTCACCCCCGACAAAGTACTTTTGCAAGGATGGATCAGAGGTCAAGTTATACCGAATGCCACAAGTTGAGCTCAACCGTTTGAGTTCTCTCGAGATCCTATTACACGCAGCACATATGCACAATGAGAGGGTGCCCAAGGAAATCAGTTTTGAGCAATTCGTTGCTATCGCCGAGTGTTGCATGAGATACAAGAGCACATCACCTCTGGAGCTTGTCGTGGAACACCTGTGGATGCCTCAATGGATGCACAAGGGTGCTGACGACATGCCTGATGGACTTTTGGTGATCAGCTATGCCTTTGGGTTACGACAACTCTTTTCACGAATGTCCAAGACTACTATCCTCAACCTGGTTGACGAAAAGGAGCTACAAGCTAAGCCTTGGCCGCAGAAGATCAAGGACAAGATTTGGGCTGTCCGATGCGCCAAGGTCGCCCAGGTTCACGACTGCTGTGTCAACGCCATTCAAGAATACCTCAGGGCTCCAACGCACACCTCGGTTGAACCAGGGGCTTCACCAACGGAGCCAAACAGCTTGTCATCCGATATTGTGACCCCCATGATGCTTACGAGTACACCTAGATGTCCCAAGGGCAGCCATTGGTGTGACGCAACAAATCTCGGGTGGTTGATGCTGGTTTACAACGAGATGGGCCTGTTGCCGCACATAATGAGACCAAGTGTGTTGAACCACCTCCCCGAGTCGCAACCACAGCCTAGAAGTTTGGCTCAGATGGTTGATGCGTTGAGGAGGATACCAGCGCCGCCAACCCCTGTACACCGTGGTGTATGTGATCTAGGCCCGGCTTTTCGGTCATCTATCAACGACATCTACAACAGCGTGTTGGGCTTGACGTTGTTTGACATTAGTGGCAGGAGCCATGGTTGGGCCCTCTCGAAACATCGTGAACGGGAACCTCAGACGCAGCTCAACAAGGGATTGAGTGGCATGGCTTCAAATGATCCGGGATACAGTGTTGCGACCGAGTTTCCCGAGATCATTCGGCTCCGCATCATGTGCGAACTCGGGGAACTGGAGGATCTTCATTCGGCTGCCATGATCAACCGGGCGTATTACGAGACGTTCAAGAAGCATGAGCTCTTCTTGATGAGGAACATTTTGCGTATGGACCGGAAACGGGCAGGGACAAGACAGCACATTCCGATCACTATCAACACTAATGAAGAAAAGGTGCTAAAAGAGGAATCGGATATTCTCAAGACAACGGCAGGCGATACAGCGGATGCCATGACTATTTTGACTGAAGGAGATGATGACGATGTGGAATACACGGACTCTGATGACGATAGCCTGTATTCATCACAAGCACCATCCGTACAGCGGTCGGTGCCCAGGAGTTCGTTCTCTAGGCGGCCTGATCGCCGGGGATCTACAGAGCCATCCGTGGTGAGCGCGGGCAGCCCCGTGCGGACACCACGGCCACGACCTGAAACACCGACATCAAGATCTACGAGGAGCGGAACTCCGACTACGCCACGACAGGCACGAGTGGATATGCCACCTCCGGCTGCGACCTCTCCTGCCAAACCGACGGTTGACCATAACGAGGAGATTGATGAGCCGCCGCTCACCGTGGAAGAAGCACGTCGAATTCTCTGGCCTGATGAAGTCATCGAAGCTGTAGCACCACCTCCGCCTCCGGGTGTTGAGGGAATACGAGAAAAGTTCCGAGCAGGCGATCCGGCATTCGAGGAGAGGTTGGAAGAGAAGACTCTTGTCCCAACGGGAGACAAGCAATTGCGAAGTGAGCATGACCGAAGGGTCGGGCTGCTCAAAGGTGACCCGTGTGACGGGGATGGTCCACGACGAGGAGGTAAATAAGTGAAAGAGATGGAACTATACCACGATATTTTGAATAGGCATTGGACACGCGAGATTCGGATGAAGTATCTCGATATATACTACTGTGTCTGGAAGCCTTTTATGACGGGCGCTGATACCCTTGGCGCGAGGAGTTGGGATAACTTTGATCATGCATGGGATATAGCGGAGTTGGATGTTTAGCTGAATTATTAATGAATGAATGCATGAGAAGTTAAAGGCATACTGAGGGTGTTGAGTTATGGAGGACCTGACGAGGCATAAACTCTGATGAAGCATTGGTAAGAAAAGCCTGTCAATTCTCAACTTGCCTTTGATATTGCTCTCCCTCCAAGGTTTTTCTTGGCCATGGACTTAGAGCAGAAACCGCATACTGGAATTCTCCGCGAGGAGAATATCGCTCTTCGACAAATCCTAGGGTATCGCCTAGACACCATTCAAACATCACCATACAATCCACCTCAGATTGGACAATACCTACCCGGCACTTTCATCAAGGACGTTTTACTCGTGTCTGTTGATGTCGATACAGGAGGAGGCTACGAGGTTATATCCCCAGGCCAAAGTTTCCACGTTGGCGTGTCAATCTTTGACACCCGATGTCTCACACAAAAACTGGTTGATCCTCGCGATGCTATCATATCTTACCAGTTTATCAACACCGACTCGCGACCGTGCAAATGGGCCGCCAAGAATTTCCTCTTTGGAGAAACAGAGTTAATAACGCTCCAAGACTTTTCATCCCGGATTTCTTCACTCACCAAAAACCGTGACTACGTCTTGGTCGCACATGGGGCCAAGGAAGATGTTAAAGTTCTCAACAACATCGACCCCAACATTGTGGACCGAGCCGCTTACATCCTCGATACCGTCAAGGCTGCGCAGTTTCCTCTCCAGCTGTCCTATCGATACAGTATTGAGAAGCTTCTCGATGAGTTTGGGATTCGTTATGCGAAACTCCATGTGGCCGGCAATGACGCTCATTTTGCGCTCAAGGCTTTGCTGATGATTGCTGTCCGCGATGGTCAGATGGCTGCTACGCCTGGCGACGAAGAGTTGTTTCGTTACCTTGACGCTATTGCACATGCTCCGTGTGATTTGCCAGTTTGGACTGACGACCCGCCAGTTACTTCTACATTACCGAAGAAGACGAAGTTGGGGGTAAGAGCAAAGCGCCGATTACGTGCGGAAAGAAAGGTTGCTCGACGAGGGCTCGAGGGGCTGCCTCACGCTGACGAGTCAACGACTCAGCAGACCACAGATGAGCAGCAACATTAGATATCTATCACCTAACTTTGTTAAGGAGTTTGAACCTCCTCCCATGGAACCCGAGCCTTTGTCAATCCAGGCTTTGCCGAATTGGGTGTTATGAGGGACCGAGGGGGTGATGAACAGCTGTGCCAAGGCTCAGTAGGGTTCGAGAAGCCATATAATCGGATTTATTCTAGGTCAGATTGCGTTTCTATTTCATCTCACAGTACTAGTAGAGCGGAATCCTGCGCCATTCATTTGGTACCTACGCCGGCAATGACCTCCACTGGACAGCATTTTACAAGTCAACACGGTCTGGAAATGAATCTCAACATCATGCCGGGCAGTTCCAGCACGATATTAGCACCCCTCGACACGATTTCGAGACTCGTCTCCGGACTATGCTGGCCAGAAAATGCCGTCCGGCGAAAGGGTGTTGTCTGCGTGGGTATAGCGATACCGGCAGGCTATTTATTAATCGATTATATGCCTTGTTGGAGATTGGTAAAACTGCCTATCGCCGCCTGAGAGATGGGGCACAACCTCGTTAGGCGACGGTGAAGTATCTACCTATCGATAGACTAGCCCGAGGCACTGAGTTCTATGAAGTATCTATGCAGATAATCCATCACAAGCCTCTGGGTCGTCGTTCTGGAGGCGATAATTCTGCGACGCCAATGAGATGTGTTGTTCGGAACTTTGCAGGCGCGGTATTGCAAATGTCCATTGTGATGACCTGGGAGGGAGCGTTGGAGATGGTGGAAAGAAGGGATACTGGATAAGTTAAAATTGGGCATTGATGGCAGCGCGGGAGGAGAGAGTTTTGGAGGCTGTTCATGGCTGCGGATGAAGAGCGTGGCCCGATGAGTCGGATCGAGATGGACACACGGACGGGTCATGGAACTCACTATGCTAGAAACCTCGCCGACCGGCGCCTTCTAGATGACTGGCCGGAATGGATCAGAAATCGCCACCAAGATTCGAGGACCTAAGAGGCTTGCCTACGAGGGTGATGGTTGTAAGTTGGGGAGGAAGTTAGTACGCCTTATGGGGGAGGATGCGACGATGGGAGGATCATTTGGGCTTCCAATAAGAGGATATATCGCTGCGGGAACTCTTTGTGACTGCTGCTGAGCTGGCGATATCTGGAAGATTGTGTAAGCCAGCTGTGTCACTTTGTAACGAGTCAAGAGTGTAGACAACTGATTCACTGGTTGATGCTGGCTGATCAACGCGGTGTTTAGGTATTTGGGATAACTTGGGATGATCATGGGATATAGCAGAGGTAGATCATCGGTTACCCTATCCATGAATGAATGCATGAGAAGACAAAGATACTCCCACGTTTCGCATTATTGCTGATGCTAATGGCACTGATCTGACCGGCAACATCGAGGACGTGGTGATGAACTGAGGGTATTTGCGCTACATGCATGTGCACGTCTAACGATAGAGTCGAAATAATAACATCCAATGGAAGTAACTCGGAGAGATGAGGACTTGCTTCTGCGCTCAAATTCTAAAATCGCATTAATAACGGAACGCGGGGTCAGATGACGGTTGTTGAAGTAAGAGGAGGGGTTACAGTCGAGGAGAGAAACTTATCTTCTCCAGACTCTCTGTCCACTTTGTATCCGCACACGTTGCCTAATCCACAGCTCCGCTGTACTTGCATCGAATCTATCCTCCTCGCCCATTCCCTGTTCAATTATCGCCATTAGATATAGGTACTCTTACGACCATGTCACCCCCAGGCCGCGGGGCGGGGCGCAGACGACGGAGATCTCACAGAAAGAATAGGCGGCATGCTCATCAACAGGCGGCGGCGCATCCTCAAGGCTTTTACCCAGGACCTTTTCGTGGAAACGGGCATGGCAGACGTCAGCAAAGGCGACCGCAACCGCAGCCTGAGAAACCTCCCGAGATGCCTCCTGTCTGTCCTACTTGGGTCTTTAATCCAACTAGCACTGCTCAGTATGTCCTAACCCTTCACACTCTATCAAGAGCCCTACTGAACCTTTTTATAGCGTTGCTTGTGACCGTCATTGGTTCGGCGATGACTATACCCCATTCAAGACTTGGCTCACCGACTCACGGGGTGTAAAGTTGGAAGCCATTGGGGTTGGAAACATTATGCTTCCTGTCGACCTATCGAACGGAAAGCGTGGAGAGATATTCCTTAAGAATGTGCTGCACTTCCCAGATGCTGTTTGCAACAGCATAGGGAGTCCGATCTATATCGATTACAATATCGATGGTGGGGATGGTATGAACTTCGCCAATGATGTTCAGACCCTGAGAGATGATGGAGGCCGACCCAGCGCCTACTTCGAGCGGGGATCCAAGGTCTTTTACATTCTCAAGCTAGGAGGACCACCAAGCGGTGCTAGGCTAGGTCCCTGTCCACTGGATGAGGGAAAAGGTTACATGATCAGCTTGTACTGGCCCGAGAGCGAAAGAATGCGCTTCGAAGCCTCCAAAGCGCAAGCTGAAGCATTTCTAAGCGATTCTGAGAGGGCGTGGCTTAAGGAACACTGGGGAAACGAGTTCAAGTTTCTGGCAGCGTACGAATTGAGTATCTACAAAGATGAGGATCGCGAAGAAGGAAGAGCGATCATGAGGACGATGATGGCCAAGGAGAAGGAGTCTAGAGAGAACGCTCACGATGATTCTCATCTTGTTGACCATTACTTCTCCGATGACGAGCTCGAGGAGATTGAGCTTCAATTCGGGAACTCGAAGAGATTCGTGGAGGAGTATCTTCGGTTTAGCATCCATAATGACGAGCACTGCAGGGAGGCGAAGAGAATTGCTCAGGACCTTATGGGGAAAACTGGACGAGAGTAGGGGTATGGGATTTAATCAAGGCAACGGGACATCGGCGCGAATGCTGCTGAGAAAGGTAGACTGGGAGATTGTGCGAGTAGACTTTGTTATCTCGCAGAGAACGCGGCTTATTCACCATATTCGTTCTGCAGCTATCAACTTGAGGTCATCTGACTATTATGGAAGGGATTGCGGCTGAGACACGAGGAGAGGGGTATCGACTTTTCCACCTGGATATTCGGACACTTTTAACTTTTTCCACGGGCTTATCAACCTGGATTTCTGCTCTCACCTGCTCTTGAACCAATTCCTATCACCATTTACAAGCGCCATGCCGCTCCCAGAAAGAGGTTCGCGTTGGTCAGGGCGCAGACAACGGAGATCTCGCAAGAGACACCAACAACCAGCGACGCATCCACCATTTCCCGGAAACCGTCGTCGTCCGCGCCGGCAAATGATGCGGCGACCGCATGAGCAACCTCCCGAGCCGCCTCTTTTCTGTCCAACTTGGGTGTTCATCCCATTTGCCAATGTCCAGAAACTATACCCCCTTCCCTAGCCCTCTTTCCCTATGCGTCCCGCTGATTTCCTCTCGGTGTAGCTCGTGATCGTGCTTGGTTTAAGGACGACTACGTTCCTTATCGAACGCAGTATACTAATTCCCAGGGCGAAGAGCTTGAAGCTATTGGCATTGGAACTGTTACCATCGCCATCGAGTGGCCAGATGACGATCGTATAGAAGTCATCCTGAGGAATGTTTTGCACTCCCCAGACGCTGCCTGCAACATCATCGGATACCCGATCACCGAGGACTACTACATTGATCCCATTGAAGTACCCTGGGATATCTGGAGACTGACACAATATAGAGATGGTTCCCCTATCGCACGTTTTAGGGAGGAGGGAAACAGAGCCAGGCTCAATTTCAGTGAATTGCCTCGAGGCACTACACCTGGTCCTCATGGGCTGCTATCAGACAAGGTTCCGGCGGTGTATTGGCCCGAGATTGAGAGAGATCGGTTCCTGGAGTCCCGCAGTGACTTTGCCGATGATTTATGTGCTTCCGAGAGGGCATGGCTGAAGGAGCATTGGGGTGACGAGTTCCGATTTCTAATGGGGCATCAATTGAACATATACGACAAGGAAGGACGTCGCGAGGGGAGAGTAATAATGAGGATGACCATGGCCGAGGAGTCTCACCAGCGTCGAAAGCGTCAAGAAGGAGGCCATGAGGATTGCACTACTAGATTTCAACAACACGTCCCCGAAGAGCTTAGGGATCGTCGCAATTCCCTCCTCGCCAACCGGCACTTTTCGGATGCCGAGCGTGAATGGACCAATGTTCGCTATGGGGATCTGAAGACCTTTCTCGATTGGTTCAGATATAAGTTGTATGAGCTTGATGAGATTAAGGAAACGAAGAAACATCTGCAATGGCTCATGTGGATGGAGGGAAAGTTGAAAGAGGGACTTGAATTTCTTGGGATACGATGATTGACTTTGGGAGATGGATGCGACTGCTGCTGAGCAGGTGGTCATCGGAAGATTGTGCGAGTCGGCTGTGTTGTGTTGCAAGGTATGAAGAAGAGACAAGTCCGCCCATTCACTTTACTGGTTGATACTAGCGGATTAATGCGGTGTCTAGGCCTTTCTGCGCATCTTACAACTAAATCAACGATCTGGATAAGTCTTGAACAAATATCTAGAACCCCAGTCATTCATTCTCCTTGAAAACACGGAGATGGCTTCGGATGCCGAGGAATCTACCAAGCACCGGGCGCCAGAGCTGAAACCCGCAGGTTGAGGCGTTCTCCACGACATCTCACCGGCTTCTACTCTGCATCTAAGCTTTCGAATCAAATAGTATAGGGACGGACAACCCGTGTCTCGTGATGGGCGCCCGCAGGAATATGCACCCAATCGTGTGGACTGTGTGTGTAGCACTAGTAGGACTTTTGTTCTCAGCTTCTTGGCAGCCTGGTTTTGAGAAATGGCAATCAATCGAGTGCTAGAAGTAGATAAATGGTTCAGAAGTTTCTCGTTGTTTGGAAGATGTTTTCTTCTCTTCATATCCTCTTCCCTGACTCAATTTGACTGTCAATTGCCTCTTTATCCTACCTAAGCTCAGCAACATGGACAAAGACAAGGCAGGGCAAACTGAACCCGGACGACTGGAGGGCCCTTGGTCTTGCGACAGGCTTCTTGGAAGCTTCCTTGATCTCACTCTTGCCACTGCCGCTCTCCTCTTCATTCTATTCGGCGGCATGATCTTTATGAAACATGAGACTTCCGCCGCTCAGGGTTCGACGGGCAAACTTTTGCTCGACATGTCTAAATATGTACGTTTCCTCTTTGAAGGGGGAATTGCGGTGACTTACAGTTATAGGGCCCGACCGTGTTCCCAGTCCTCTTCGCCGCTATTGTCGGCGCCGCCTTGAAGACTTTTGCGACTTGGCGACTTCAGAACGGCACTCGTATCGGGTTGATTGAGCAACTCGTCGGCAGTCACACAGTCGCTGAAGCATTCTTCACGCAATACCGACTGAAGGCTGTCAACATCCTCGCGATTGCCATTCTGCTGCTGTGGTGTCTCTCGCCTCTGGGCAGTCAGGCTGCGTTGAGGGCGATAAGCACCACCCAGGCGTTCCGAAACTCTACAAGCAACCTGACGGTGCTGGAAACGTTTAGCCGTTTTACACTCCTGGCAACTGAGAATAATTTGTCTTATGCTAGGAGAATGTTGATCCCACCCGCCGTCGCCTCCATGCTGTCTGCACGGCTGCTGCAAGACAGAAACCAGGATATCTGGGGAAACATCCGCGTTCCCCTGATTGAGAGGCTCACAGACGATATTTCGGACACTAGTTGGATTAATGTCTCGAACATCACAGAGCTCGACTACTCTTCGCTTGTTGGGGTCCCTGTGGCAGGGATCCAACCAGGGAAACCACACATTCACCTTTTCGGCTTCATACGTCAATCCCAAATGTACTACCCTCAAAGTGAATCCCCAGTATAAATTTACCACGACCCTACCGGACTTCAACTCTAGTGACAGAAGCAATTGCCGCTGGACCACAATTCAACCTGAGCTCACCTTGAGGGTCAGTCTCTCCCAGCCGTGTATGGAAGGCGTTAAAAGTCTGGGCGAGAAGTATAACACAGGCAAGGATCGTACAGCCCGCGTTTTGATATGGGAGTCTTACACCTTTGGGGAAAAGACACATTCTTACGCCGAATGCCACCTTTTCACGACGTATGTCGACATTAGGATGCACTGTGAGGGCACCATATGCTCGCCGACCTCGGTACGTCGATCGCCAAAGCCACCACGGCACGGGAATTGGACAGTGCTCGATATGGTAGCCAACTTTCAAGAACCGGAGGGCTTCGTAAACATATTTGCCAATATGTTTCCAGGGTCAAACGTCAGTGGTGGTCAGACACCGACCATCGTGTACTTCGTCGAGCCCTTCAACGTTCTCTCGACAGAGAACAAGACTGAGGCTGCCGCGCTCCCGCGC
Source organism: Fusarium ambrosium (assembly GCA_003947045.1). Lineage (NCBI taxonomy): Eukaryota > Fungi > Ascomycota > Sordariomycetes > Hypocreales > Nectriaceae > Fusarium > Fusarium ambrosium. The sequence goes on from NIZV01000003.1 coordinate 128,749, forward strand.
GCGACGTTTGAGACTCGTCTTGCGCACCTGATCAACTCGGAACTCTTGCTGGGTATCCAGCCAGGAGACGTGGCGGGTGGCTTAACCAAGGAAAATGCAAACAATGTGTCCGTCAACGTCGTCGAGATGGACACTTACATCCGGGAGGAGATTGTTCAGTACAATAAATTGTGGCTGACCATGTTGCTGGCGTCATCCATGATCCTCTTTGGCGTCGCCATGGCTGCCATTGTCGTTCGCTTCAGGATTTTGGTCCCTGAAGTTCTGGGCTCGCTTGCGCTGGGGATGCTGGACAATCGATGTGACGACATCAAACACTCGTCATTCATGAGCGGGGATGACAAGATGTCAAAGATGAAGGAGGTCAAGGTGATGTTGGGAGATGTTGAGCCTCATGCAGAGATTGGTCGGATTGCGTTGGCGGCTCCGATGGAGGATGTGGTGGTTGGCAAGGTTCAGAAGGGCAAGTTCTACCTGTAGATGGACAATTCTGTCTTTGACCCGATTGACACATTGGTTGATGGGCAGAGGAAAGATTAGCTTGCCTCTGAAGACTTGGCCATGATGCCTTCCTTCTCTTGATGGAATGCACGTGACTAAGACTGATGGGCTAGAACCTGTTGATCGATCATTCTCGTTCGCAGCTATTCTCTACCCCAGCAACAAACCCACCCTTATCTCATCGCTTCCTGTGTACCCTTCCCTTTTGTGAGTTCATCAAACAAACCAACCTCGGGTGACACTATGACACAACAAGACCAGCTTTGCCATAAATGCAAGGAGCTATTCACACAGCCTGACTTGGAGCCGAGCGATTGTGACTGTTGGCAGGACCCTTCACTCGCAGGATGGAAGCGCCAGGGAAGAGATATCCTTGAAGCCGCCGATTCTGGCTGTCCCCTCTGCCGGATAGTATGGAATGAAGTCTCTTCTAAGCTTGACGGCAGGATCAACCTCGAGAAGGCTGAGATCGGTCCTAGGATTTGTTGGGACGGCGATGCGGGCGCCTTTTGCGCGTTGGTCTACAAGCTCCAAACAACAAGCCATGTTTACCCCGAGCTCCTCTCGGTTGACATGTATCTCAAGACAGGCAAGTTCATCCATTGGATACCCAGATAGAAACGTCTAACAATGGATACAGCTGTCGGGGATATGCTACCCGATTGTCCAAGACCACCAAACAGCGCCCATGCCTGCCAATCAATGGCAACCCAGTGGCTGTTTGAGTGCGCCACACAGCATGAAAAGTGTCGCCCTAGGTCTAAACAGTCGTGGCTCCCGACTCGCCTGATTGACGTCGGACCTGCTTGGTCGACTCAAGACCCAAAGTTGGTGATGGCTTCATCTCTCTCCAGCTCTCCACCGCCACTGTACATATCCTTGAGCCATCGCTGGACGACCGACAATATGCCCAAACTGAAGAAGACAAATATCAACGAATTTATGCAGCGCATTAGACCGGCGGACTTGCCGTTTACCTTTCATGATGCGATTAGGCTGTGCCGAAACCTGGGCATTCGATACATCTGGATAGATTCCCTCTGCATTATCCAAGACTCAAAGAAAGATTGGCTTAAAGAATCCTCTAACATGGGAAAGGTCTACGAATACTCCTTCTGCAACATCGCTGCAACCTCGGCCTCGAGTGTGCAAGGCGGATTATACAGTTGGCGAGATTCTCACTTGATCACACCGCATACCACGCGAATCAACTGGAAAGGACACGAGGGAGAATATATCTTCTTCTTGGATAGCCACTGGTTCGAGTCCATCTCTCGAGCACATTTGAACGGCCGAGGCTGGGTCTTCCAGGAGCGATTGCTGAGCCCCCGGACCCTGCACTTTTCATCTCAGCTATTCTGGGAATGCCGGACACTCAAGGCCTGCGAGACTTATCCCTGTGGCTTACCCTCTGAACCATCGATACTTGGTGATGATGTAGATCAGACCTTTCCAGGAAGCACCAAGGATTGGAGAGATGGTCTCGAACGGGACGGTTTCGGGTATTGGGAGCTATTGATGCAGATGTTCTGCAGGTGCTACCTCACCAAAGAATCGGATCGCCTTGCTGCCATTGCTGGTATAGCAAGTCAAGCACAACCTCTACTCAACGACGAGTATTTGGCGGGTTTGTGGAAGAGTCAGCTCCCTCATGTGTTGCTCTGGAAGTTGCAGAACATGGTTGGACAAGAGGACTTGATCGTCACTAGACCAACGAAGTATCGAGGTGAGTAAGGCTTTATGGGAAGTTACGCTTTCTAACTGGTGGCAGGTCCTTCGTGGACTTGGGCGTCTCTCGACTTTGAAGCAGCAAATATCAATATCCTGGATCGCGAAGGCATCGATAGGCAACTAGTTGAAATCACCGAGGTGAAAATCGAGAGCAGCACTGATCAGATTTACACCAACGCGACCGGAGGTTATATCCGTGTTCTTGGAAAGCTGGGCCAAGTCAATCTCCCTGATCATGACGACGCAGAATGGAGGGGTGATAGGGGCGGACACTATACTTTTGAGTTTTCCCTGGACGTAGACGATGAGATCGACATTGAAGAAGAAACGCTGCATTGTCTACCGATATTAACACACGACAGAGCCAACAGGGATCCTTTCAAGAGTTTAGAGGTGCATTGTCTCTTGCTTCAGAAGGTTGAGACAAACTCTCCTGGATTTAGAAGGGTAGGTAGCCTCCAGGTGCTGCTAGATTGGGAGGCTGAGACGATAGATGAGTTTCGGTGGATTACAGACTTTGCTAGAGAGGAAAGCCCTCTGGGACAGGGTTTGGATACCGTGATGATATACTAGACGTGGGCTTATATTCAAAATCATATATACTTCGTTAAGTAGTCGGCGCCTTTAGCTTGATCCTGCTGGGCCAAGTGCTTCTGACATCCCAGGTACATCATTTATTCCTCTCCAGTAGCAAACTCTCCCTCCCGAAGCTTCCTGCTCAGCTCCTCATTAGGAACAACATACTTTCTCAAATCAGGCCTCTTCTCAAGCAGCAAATCAGCAACCAAACGACCAAAGACAATCTCTCCGGCGGGATTCAGATGGGTCCTGTCTCCCTCGCTGAGGTTGTAGTAATCAGCGTTCTCCTTGCCGATGGCGTTGATATAGTTGGTGCTCGCAGTGTTGAGATCGAGATACTGGACTTTGAGATCCTTGGCGACTGCGATGGCGGCGTCTCGCCATTCGGCAAGGTTCTCGATGACGGCGCCGCCGCTAAAGGTACGGCGGGTAAGAGAAGTGATGACGATCTACTTTGTTAGTATATACACACCCATATGCAAAGGAGATACTTACGGGTGTTCCGCCGGCCGCCTTAACCTCGTTAACCACCCCAGCCAGGTTGTTAGAGTACTGCTCCAAAGTATACGTCTTCTGATCATTATGTCCAAACTGAATAGTAACAATAGACTCATAATCTCCCTTATGGCTCTTGACAGCCTCAATAGCAGTATTCCAACGACCCTCGGCTCGGAAAGAAGGGATAGTGGCACCACTCTTGCCACTGTTGACACCAGAGGCAGGACTCTTCAGGTCGGCCAGGAAGCCATCGCCCCAACCTCCGTTGACAGCGACGGTTGAGTCGCCAGTGAGGATAAAGTAGGGGGGTTTCTGAGCTTGAGCTACGCCGAGGGAGCTCAGTACGTATAGGAAAGCCGAAGAAAACTTCATTTTGAACAAGATACAGTAGTCGTTTAGAGTTAGGTAGAAGAGATCAGCGGGGAGAGGAGGTGACTTTTCAAAATCCCCTCAGAAGAAAACCATGCCAGCTATATAACAACATATATCCCAAAAGCATCCGACTATGCTGTCCTTTCGCCAAGCTTGCATTGCATCACGTTTCTCCCTTTCCCCCACACGGGAAGAACAATGCGTTATTCCGCCAATGACCATCTTGAAACATGGCATCAGAAAGTCTATATGTGCAATTTATATGCCGAGGCATAGAAGCGCATAAACCCCCAATTTCCTCATTCTATAGCTTGCAGGCTCGTATTGGGGGCACATGTCGGGGTAGAATTATACCGAAGTTTGGTTAAATGTGTCGATCATGGAGCCATTTGGTATCGTGGGAGGGGACACAGTTGCCTATATAGGCCGAGGGTCCGATGACGACCTTCCGAAGTGTTATAACGACTTGGGAAACGCTATATAATTACACCGAAGCTTTGAATTTAGGCTTAATTGTTGTCCAGTTGTGGTCTTGAGATGTTCAACTCCTCCGACTTTGCCAAATACAGAATGACGGGGTCGGCTATGACACGATACAGTTGCTAAAACCAAATACATCACGATGGGAAATGATTCCACGGCTACGTAAGGGGTCATTATAGGCATAAATCAAAACTGAAGTGGTTAATTCAAAGACCTTGTCGTCGAGGTTTCAAATGCGGTGTTTGGCGTGGAGTATTGTGACTTGACTGAAGAGTATTAATTCTTCAAGCACGGCATTGGGAATTGGCATATTGAAGAGCATATATGTTTTAAATTAATTAAAAGTGTATTTAGATAACTTATGCTAAGTAGTAACTTTAATGGTAGAGGCAACACTCGGTACTCCCGCAGAATTCATAACAAACAACATCCAATACCCAGGCAGAGCAATACCCGAATCACCAGGAACTTTGAACGTGTACTTATTCTTCCCCGCACCTGTCAACGTCAAAGGTATACGACGCTGATCAGTGTTGACAGTGTGCGTAGCCGTTCCATATCGAATCAACGAAGCAGTGTTTACAACGCCGCCAGTCGTAACGGTGATGGAACCACCAACCTTGATTGTTGTAGCTGAGACTGAGACGATCTTTGGTCGAGTGGCTGGTTTGCCGTCTTTGTTCAAGAGATAACTTGGTGTGAAGATCTGAGCATCAAAGTGATTTGTTGAGCAGTCGCCACAGAGCCCACCACCGCCGTTAAAGACTCTTGCGTCTGGTAATAGAATCGACATGCTGTGATAGGTTCGTACAATAGAGTTGGGTTGTTGCTTGATAAAGGTGTCGCTGTCAGGGATGTACATCTCTGGCGTGAGTTGAGGTGTCGAGTCTTCGAAAGGGATGGCGTATTCTTGACCTCCAGTGATGAATACCGTGCCGTCTGGTAGGAGGACAGAAGTGTGAAAGACGCGAGGGTAGTACATCCCATTGCTCGCAAATGCCACACTAGCTTGTGTACCTGGTGCTCCAATGGTGATGATGTGAGCATTCGTCGTGGCGTAAGAATCCTGATAGTTGGGAGTTCCACCAAACGTGACAATCTTTCCCTTGACAGCATCAAACATGACAGCATTACCACACATAGAATCAGGATCAACTCCCCGACTCGACTGTCTCTTCCCCGCAGGCTTAACAGTTCCTTTGCCTTGAGTATAATACCAGTTCATAGCAGAACTAGGACCAGCTTGAAAGATTGTCTCGCCCTTCCAGCCAAATAACCAAGCATGGTTATCAGAGCGAAAGATACCCTGGGCATCAGCCGTGAGCATGGGTTCGACCTTTGCATTCGAAAGAAGCGTCCACTTTCTTGAGCTTGGGTCAAAGATTTCTCCTGGTTTGAAAGTCCTATCGCCTCCCCAGGAACCTCCGATCGTAAAGACCTTGCCGTTGGATGTGGTGGCGGATGATTGGTAGCCTCGGGGGATCTTCATGTCGGGTGCTGATACCCATTGATTCTTGACTGGGTCCCAAGTGCTCGTCCTCGCGGCATTGTTCCCACCCGTCACGACAATCTGACCTGTTCCATCCATGGAGATGCCGGGGCAGAACATGTCGTGATTGGTTTCAAAGACTTCTCTCTGTGTGATGATACCCGTTTCCGGATCCCACAGAGATGTGAGTGTCATACCACCAGGAGACCCATTCATGGTATCGTGATAATACGAAGACCAAACCAAAACCTTTCCAGTCCCTGGATCAACAGCTCCAGCAACAGGGACTATTGGAAAGTCGAGTGTAGGTCCCCACATTCCAATTCCAGTTTTCGGGGCAGTGTAAGTAGCAGCCTTGTAGACATTGAACTCGGCAATGCTCGTCCAGGGGCCATCGTATGCCTCTGTGGTAGCGACGATGCGAACGTATCGAGCACGCTTTGTCTCGAAGTTTGAAAACTTCTCTGTGCCGTCTGCGTACCATGTTCCTGTCGCAACAGGAGATCCCCAGGCTTTTCCATCCCTGCTGAGGAAAATGTCGTGTCTAGCGATCCATCCGTGGGTAGTACCGTCTTGGCGTGGGAGGGCAGAGATGCCGTTGACGTTTTGGACAGTCTTCATATCAACCGTGAGTGTGTGAGGAAGCCCTGGGTCCTTGCTTGTGTCCTCAAACCAGGCCGTATGCCAAAAGCTGTTTACATCGCCGTCGATAGCTTTTTGACACGCGTTGTCTGAATCTGGGTTGTCGCTATCGCAGGTGACTTTCCAGTTATTTCGATTGATAGCCGTACCGAGAGGTCCAGTGGCTCTGAGACTGAGGTGTTCCATCTGTACCTTGACCTTGGTTGAGTTCTGCGCTGGGATGACGATGGCCATGGCCTCGTCCCAGAAAAAAATTGCAAGGCATAGGGTCAAGATAGGGGACCGCATTTTGCAAAATTAAAGAATCAAAGAATATGAGGTTTGATCAAACGCCTCTATGCCAAGAGAGGGCCTCAGTGTTCTATAAGAAGACTTCTCTCAGTCTCGGACAAGACAGTAACCGAACGGACCCGGACCCTACGAGGCTGACATCTTAGCAATTGTGTAGCCAATTGCGGCATCAAAGTTCCTACACAAGACCCAGACCTATCCCCATTCCTAAAGCACGTGGCTTGACCATGGCGGGTGGGCGCATCAAGCTTGGTGCCTCGTCTAGCCAGAATCTAGAATCGGCCGAGAAGCCATGCTCGGGAACCACGCTCCCGGAGCATTCTGATCCAGATGGCCAAGGTTTCAGCCTCAAAGCCGGATGAAATGGGTTGGTTTAAGCGCCAAGGTAAGTCATCGATAGCTCCGGGGTTAACTAGTTTGCGTTCCATTCTCTGACGGCTCTTAGTCTTGGAATGGGTTGGATTCCGGTTACTTGTGGTGTTTTTCTCGATCAACACAAAGTTCTTTATGTGTTTCAAATCGAATTATAATTCTATTGTGATAAACTAAAACGCTTGGTGGATCTGAAAGAGATGTTAGTATGTCTCCCTCATCTCATCCCTGAGGCCTTTGATCCAGTCTTTTCAAGTGCATGTTTGCATTGCAACGTTTTCATCCCATATTCCTCCCGTACCCTCACAATTAAGCAAGCTTGCCAAGCATAGCCTAGAAATACCACGCATGCTTAGAAACTACTTATAAACAAGAGTCCTTCTCCGCTGGGTGCAGTTTGCTAACTCACATAATGCACGTTGGAAATACATCCACCCAACGCGATGTGCAACGCAGGTTGATTGCTCCCGATGAATATTGCTCTTGTCTCGCTGTGGTAAACCTCTTAGCACTCGATTGACTTATCAAACCTGGCGTTCCTCGAAATTAGCACCATGGATTCCAAGCATGCTGGCTCTCCAAGCATGAATTATTATCTGCGTGACAACAGCAAAAGACAGGATTATCAACTCTAAACATGAATGCAAACGTCAGATTAGATCCCCCATTTCACCTTTGTCTCCTGATTCAGCGGCCACTCCCCTCAACATTGCCCAAGCATCAGACAAGCTTCGAGTATCTTACCTACTGGAACCTGGAGTCGAAGTCCCTGTCTCAGCATCAGATTCCTTGTCGCCTCGAGTCTTTCAGCGTGCGAGAGAAGATCAAATCGTCTCTTCGAGTCAAGCTGCAAGCCTTGGTCCCGTCCGTATTCCCATAACAATCGTTGACAAATGTATACGTCTCTACACTCAGTATCAGTTTCCGGTAGTTCCAATTTGCCATGAGCCATCTCTATGGCAGAGCGCGAACCAATTCTTCAAAAATCCGGAACTAGAAGCAGCCGCTGGACAGGATACTCTCACATCATTACGCCCATATACACTCCTCTCTGCGCTCTGCGCATGCATAACCAGCACCCATCGAGATGGCGTCATTGGACCGCAAACCATGGCCGTAGCATCTGCATTCTACGCTTCCTCTAGAGAGACATTTAAACTCTATGAGGACACAGACCTCGAATACACAGATTCGTCCTCCCTATCAATTCGCACACTTCACTCTATTGTTATTTAGCAGCTGACTGGAAAGGCCCAACTCTCACACCGCGTCGCTGGCCAGGGGAGATTGTTAGCACTGGGCCAACGTCTTTACGATGAGACAACCCTTGCAAACTATCCTCCATTGGAAGCACGGCTTCTTCGGATCAACTTTTGGCATCTACTTACTTCTTCAGATCATACGGCTGCTGCGCTAGGAACTTGACCGTATCTGCTACACGAGGCTATGTTCGATCCCGACCTTACTGTGAATCCTTCTCTGGAAGAACCAGCGCCAATGCTGGATTACGGGAGGTTCGAGAATTCGCCACATCTAGAGAAATAAGTACTCGATGGCTTTACATGGGCTGTCGGATGAGGCACATTGCAGCAAAGTTGATGTGGGCGTTGAGATCATACAGCCGAGAGCCTCGAGACGGCCGTTATGAAGACGATGGCTCCAGTATTGCATCAGCCAGCGATCTACCCGACATGTAGGATGAGTTTTTACACATCTTAGATGAATACAAACCAATACTGCCACCAGAAGATGGCAGCGATCTCGGTTCGTCACAGCAAGAATTCATCAAACAGTACCGAAATGAGACCTACTCCGGATTGCTATGCACTCCCTAAGAATGGCCATTCTACGACACTGTATCGCGTACAAGGTAGCTGCCCTTCTGGGGCCAGACTGGAACGATGAGTCGCTGCTCATTAATAAAGTCGTTGAAGGAGGTCGGGACTTTGTCAATACATTGATAGAGCTGCCGATCCATCATTTACAAATCATGGGAGAGCCTTGGATAAGTTAAGTAGTGCAGCATCCTTAATTCAAGAATACTAGACCCGACGGATCGAGCAGAGACGGTTGGCAGGGAGTGTGTTGTTGGAGCTGTCACAGAACCAGGATGGTGCTGTTAAGGAAAAAGCAAGCATCCAATTGACACGTCTCGTCGATGTGTTGTCCAGACTAGACTCTAAGGCAACAGATGAGCTTGTTTTCAAGGGCACGGAAGACGGCTGATCACCTACACGTTGAAGCTACCTATCTACTGACGGATTGCGCACACATCCCGGGTTTCCGCGCAAGCGTTTAGGCTATAATCAATTAGTCCAGTTATATACACTCGAACAAAGAGACAAGGAATGGCTCAGCGTGATTCAAGCCATATCCAATGGATGCGCCCACAAGTAGGGAGCACTTGAAGCCTTTGTTGTAAATCTTCACGCGCCATCATCCAAAGGGCGGCCAATCACGTCAACAAGCATGCATCGCACATAGTTTGTCCTTGCTTTGCTGCGATTGATGACAAATGGGCCAGTTATGCGCTTTGCTGCATAGTTTCTAGCCCAATGAGGAGCCTTGCAGGCAATCACGGAATGGTGCAGTAACCGGCAAGCTGCTTGACAAAGCGGAAGCGGCTCAGGAATGAGGGCAATCGGCATTACAAGCAACATATTCTTTGTCTATAGAGATTTCTTTACTGCTACATTGCGTAGTTCTTAAACCTGATCTGGCAAGCAAATCTTGTCCTGACAAGTATAAAAAGGGCGTCTCGCTCCCAGTCTCCTCGTTCCAGATCAAATCCTGTTCAACAACTTCACAGTCTCAATATACACGTTTCATCTCTTGCTTATTATATACTACCTTTAGAAGAGAATCTCGGCATTCAAATCTGGAGCCGTACCGTCGCCACAACCTTGCGTCGTTTGCTGGCTGATCTCACTTGTACTCCTCCTTTATACATACCACAAACTAGAGGCCGACGACATCACAGCTGAGCCCGGACTTTCTCCACCGCTATTCAAGAGTTCCATATACTATACTTGTTGTCTCATTTACTTCTGGGCCTTCTCCCCCTCACTTTCAGTATATGTCGGCCAATTGCGGTCGCCCCAGCGGACCTGTCCTTGGTCTCATCCACAACTCAGACCAGCCCTATCTTCTCCCACTTGAGATGATCCGAGCCAGTTTCTGCTCGGCTTTTGTGTCCTAGGAGGACAAGGCACTATCGTTAGTGCGCGGAAAACATTGATGCCATCGCCTTGTCGTTGGCGATTGCGCCCAGCAAATACCAGGATGCCACTTCCTGGATGGGGTTCAAGGCTGGGGGCATTCAGTACTGAATCAACATCCAGGGCTGGACCAAAACGAACAGCCAGATATACCACTGCGCCTTCCCTCGTCGAGTTCATTCTCATTGCCCTGTATATACCGATCACACAAATGATCGTCCTCGCTTGGTTCCCGGTAACATCAGGATGTTTCGGCTCCTTCATTTGACTCCATACAGTCAACACCAAGATCTTGACCTCTTAGCCTTGCAGGATTCTCCTTGTCTTCAGCCAAGAAACGAAACAGTTCCATCCCCTATCAAAGTCTACCCCCAACAAACCCACAGGCAGGGCTATCAGAGACTTGTGCTATAGTTGTTACACACGGGGCTTTCTCAGAGTGTTTACGAAGGCCGCTTAATGAAGGAGTTCATCTTGCAACGCGACACGGAATTTCCAGCCAGCCCTTGGCACCCAGCGAGAGACGAGTCTGCCTAGAAGACACCGCTGATCACCTCATCTCTCAACAAGTCCGTCGCCATTCTCGAGTATTAAGATATTCTATATATAACGGCCTAGATATACGATGGGGATATTGCGGGCGTCTAACGCCCTTGCAAGCATTCACATTTTGCCCGCCCGGTTCCCACGTTTACTCCATCACGAACCTAGTCGGTCATCTAAGGAGGTTTTCAATATACTGTGCAAACCACCTGTACCACAGACCCGGGAGCGGCAATGGCCTATGCTTCCTTCACCGCTCTTAAACATTGGGGGAAATAATACTCAACACAAGAACAAGACACCAGGAACCAGGCCGACGACGAAAAATCGGTCCGTTCACGAGGTCTCCGCCTTCTTGGCCGCCACTTTCCTTGTCATTCCATCTCAACATGATCATATATACTACCCCTTCGTTCATTGATCTCGAGCTACTCCTGTATTCAATCTGGGGGAACACTCGGGGCTAGTCTCCGGTGAGGGGAACCATCCTGGCTAAGATTTGCTACCATCATCAGTACGCCTCTCCTCAGAACGGAACTACCATGTGCGTCGATCTTTGACACACGCCAGGTGCAAGGTTGCACTGCCTCCTCAGACAACACGAATGTCGTCCCTGGGACTCAGATATATACAAGGCCAGTTTCCTCTCGTATGGTCATGAGAAATTGGCATCTAACAAAGGCTCGGCCAACTATGGCTGGGGCCGTTTCCATGGAATCATCCCCAATACCAGGGATACAAGCTCATCGCCCCTTGAGATGCTTACATTATATGTACTGTCGTCGTCACATCAATATCTTGCAGCCCTGACTTCTTCAACTGCACAAAATGCCACAACATCCTGAGCCCAGCCGCCACCCGCTCACGGCATCCAACAGCGAGGAAAACAAATACCTGCGAAACGTTATTATCGCCTATAGAAGGTCCAATGAGGAAGAAGGCGCTGTGTCTCTGCCAGCTGGAACTCTAGGCTGCCAAGTCTTGAGGCTGACTTCATGGACGCATCCTGTCTCGCTTGTCACCCGGAGGCGTCAAGACAAGCAACATGGCCGGAACAAGCGTGAACCAAGGCAATGGTTCTGACATCCGCAGACTTGAACAAAGACATAATGGCTTCGATGCTGAAGTACTGGACTTGTACAGGGTCCTCGGTATGAGGAGGATCCCAGGCATCAAAAATGGAGCGACATAACGTATAACCTAGCTCCTACAATCTCTCTATATACACTCAGGATCAGAGTTGGCATGTCGCGGTTCAGTTCCTGCTCAGGACGCGCGAAATGACGAGTCTCAGCAACGAAGGATACAGCCTCGCTATGAAGCCCGCTACATGCATGTGCCAGCTTTCCTCCGCGTCCCACCATTCAAGAGTTTGTACAGGTACCATGAACTCTTCGGCCAAGAAAATATGGAACAGTAGTGTTTCTGTTTCGTCGCTCTCAACAAGATCGGGTATCCTTGAGGGAAATATCCCGACAAATTTAGAAGGAAACTCAGCCGATCTCACTAAGGTCATCTCTAAGAGAACCATAACGAAAGATCCTGAGAACTCACGCTCTCTTCCCCCAATCACTACCCTGGAAAGGGGACCATGGAAGTTTCTCCCGGGATGCGCGACGCATTATACGATCAGAGGTCTCCCCTGGTCACCGTTGTCTATATATAAGCTTGCATTCTATATCCACCAAGCGCATTCGCAATCGATCCCCAATCTCTCGCCGTGGAACTGAGACCAAGGCGAAAGTTAGAGTCCAGTAGCAGATTTACTGCCAGGAATCTCGGGCAGAGACGAGATGCTGATCTCTTCAGAGACTCAACCTCACACTCCCTTTGGCATCGCGACGATAGCATAGTTGCCCTCAACAACGTGCCGATGCTTCACATTGGAGACGCTTCTACCCCCGCGAATCCTGACCTATATACTCTCCGGTATTGCTCCCTGCAGATAGCTATGGACTTCTCGGCTAGAGCATTGTATAAACTCATGTAACTATATGAGCCCTGGCCCGTGGCAATACCTTGGCGAGTATCTCGATATCAAGATGCAGTTTAATTCGATCACCCAACGTTATCTACTCAAATGTTACCATCAACCATCATTTATATAGACCAACAGGCTTTGGGCTGAAGCAATCATCGGTCAAGGTCCTTCTCCCACGCGCGTCTATGGGAACCAGCTACACAACAGCCTAACTCGGTATATTCTCTCATGAAGGTATATAAATCACACATACTCTCATTATAGATTTCTGCGAAGCCGTCGTGAGGAAGATGGCCGACCCCGAAAAGGCTGGGTCCCCTACATGATACGTCAACTCGACCATATCTGAGTCTCCAGATCAAGGTTTTACTATATCGCAAAGACGGAGCACGAGCTGAACTGGGAAGAGGAATGTAATGGCTGCTAGAGCAATTACATGATTCTATATATACGACTTGGCACCGTCACGGATCAGGCCAAAGGCGGTTTGCCCTGCTTTCTGGGAATGCAGCAAAGACCTTCAAGTATGCCTCATCCTGACCAACAGAACATTTGATGATATGCTCCTTTCTCAAAGATCTCAAATCCCCCGGCAGCAGAAGAAATTTGCACCTCCTGCGATATCTGTCTAACGTGGTGAATAGCAAGCGATCATCATGGAAGAGAGACCAAATCCTTCCAGAACGTACCAGTGCAGAATCCAGTCGGCTTGTCAAGTTTACCTCTCGCACAACCCGATGTGCCCTTCAAGTCGGGAGAACTGAACGAGTAGGAGAGGAGTAGCTAGGGCTCACAATAGTTGCTCCCCCAAAGCGACCTTGATCCCGACTGGTATAGCAACTATATAGAACCATTTCAGCCATGCCCGGTACCGCGTTCCAGATGAAGAGGAGCTGCATCTTCAACCTCAACCTAGAGCAGCCCTGTTTTGCAATAGAACGGCCCGACGAACACCGTCACCCAGAAGAGGCACTTGACATAGATCGGAGATTTCATCTTCTCATTCGCCGGCTCTTGGATATATATAAGCAGCCTGTTCAATTGGTGGGACCCGTTGCAGGATGATCAAATGGCGTTGTGTCAACATCAACAGAAGCACAACTGTTTAGTGTCAGTAGGATACTCTAGGAGACTGGAACGGTTTCTGTCGTCTTTCCTCCTTTTCCTTAATACCTGGGTCAGAAGAAGGTCAAGAAATCGATCCTCACCACCTCCATCATGCGACCATTACGCCCCGCCAACAGATGGGGTTCGATTCATCGTCATTGCCAACGTCGGCTTCGTTCTATATATATCAAGTCTACACTTGACCTGGTGGGACTTCAGTTAATGGTCGACGTCTGGGACGCGAAGATCGACTAGCTCTTCTTCACCATCGGGATTCCACAAGTTGATTCTCCTATGGTTCCAATCCTCTCTTCCAAAGTAGCACGCCCTATAGTAGAAAGTTCACGGTGCGACGAAGAAGGCAACGCCGTGGACCGCATCCTGGCCTGGATCGGAGACCACGCCGAGATTGTCGTGAGTTGTGCCAAAACCGCAGAACGGAGTCGCTGGTACTAATCTTTGGTATTAGAATTACCAACCAACCGACATCAATCAGGTTTATTATACTTAGGGGAATAAGCAGAAGGAGGAGCAAGTGGAGTAGCATGGATGTCGACGGAGGAAGCGCCCTGAGGCAGACATGTCGCGGCTCCCAGGCAGTCCTTCGACGAGAGACAAGAAATTGGCAGGCAGCTGAACCGTATAATCTTCAATCTGATCGGCCATGGGTCGCCCCTCAACAGGCCGATTTGTCCAGAGACCTATTCGTTCTGTCAAGAAATTCTGGCAGCGCCTTTCGCTCGAAAACGACGAAAAAACTACCCACGTCGTCTCCATCGTTGGTCCCCTAGAATACAAGACCGAGAGGGTCATCAATCACTTTCTTCAGCAACAGAACTTGGGAGACCAATACCCGAAGGAACAGACGGAAGATCGCCTCCACGCTCAAAAGAAGGATCGACAGGAGAGATGAACGAATGGATCGCAGATGACTGTGCAAACGGACAGTCCCAGCTCACTGTCCTAGCCCCGTCATGCTCATATGAACTGCGAAAAGCAACAAGCAGCTCTTCGTCTCGCCGCTGCACTAATCCACGCCTCCTACGTGGAAAGACGTGTACGAATTGCCCTTTGACGACATCTGATCTTGGATTCAACACCGCATCCTAACCAGAACTTGAAGAATATCCTTGTGCCGCGCGCAGGTTCTCTCAACGTTTTAAGAAGAGATGTGTTATATATACAACAGATACAGAAACGCCCGATTCGCTGGGCACTCAAGCCGCGGTCATAAGTTGTTCTTCAAAAATGCCATACATGAACGGTTTACTTAATGGTTGACCCGTCACACCTAAGAGAATATACGACCGGCAAGACGGAATGTTACTTGAATTATATATATATATCTCCCAAGGGAAAGCATGCGCGATTATGTTCGCGAGCTCCCCTTTCGTGGAAGGAAAGGATACACAATCATCGGTAGTCATCGTCGACGACACGACACCAAGCCTGTCGAAACAAGGCGACAACGAGTCAGCTTTGGTTAGTCAACCTGACTTCATATTCCAAACGAGATCAACTAGACTGGGTGCCCCTCATCTTCTCAACAAGCACAAAGGTGTACGCTTAGCGAAGCTCAGGCAACGTGACAACCGACATGTTCCATGAGGAGTGTGGACTGGGTGAGAAAACATCACCACTGCTGTGGTGGATGACTTCTGGAATAAAGATATGGAGCAGTTTCCGGTCGATGAACCTCGACGCAGTAACAACAAGAGCTCAGAAGCGAACTTGGAGTTTTGATGTCAGGAAATGGAGGCGGGAAAAGTCACATACCTATATATATTACACTAAGAGCAGTGGTTGCTTTCTGTGTTCAACGCGATATACGCTGAGGCTGCCGACAGCACCTTGCTTCCTAATGGAAAGCAGGAGGAAAGAGCGAAAGGCCTTTCCAAAGCGAAAACTACCTACCCGCAGAAATACAAGATATGGTTTGGCGGCAAGTCCCCTGGGGTCATGACGAGTAAAATGGCAGAGAGAGACCTCACTTACCTCACCACCCCATCTCTTGGTCCCTTCTTTCTCAACTTCCCTGAGCCAGGCAGAAACGACGAATGATGCATTTTGTTTCATGCGTACATCCTCACGCGCGAAGGGCGTTGCGACCTCGACCTCGCTGGACAAACAGCTCTCATGCTGCGCAGGGACCAGACCACTATCACAGTGGTGTTTTGAGCAATTAGAGCTGTCCCGAAGTCTTCCCAACCTCATAGCCCGATGATGTCTTACCTTAGGGCTTATCGACAGTGCGAACAAGGATCCCGCTTTCGCCAACAGGAAGCCCGTCTGTCCACGACGGAAATCACCTCGTGCGGTCAGTGATAAACAGCAACGCCCAGTGCAAGATCTGGTCATACAACAGCCTCGACTATCTTTGGCGAGTCAAAACTCTACTATATATATGCTGTGGCGGATTGACTACTCAATCATTCGCGAGATACTAGAGGAGGGGGCAAACGCTCTCTATTTCGCAGTCTTGACTTGTGGTATACAGATGGCCAAGTTGCTGATTGCAGCCAGTTCCTCTTTCACGATACCTGTCTTGCCAAATAGCCACACCCTCCATCTATATATTACAACCTATTTCCTGACACACTAATTGCTCTGGGAGGCTCTGGTGCTAATCAATGTATCCCTAAAGAAATGCCACTATATATAACGCACCATATCCACCCCTGAGATATCGCAGAGAGTGGTAATGTTTCCCATCCTCCCGATGAGGACGACAGCAAGTCGTGCCGTCTGGCCACGCAGATTCTTCGGACTTGCAAGCAAGCGTAAGTGTGTCGTTATATAACTATTCATCAGGCTAACCTAACCCAGGTTCGAAGAAGGGATCCATCTGTTGTACACATCCAACCTTCGATATCTGTATCACGAAGGAAGAAAATTAGCAGTAAATATTAATGTATCAATATGCATGCTATCTCGCACTAGTCCCAAGCATCTCGACCATAAACAAGTCCAACAGTCCATCAGCCAAGGTCTATCCAAGACAGCACGCAACCATCCACTCTCAACAATTCCATCTCTTCCTCGCCATACCCAACCCACCTATACCATTCATTCACTCATCAACGTCAGTCGGACCAAATCAGGACTCGTTACCACCAGACTCGGCCTCAATCTGAGCCTTTCGGGCAGCGTTGAGAGCCTTAAGCTTGGCAGTTCCAAAGCCAAGGACACCATCCTCTTGGTTATCTCCAAGCCAGGGCTTCTTGGAATCGCTAAGGATGCTGCCAGTTACAAAGTAGATGAGCTGACCGATGATGATGAGAACGAAAGCGATCGGGTACAGGAAGTGAATCTTGTAGCCAAAGACGCGGGTACCGATAATGACACCCCAGAAGTTGGCAGTCAGAAGCGAAATGTTGAGGAAGGCTGCGCTGCCCATTCGCAACATGACAGGAACCAGCGCATAAAACAGGTTCAAGCACAGCGTGAAACCAATGATCCAACCGATAACGTCGCCGTTCCAGGTAGCGTTATCGAAGGACTTTCGGTCAAAGATGGCAGCCTGGACAGCGTTGATACACATACCAAAGAGACCCAGGAAGGACAGGACATGGTACAGATGCGCCCTGGACACGAGCCACTCCTCAAAGACATTGGTAGTACCGTAGAGCGTGGCGCCGAGCAGAGCAAATAGATCACCCTTGACCATATCAAGGCCCTTGCCGCCGTTGGAACCAGTAATGTGATCGCTGCCAATCAGGATACCCATGCCACCGCAGCAGATGAGAATACCCACGATCTGGAAGATCTTGTACCGGACCTTGAGCAGGAAGAAGGAGATGACGACGACGCAGACAATAGCCCAGAAGTTGATGAGCTGGGCAGAGAGGACGTTGGTGTAACGGTAGGCCAGGACGGTAAAGTAGTTGCCCTGAACATCGAGGAACGCCATGATGAAGTACTTCCAGCCGTCAGTCCAGGCGACTCGAACCCACTCGCGAGGACCGTCCTTCCACAAGAAGATGGGGGTGTAGATGAGGAACATGAGGATATAGTTGAAGACGGTCTGGAAGGCGGGAATGTTTGTACCCTCCTCGGCGAGGAAACTGGTAAAAGTGTTGGTCGACGTGATGCACAGGGCGAGGATCTGGCCGAGAGCGAGGACAATCCAGAAGTCGATGGTGGTGAGGTAGCTGTACCAGTGGACCGACTTGACCTCGAGGGTGTGAATGCCCTGGCTGACGGCGGCTTCCTGGCTTTGGCCGGGGGCATTGGCGACACCAACAACGGGATCAGCAGAAGGAGAGCCGAAGCCCTTGGTGTCGCCGACAGAGGAGCTGTTTGTAGCCATGGTGACAGTAATCGTGGTGTCTAGGCGGGATGTTGTGTATCGTAGGATAGGGATTGCGAAACGAAGCTCGACGGAGTCTAAGATCTACTCTATGAGGATCACTCGGTGTACAAGACGTCGTCTGGAGATTCCCGTTAGCTCGTACCCCCCATCAGAGTCCATGACGCTGATCGCGATGCGCCAACGTCGTACGTACCTCGAATAGCCCTATTCTAGAAGCGCGGATCGATATCTTGATTGTAGTAAAAGTATAAAAAGCCAGATCTACCAATCGCAAAGAGATGCTAGTAGTCTGCTGTGTTGGATGAAGTCTTTCTTAACGTCCCCTAGGTTTTGCAGCAAGCGCAAAGACTCAAAGTCGCTCGCTGATGGTTTATAAGCCGAAGCGGCACATGTAGCGATGTGCCAGCGCGTGGTAGTCAAAGGTGAGGGCCGAATTGGCGGTTGTCGACATGGGCTGGAGGATAAGAGTAAAAAAGGAGGAGGTCAAGTCCAAAGGAGGACTGTGATCAGATGAGAGGTGGGGGGTTGCTTTTTGAATGCGCCCACCTTCTGCGCGAGACTGTGTCTGCTGTGGAGTAGTTGAAGGCGATTGATCGGCGACGCACTACACGGAGATACCGTTGAAAGCGACGATCTCTTCTGACAGCGATAGAGAAGAAGAGGAGGAAAAGAAGAGACGGGACAGGCTGAGCGCAACATCTTGTACCGCGACCATGGTCGACCGACAGGTTGTCTCCATCATCTGCTGGTCCATCAATTTTTTTTCCTTCTTCCATCAGCCTCGGCCATGCCTAAACAGGACAAGTCTAAAGATGCAAATGATGATGAGACTTCTGATTGGCTTTAAGGCACATAAAGATCCACGGGACGCGGGAGCCAAGAACCAAGACTAAACCAAATCAAGGTAAACGTCCTGGCTTGGTGGGCTGCCCAGCCGAGCTAGCGGTTCTGCTGTGGCCGTGGCGTTCTTCACGGCGGGGTCGCAGCGGGACCGGGGGGGCCAAAGCTCCCTGGAAGAACTGCTGCAGCAGTCAAGTTACAGTGCTTACAGTGGCATCTGCGCGAGCGACTTTAGTAGGTTCTCCATAACGATGAGACTCTGGCTGCCACATGTGCAGATGGATGAGACAAACCACAAAGAAGCAAAATTCCATGAGATCATTTCAGCGAATAAAGTCACTACTAGTAGAGTCAATCGAGATTGGTCCCGCGCTATGTTCAGCTTAAGTTGGTGGCGTCTTGGGCTGAAGGCCCGCGGGCGGCTACGGCGCAACAACCCGGTCGAGAAAGGTCTGGGCATTGGGAGCTGATTTGGGGCATGAGGTGATGATGGTGGGTAGCCACGTGGGGGATCGTGGCAATTGGCTGAAATACAATCGAGGATTTGACTTGACATCGAATCATGGGTGATCTCTTGGTCATCGGATTGTACATAATATTGAGCTGGGTGATTGCGATATACGAGTTTCTTAGACGACTCCATATTCGCTTTTCCATCCTCCATCTTCCCCCTCAAGCCGCTCCGTGGCATTGATCCCCAAACGCCATATGAAATACAAAGGCATTATCGAGACACCTACTCGACCCTTGTCCGTGCTAATTGGTATGCTATTTTTGTGGTGCGACATCTGCGACGTCGAAGTCGAACCGCAAGTGTTTTCGCACAGGTCCGCCTTGACCAAGAAGACAGCCTCGAAAGAGACGGTGATGTCTTCACGCTTCATTGCCCCATCCGGCATTCGGTATATGCTAGGCTGACGTCTTAGCCAACTGTCGGGGCGAATTTCAGAAGCTTAGTGGCTTCTGATATGTTGAATCGTCAAATGTCATGATCCGGAGAGAACATTTGACATGGCGATCCGTACGGTACGGCCTATCCAGACATTGTTTCTCGTTACGCTATCTGTCTGCGCAGAATCTCTCCCTGAGTCGAGTTAGCCATTTGCAGCCATGCTATTCCTTTTTGTACGAAGGCATACGAGGCATTATAGGCATTTGCCTATCCGTCGGAGACGTCGTGTTACTGGTAACTGGCTCCCGTTCAGGCAACGCCGAAACCCCACGAAGGAAAAGGTCGCTGCATTCTTGTTCCGAGGTAACGGTATACGTTTTGGAATCACTTGTTGTTCCTTGAAAATTCATCAGCGATCAATCCTCTTGGACTCCACTTTCGCCGGGATTCGATACAGTTGTCCGAGATACCGGCGGGCTAGGTTCTCACCAGGCTTCGTCGGAGGTAGAGATTTCGGAAGAGAGCCTTCGGGCATGTCGTTGTTTCTGCAAAGGGGAATCCCCGAGTAATATGATGTTGGTAGACCAAAATTCGGTCTTTAGGGGGTTTCCGTGGGAGAGTGTCGACATCCGACAGGTCGGACAAAGGAACGGTAGAGATAGATGCTCCGAAACCCGATTTGCTGACACTTGAGGTTTCTTTGCGGTGTGTCACTCGTTAAAGAGACAACTTCTCCAAGATTGACGCCAAAATACAAGCACAAAGGATAAAGTTAAAGAAGACAAGAAGCAGCAACTCCTTTATAAGTCGAAAAGACACCAAATCACAAACACCCGGACATCTAAGCCGCAAACAACAACCCGGCCATCGGGAGGCACAGCGGCCGAGAAGTGGATCCTCCGCCGCATCTCGTATTTCGTACCGGCGACTCGAGGGTCCACAATCTGGCGATCCATCCAATCAGAAATCCGCTTCTCGGTGATTGCCAGCAAGGGAGCCACCTGGCTTCGCTCCATCATCCCCGAATGGGGTAAGCTGCTCTGGTGCTCAGGATGGGGGATAGGGCTGTCCTATGGCATGGCGGTGCGAGATACGGTTGAGGACGGATTTGGTAAAATGAGTGCAAGAGAGATTTCGTATGCCTCGGTTCAGCCGGAGATGTCAAAGAGTTTGTTTGTCAGCCCTATTTCGTTTTGTTTCAAGGGGAGGTTGTCGTCATTCATCTCTGGACTCAGTGGCTTAGGTCCCTTGCATTGCGTGGATGTTGTTGCATCCTGGCTTCGCTGCCTGGCAATCCATGGTGTTTAGCAGAGGATATATATAACAGAATGAGAGGACAGGTGCCGATATCCGTAGTATCAGTTTACATCCCAGTGTTCCAGAGAGTCTTTCCAAAGACACTACTCATTCCTTACTCCAACAATACCTGCCAGCATTATAGCTAAGACACGACGGTGCTCCCTTTGTCATACCCTAATACCTTTGATATCCCTTACACGTAGTTGAGCAGATCGCTTTGGTAACATTTCTTTAACTCGCTTTCAGCATTATCCTCGACGAATAATGGTCAAGCCCAGGCTATTGTTGGCTGTTAAAAGACAAGACTTCAATCTGTGTTCCCAGCCAACCATTCCATCCACCATCTCGAAACATCGGGATAGGGCACAGACGCCATCTTCTTCCCCCAATCGTGATCACACTGCAAAGTCACATGGATCTCCATCACTGGGCCTTGTCTCACCTCAAGAAACGGAGTCGGGTCCCGTGCTCCAGGCACCGGGTCCACTGATATGCACCCACTGAACACCAGCTGCGCCCTTGCGGGGAGAATCCGATAACCCCATTGGCCAAAATGATAACGTAAGGAAAGTCAGCCAATCATCTCTTCCTTTCTCGGCCATCAGGGTCTCGGTCCCTCAAACGTCATTGCTAGCGGCAGGTACCTTATCGCTCCGGGTCCTCCACTCAAGCCGAGCTGCTCCTTCTTTCATCTTCATCATCAACAAGACAGGACTGAGTCATCTTTCCGTCTCGTTGAACCACGTTTGTATCGTATTAGCACTCATTCCATCTTTGACTTGCAGCATGGTCTTGCGGAGTAGAGCTTTGGCTGCTGGCTCAGCGCTTGTCGCTGTTGCTCACGCCTCTCAGCCGGGAGCTCTTCAGCCTGTGCCAGGTCCCATGAGAGACCTCACCTGGGGTCAGATCAACTTTATCCACACAACTGATACCCATGGCTGGCTTGGGGGTCATCTCCAAGAGTATGTACCTCGGTGGCTGGCGTCTAGGTGCCTTGCAATTATAGCTAACCTTATCTAGAGCTCAGTACTCGGCCGATTGGGGAGACTACATCTCCTTCACCGAACACATGCGCAAGCAAGCCGACGACAAGGGAGCCGATGTAATAGTCGTCGACACTGGCGACCGAGTCGAAGGAAACGGTCTCTACGATGCTTCAACGCCCAAAGGCCTCTACCAATACGACATCTACGCCGAAGCCGACGTCGACATCATCTCTACCGGCAACCACGAGCTCTACAAGCATTACTCGGCCGACAAAGAACACAATACTACAGTCCCCAACTTCAAGGGGAAATACCTCGCCTCGAATCTCGATTACATTGACTTTGAGACTGGCGATCGCGTCCCTCAAGCTCAGCGTTACCGCAAGTTCAAGACAAAGAACCAGGGCCTCGACGTTGTGGCTTTTGGCTTCATCTTTGACTTTACCGGCAACGCCAATAACACCGTCGTCCAACCTGTGGCGGAGACGATCAAGGAGGAATGGTTCCAGAAGGCAATCCGCGAGAAGACTGATCTCTTTGTTGTTATTGGTCATGTTGGTCTCCGCATGGAGGAATTCAAGACCATCTTTACCGCGATTCGCAAGCAGAATTGGCACATTCCTATTGCCTTTTTCGGCGGTCATGCTCATGTTCGGGATGCTGTCAAGTATGACTCCAAGGCCTTTGCCATTGCCAGTGGTCGGTATCTTGAGACAATTGGATGGATGTCGATTGATGGTATCAAGAAGCAAGACACCAAGGAGGTCGAGACGGCAGCTTTTCCCACCTTTACTCGTCGATACATTGACAGCAACCTTTACGGACTTCACTACCACACCGGCCTGAACGAATCCACGTTCCCTACTGAGCAGGGCCAGAAGGTCACTTCGATGATCACCAGTGCCCGCAAGGCGCTCAACCTCGACCACAAGTTTGGATGCGCACCAAAGACCTTGTGGATGAACCGAGCCAAGTACCCAGGCGAGGACAACATCTACAGCTGGATCACCGATCAAGTCCTCCCAGATATCATCACGCGCGAAGATCGTAAAGACAAGCCAAGAATTGCCATTACCAACACGGGTGGCGTCAGGTTCGACATCTTCAAGGGTGCCTTTACCAGAGACAGCACCTTTGCCATTAGCCCGTTTACCAGCGGCTTCCGATACATCCCGGATGTGCCATACAAGATTGCTTCCGAGGTGATTGATGTGCTCAACAGCCTCGAGAGGATCTTGTCAGAGCAGGGTGCTGACACCAAGTTCCTGGGTCTTCCTCAGCAAATGTTCCCTATCCCTGCTACTGTCTCCCAGACTCACAAGGATGAGGAAGATAAAGAAGGTCGTCTTGAACTCCGCAGTTTTGATGACAAGCCAAATCTTACTGCTGGTTACACCACAGAGGATGACATTGGTGCTGACGGCGATGATACGATTCATGAGCCTGTCAAGTCGTACCACCTTCCCAACTGTGTGCAGGCCGAGATTTCTTTCCCCGAGAGCGGCAAGCCTGAGACGGTGGATCTTGTTTTCCTCGACTTTATCCAGCCATGGCTTCTTGATGCGCTCAAGTTCCTGGGTGGGGAGTACAACAAGGACAGTGTTGAGGAGTATATCGATGGGACTTGGACATATCATATGACGGAGTGGATTAGCAAGAACTGGAAGGGCAACTGCTAGATTATATGGGCAGATTATGACAGGATACATGAGTAGTATACATTTGACCAAGTGTCAGGGGCGTTTGGATAGGGACAGCATTTAACAGTATTGACTTCACAGTCAGTCAAGATATAAATTGAACTAGATTATTCACTTTTTTCTGGTCTCTCAATCCTTTTCTTATGTCAAGGTTGCGATATTCTTTGTCATTTAATCCATGCTGCACGAGTGTCAACGCTGATGGAACTCCGAGTTAGTATCATCCCCTTCACTGCAGAGTCAAAGTAATGGGGTACTGTGGTAGATTTGCGGACGCTATGCTACCTATCTAATAAAGACTTGAAGGCCCCAGTCTCATGTATGTGTATGTTTCCGTATAAAGAATTAATCACATAGAAAGGATCGTAACTCATGCAAGCATGAAGCAAAAAAAAAAGGAGTAAAATCATGTACCAGAACCCAAACTCATACCCAAACGATTCATATCCATCTTTGACGCATCAGGATAAGTGGGGGGGAAGACAATTTAAAGGAGACTGCAGCTCCTAATGGCTATCCTCGTCGTATGAGAGTAGGCATTCTAGTTCTTGGGGAACTTGAAGCCTGGGGGGACGCAGTAGGGGCTGTTGCTAGGCTTGTAGAAGACGCAGCCAGTCTTGGGAGGGCAGACACCAGCGAACTAGAAAAGATGTCAGTCAGTCTGTTGTTAAGATTTTCATCGTGGGAGAAAGTTGAACTTACGACCCAGGCGCGGTTGACATCGCAGACCTGCCAGCCCTTGAGGTCGCTAGTACAAGCGTAGGTTCCAGGAGTGCAGCCCTTTGCAGGAGAAGCGGCGCCGAGGGTGGCGAGGGCGGCAACGAAGACGGCGGTGACCTTCATGATGATGGTTTGTGTTTTGTGTGAAAAGGGTGGTTTATGTGGAAGCGAGTGTTGTTTGTGAGCGAGAGGTTGCTTTGCTTTGCTTGAGTTGTTGATGAGGATGAGAAAGTGTTGGACTTGTAGGGAGAGACGAAGAGTTTATATACTTTTTAAAGATACATATGTTACTATTCTTACTCTTTAGATCTTCAATACCCGAAAGTAAAAAGGAACACGAGCTGACAAGGCTTTCTTTCCCCCTCAAGATGGTGTGGAGGCGAAGCAGCTCTCCCCTCCTCCGCTCCAGCTCTGAGGTTATTCCCTCTCCCCTCTCACCCCATGAAAAGGCGGCTCTAATGCCGAGAGACATGTAAGCCACTGGGGACGGGTGATCAGCAGATCTGGGCATCGGAATACGAATGTCTCGTCTTGTGGTTGTCTCTCGGCTCACAGCACGGTGACCAGAAGGAATATCATGATTTGCCCTCTTGGCTGATCACCCCGTATTCGCCAATGCAGTATACATACAAGCTACTGTACAGCTAATCCTATACTGGTTATATGAAGCTCTTCTACAGCAGCTTTCGAGCGTTTTAGTGCAAGGTACAAGGATCCATATGAGAAAAGCACCAAGCCTTACGCTCTGGGGACATCAAACGGGTCCCGCTGTATTCAGTCCTACCGGAGGATTTGCTTACTGTGATACGCATATTCCTTGCTTGCAGTCTGTGATACAGAGAACAGTCGATCAAGCATGAATGTGTTGAAGGTATCTCACGCATGTCCTCAATGTAACATTATTCCTCACTCATACCAAAAAGACCTCTCTATTCAGCGCTCCCTCTCTTCAACACAATGATTCAGCTAAAAATAACACAAGTAGACGATACTAGTCCATCGTCAAAGTGCCGTCTTATACCCCGCAAGACAACATCCATCAATCACCACACACCCTCACTCAAAACCTCATCGCTTATTCGTCAAAGGTGCAAGCCCCCGCGCTCGTGTTTGGAGCAACGCCCCCGAGGGTCCGAGTTTTCCAGAAAGGCGTGTTTTTTTGGATCGGAGTAATTTTTTTGCTGACGGGCTTTTTTACTCTTGCCTATTGGGCTTTCTTACTACAGCTTCATTGGAAGATGTTGACGTTTTTAACGTTTTATGGGTCGGCGGTGTATTTGGCCTTGTTGGGATACGTTCATCTCGTGATGGGTTTAATTCCCATTCAGGTCTTGCATTTAACTAGACACGAGCTGAAAAGACAAGCGAGCTAAAACATGACGAAGAATACGGGAAACAGTGTCAAAGCCCTCACGGGTCGTCGCCCGACTGGGAGTACAGTAGCCCAAAACCTGCACGATGGCATCATCTTATTCGCAGCGTTCAAAAAGCCTCGGTTAGGCTAGGCTATTATAGGGCGTGTACTGTAGTGAAAGATGGGGTGCATTTGGTGTGTATGTGCCTGCTGACAGGCCCGAGAACCTATCGTCTTCCATAAAACCAATGCCTCGTCTGATCGGTGCATGTCAGTCATTCTCCGATCAAAACCTACGGGAAGGCTTGCAGTGTGTGCTGCAGAGCAACACGAGGTAGTAGTCCGGTCTATGCTGTGATACCCAAAGCCAGTTGTCAGCCATTTGATCCTCAGCAAGTAACAGTAACATGATCCATCTACCTTTGCCTGCATATACCTACCTACCTAGGCAGAAACAGTACAGCCTCCCTCTCCCGTGCTACACGGCCTTTGCAGACCCACACCGCCGTGTCGCCAAGCCCGTCTTTTGCTCCGTTCATCGGCGGAGGATACTAGCCCCCCTCATTACCCGCTTTTCCCGAGATGCCGCCTTTCTGGATATGTACCTATGTGGCGGCTCACGGGAGGAAGCCCTCCAGGGTCCTCAACACCCATTCCTCATTGTAACCGTAGCATCGTGAGGCTGACTCCAAAAAAGCCCAAACACGGGAATATCACGAATGAAACCATCCAATAACCTCGGGGCATGCCGTTGAATCAGTTTGAACCTAAAAGCAAAAAACTCGTTTCCATTTACATCCCACAGGCTAATGTGTCACCCTCATTGGTTCCGCATCAGCCGAGTCTAGTGATTAACTCCCGCTTCTGTCTGACATCCATCCCATCCCATCCCATCCATCTCCTTTCTTTCTCTACAGTACTACAGTCCCTCCCATCTCCGGTTGATTTGCTTTCTCCGTACCTGCAGAAATCTAGTGTCAGCCAGCCGTCTTTTGCACAAAGCGGATGTCACGGCAAGTCAAAAAGAGTAAAAGTCAACTTACCATTGGTGACAAGAACAAAACGCCGCCTAGCAGCGCCACCACGGTTGTCACCAGTGTCGCCTTGTTGAAGCCGTTTCCAAGAATATCAAACACCCCGCTAGGCGCAACCCGAGTGCCAAACACGTCCAAGCCATAAGCCACCACCAGACTCGTGCTCTCCACGATTGCTGGCGATGCAACGATGCCCTTGACGCCCAGCACGTTTCGCTGGTGAGAGACCACCGACTTGGGGTCGATCTCGATGCCTGGGGTGTACTTGATGAGACCCTCAGCCTCCTTCTCAGCAGGGGTAGAGTCTCGACCGACGGGCCGACGGGGATCGAGGATCTGACGAGACAGACCGACGATGCCGTGAGATTCAGGAAGGTAACCCAGAACCTGACGGTTGGCAATACCCTGTCGAGTCTGTGTCACAGCAAGAGAGTCGAGCGGCTGAGAGAGAACATAAGCCTGTTCCTCAACCCAAGGCAGAGGAGGTCCACTAGGCGTGTCCACAGGCTTAAGCGATGAAAAGTTAACAGCATCGCCAAGAGGGCCACGGTCGTTAGGGGAGGATGACTCGTAGAGATCAGACACAACAATCTGGTATCCCTTGATGGATCGCTTGGTGCCATCTTCAAGAGTATACTGCCCAAAGAAGGTGCATGCATACCAGTTCTCAGCCATGGTGCAAGAGATTGGCTTAGTAGAGTCGACGCCGGCATACGATGAAGAGGCCAGAACCTGACCTGAAACGGTATCAACCAGCTGAACTGACAGGGTGGATTCAGCCTTATTGGCGGCAGCCACCACGATCGTGTTGGGGTTGAGGTACTTGTAGCTGACGCGACGGTCCGCCAGGACGCGACCAATAGAAGCCACGGGATCGTGGGATGAAGGCTTGGCAATATCAACAATCGTCTGTCCAGGGAAGAGCTGAAGTTGCCAAACTTCCTCCTCAGAAACCTTGTTGTTCTCCTCGACAAACTTGACTCCCTTGAGGATATCACCCTCGCCTCGGATGACGATGGTCTGATCAGGAGTCCAGCCAGCAGGAATAGGTCCGGCCTCACCATTGACACCAATGGGGAGCAGCCACTTGCCAGATGAGCTGTCGACGACGACGGTGCTGGACACAGGAGGTAGCGATCCAGGGGGCATCACCTCGACAACATCGCCAGTGTCACTCTTGATAGCAACGTATTCTCCCTTGGCTCCACGAAGAGTGACAATACCCTCATCCTTAGCGTAGATACCCTTGACGTCCAGGGTCTCGCCAGGGAGCTGAGGAAGGACAGACTTGGACCAAATAATCTGGCCATTGTGCTCAGTGCTGAGTCCATACATGCGGCCACGTCGAGTCGCAAGGACGATAAGCTTGTTGAAGCCAAAGGTATCCCGGTGAAGACCCTCCTTCTTACTGACGGGCTCACCACCGAAAACACCAGTGATGAATCTCTCAGGAAGAGAAGCAAGATAGTCGGGAAGGTATTGAAGATCATCAATGTGACGAGTGACGCGGTGAATGTAGGCCTCAATGGGGTTGGTGTGAGCCTCCTGTTCAAGGACCTTGGCAAGGTTCTCGCTGCCAGGAACATCAGCCCACACAGCGGCAACGGCAGCACTGAGGCCTTCAGGGCGCTTCCAGGCAACCTCGCCATTGCGCACAAGGACCCAATCCTCCGACTTGGTAAGGGCAGCAGCTCTGACAGCAAATCCTTCACCGCCGGGCTTCTTGAGGACCTCAGCAACAGCGTGGACGGCCTCAACAGCACCAGCGGGCTTGGTGGGCCAGCGGGCAAGAACAGCATGCGATTCAGAAGACACAATCAGAGTCTCGTCCTCAGTGATACGAGCAAAGTAGACGTTGGCTCCTTCAGAGCTGGTGGAGATGGCGCCGAGGCCAGACAGGTGAGGCAGCTCGTAAGCCTTGGAGACCTGGTTGCTCTTGAGGTTGGTGTGATAAACCTCAGCCTTGTTGCCAGTCTTGGTTCGGGTGTGAACGAGAAAGTGCGGCTGCGACTGAGCAAGATGCGGGGCATGGATTGCGACAGAGACAGCCTCGGCGGGGAGCTTGAGCTCCTGGGTTGTCTTGCTGCCCAGAACGTTGACCTTGAGCTTGGACAGACCGGCATCAGCCCACGCAAGGATGGGCGCAGCAGAGTTGCCTCCAACAAACATGACGTCCTTGGGTCCATGGACATCGCCCTTGGTTCCAATTGACAGGTCATCCACGCGCGTTCCAGACACGTTATCGATAGCGGTGACCTTGAGGCTGTAGGACGAGGGCGATCCGTGGAGGCTGACAATGTAGATCTTGGAGATGTCGGTAGAAACCTGAAGAGGGATGTTCTTGGCCACCTCGCGGAACTCCCAGATGACCTGACCGAGGGTGCCGTGTATACGTCGCAGAACCGTCGAGCCATCCTCCTCAAAAAGAACCAAGACATCCTTCCTCGAGCTCTCAGTCAACTCCAGAATCTCCAGATCCTTAACCTCCCCCTTGAATTCATTATGCCAGACATTGCGGCCCGTCAGAGCATCCCAAGCCTGGACGCGCGCGCCATGTGCAGCAGCAACCCAATGCTCCCCCTCAGCAGCGCGCAAGAAGCCACCGCCATTGGAGAGACCATCCGAGATCTGCTGACGCCAGACGAGCGCGCCATTACTAGGATTCACGGCGCCGACGACGCCGACATCGCTGAGTGTGTAGAGCAAGCTGGCCTTGTCCTGCTTTCGCGGCCGGTGGAAGAAGGTGGTCTCGACTTGGGGGACGCCGACGAGCGCGTGGTGGAAATCGATGTGGCCGACCTCATCCTGGAACACGGCCGCGACGAGGGATGAGAGCCCCAGGAGGAGAAGTGGCTTGAGTGATAGCCGCATGATGGTGTTGTGAGGGGCGGTTGTGCGGCTTCACTTGACGCTTTGGAGCTTCGAGACCTGGCTTGATGCATCATGACGGCAACCTGTTCGTTGCGCAATGCTTAGTCATCGATATATGGTGTAGGGTAGTTGGGCTCCATTGTTAGTAGTCCAACGGAGCTTGACAAGGGGAACATCATGGCTAGGTATGCTTGGATTGAATTGAAAATTTCAGTAATATGGAAATGAATAAGTATCAATAGTTTAGTTAGTATATTTTGATCAGAGTAGGATGAAATGGGTGGTATGTGTTATATCAAGTGCTCAAGTAGCGCACGTACCAGTTGAAGACCATCTACAATCATAAGCTCCGTGATAAAGATTGTCGCGCGCTTTGTGTTAACGTAGCTCTAGAAATGTAGAAATGTTTCATATTTCAGATAATTTATTCCAATCATAAAGTTCAATATTTTGAGTTTACCTCCAATCGTTCTCGAGTGTCAAATATCTTCGTCCTACACAAGACATATGTCATGAGACACCTCCCACGCGGCTCCCAGATAGATCGCGTGCCACTAACCACAACCTCATGTCTCAAAATCTAACCTGCACATCATCCATAAATACTAAAATCCAACATGGACCTCGTAGAAATATCTCTTGTAGCTCTTGAGTTCTTTCCTGTAACTTGGGCTGGTAGTGTCTTCCAGCATCCCACCTCGATTTCCTCCGAAACTTGTGTTAGTCTAGAGACTTGAGTGAATAGAGTCTGGCAAAGACACTACCCTCTCACACATCTTGAGTCCTTCCAGTCACCGAGTCACACAGTCAGTCGCTACAGAAAAACAATGGAGGCAAGTCTACCCTCAACATCAAAAACCCCCGCTTACACCCCTAGCCCCGATCTCTCATCCCATCCTGGACCACAACCCCTCTCCCCAACATCGTCCTCTCCGCCAGCGGTCTCCTCGCCCTAGCCGACCTCCGCACCATATCCCGTCGAACAGCCCTCGTAGGCGGTGCTTCCTGGGTAGACTCCCTCGTCCTCGCTCCGGGGTTGCATTACCAGCAAGCTTGCGATGACTTTGAGCGTGAGGCTCCTATTGGTCTAGTTGCTTTACCCGTCGAGGCTTTCAACGGTGTGCGTTATGCGGTTAAGAATAGTATAACGGCAAGTTATCTTGTGGCTCTTTGCAGTCAGAGTCCGGAGGGTGTCGTCACTTTGGATGTTGGACTGGACATGCCCTGGAGAGCAGCGAAGGCCTTCAAAAAGCTGTTCAAGAAACGAAAGGTTGAAGATGAAGAGGACGAGAACGAAGACAATGATGACTGGGACGCCCTCCCCGATGTCGACTGGCTCAGTCATCTCCTCTACCTTGTCAGTCCCCTCCTCACAGTCACTTCCCTCACCTTCATGATCCTCTTCGCGGACTGGTGGGGTCTCGGCATCCTCCTAACGCTCATAACCTCACGAATCCTCAACGTCTGGGCCATCAAACATCGCACCCAATCACCAGGCCATACCCCCCACGACCACCACGTCACCGAGTACATCGTCGATCTCGGCGGAGGCCACGCCGTACGTCTTCGGGGCCCAGATGCAGATCTTCAGGCCCTCGTCACACATGCCTGGCTGCGAGCTCAGTCGCATATCGACGGGTATCTCGAGGCGATAGCCAAGTTGCTGGTGTACCTTACTGCCGCGCTGGGAGGAAACATGACACAGGCTGGGTCTATCGTGCTTGTTGGGCTATTGCTAATAAGCGCTGCTCTGTTGGGTTTGAGCAATGCCCATGCTAGAGGCATTCGCGTGCATGGCCGGTATGCATTGCCCAAGACGGAAATGACAAAGAAGAGAAACACCAGTTCAGGGACAAGTCGTGGGAGTAGCACAGCCATGAGAGAGGCAAACACGGTATCAGTTCCACGGAACCGAGTTGCGGGAGCACCATAGCATTGTCGTCACCGAGAAACCAAATGCACAATACTTTAGTTACGCTTGTCGTCCGTTAATTCATAGAAACTACCCATTTATCAACTCCTGTAGCAATAATACTGTACAAGCCCAGTTCCGTTCATGTGCGGCCCAAAAAAATACCAACCAAGATTCTTCTCTTCACACATCTAAGCCGATCCGTCCATCACCCTTGGGTCTAGGAGAAAAAATCGAGTAATTCCGTATCCATCCCTGTCAAGGTTGCATCCTAGGCCTCCTCTGACTTTGGTGGTTCATCTGTTTCCATGGGCTCTGGGGCGGTGGGCGCCTCTGCCGCTGGTGCTTCGACTGCAGCAGCTTCAGGCACGGGCTCCTCGGGCTTCGCCTCTTCCGTGGCCGTAGGTTCGTCTGTAACCATCGGGTCTTCCGCAGGCCCTGCTGGTGGCTCAGATGGTATTAAGACCGACTCAGGGGCTGGTTCCGGTGCGGATTCAGGCACAGACTCAGGTACAGACTCAGGTGCAGGTTCGGGGACTGGCTCCGCAGCTGGCTCCGCAGCTGGCTCAGGGACAGCTTCCGCAACAGTTTCAGCAACAGGCTCCGGCGCCGGGACTGGCACTTCGCTCTGCTTCTGTTCGGACTGGCGGTCAAGCTCGCCCATCAAGTCATCAAGCAGGTCTGGCTCCTCAACGGGTGCCTCGATAGGAGCTTCGATAGGAGCCTCGATAGGAGCCTCAATAGGAGCCTCAACGGGAGTTTCAGCGGGGGCTTCGGCGGGGGCTTCAACGGGGGCTGGCACTTCCTCCTGGACCTCGGGTTGGGACTCGGGTTGGGGCTCAGGTTGAGCCTCGGGCTGAGGAGGTGATACAGGCTTAGTCTCCTCAACGGTAGTCTCCTGAATAGTCGTCTCGGCTGGTGGCTCAGGCGGAGGCTCTTCAACCTGAGGAGCAGATGCGGGAACATCAGCCACTTCAGAGGGGGCCCCTATGAAGGAAGCTGAATCTTCAGGTTTGATAGTATCCTCAGTCAGACCAGTATCCATCTGCTCAAAGGGTGGTCTCTCGGGGACCGTTGTAGCCTCCTCGCCAGACAGACTCTCTGCCGTTGGTCTGATAT
The DNA here is from genome assembly GCA_003947045.1 of Fusarium ambrosium. Classification (NCBI taxonomy): domain Eukaryota; kingdom Fungi; phylum Ascomycota; class Sordariomycetes; order Hypocreales; family Nectriaceae; genus Fusarium; species Fusarium ambrosium. Next base: position 161,595 of record NIZV01000003.1, read on the forward strand.
CGCTTCCAGGGGCCGAGGTACTTGGTTCACCAGCACTCGGTGTGGTCGCAATGTTGCCCACTTGCTCAGGTGGAGGCGGTAGCAGTGCATCGTTGGCAGTTGGCTCCAAAGTCGGCACATCGCGCTCAATTGCAGCCTCAGGGGCGTCTCCAACGACTGTTGACGGAGGTTCGGCCACAGTTGAGTCTGTTGTCTCGGATACCACAGGTGCCACGGGCACCACGGGTACTGGAGGCACCTCTGGAACCTTGCCCGCCTCGAAAGGAGCGTCAATAGCGGCCTTCACCAACTTCTCCTCCTCTGTTGCAGGTACCGGCGCAGGCACTGGTGCAGGCACTGGTGCCTTGTCTGCCTCAACAGCAGCGTCCAATACTGCAGCAAGCGACTTCTCCTCGCTCTTTTCTACGGTAGGCGAAGGAAGAATGACGTTCTTTAGTGGACTGCCCTCAAGTCTTGAGCCTCCAGGAGTGAGATTCAACGGAAGAGGAGCAAGATTGAGAGGGCTTGGTTGCGGCGGCTGTGATGGGGTATCGTCTTTCATCTCGACATCGGGTTGTTCGGTCGGAAGAGCGGCCAAGTCAGGGGCAGGGGCTGGGACCGGTGCTGGTGCCAGAACTGGAGCTGCAACTGGAGCCGTGGCCGCAGGAGCTGGAGCCTCAGTCGGAGCCGGAGCTGGGGGCGGAACGGCAGGAGGGGCCGGAGCAGAGGTGACATCTGTCATCTCATGATCTTGCGTCTTGGTGTTGTCGCCACTCGGTTGACTCTCTGCCGCTGGTGTTCCTTCGCCCTCCTCGCCCTCTTCTCCCTCTTCACCATCCTCGTCATCATCATCGTCATCATCGTCGGCGTCGGGCATGGGACTATCCTGGTTCGCCGAATCTTCGCGCTCTTGCTTAATAGCCTATATACAGTTAGCAATCGAAAACAAATGCCCATGACGCGGCATCTTACGGCTTCAGCAGCGTGTTCAGGTTTGACGGGCGCAGCCGGAGCAGCTCCGTTTGCTGCGCCAGCAGGTGCCGCAGGTGCAGGCGCGCCAGCCCCCGGAAGGGGGTTCTTGATCTTCTTCTTTCCTCTGCCAGGACCAGCCTTGGACTTTCTCTTGGGAGGTGGAGGTCTTCGTCTCGATGACTGTGGTGTCGAGACAGCCAGCTCAGTACCGGGCCCAGGCGCAGCTTCGATCCTCGTCGAGATGATTTCGCCCTGAACCTGCTGTCCATCTGCCAACGTGACCTCTTCCGTGTACGGGTTTCCGGCAGCGTCAATTCTCCTCACCGTCGCTCTCGTAACCGTCGGTCCCTGAACCTTATCCTCGACCGTCCGGCTGGCAATCGTCACGGTATTCTTGCGTCGCTTCGCGAGGTGGGAGTTGGCGGGGGAGTCGACGTTGCGAGGCATCTGCTTCCAGACCTTGATGCTGAAACCCTTGACGCTTGTGTCCTCCTCCTTCTTCTCCAGCTTGTCGGGAACCGCATCAGCATCAGCCTCTTCCTCCTCGGCCGGCGCAGGTCGCTTATAGAGTCTACCAGATCGCGCGGCTGCGAGGAGTTCCTGGCTATGCGGTGGAAGCAAGTTGGAGTCTTTAGGCATGCCGTGGATGAGCTCGATGGACCAAATGTCGTTCTTCTGAGGCTGTTCCTGCTGTGGAGGCGGTACCACGTTCACCCATTCATGGCGCCATTGTCGCACGGGGAGACCTTTGACGAGTTAGTCTGTATCGTATCTGGCGATCGGCGATATCGCACCTTCAAAGTCATCGTGTTCGGCGTATCCAGAACGGTTGGCGCGTCGCGTCTATCACGTTAGTCGAGGGCTTGCGGCAGGCAGCAATTAAGAGACAACATACTCCCGGAGCCATCGCGGCGGATGAAAGAGCGCAACGGCTCGTGCAGTGACGTTAATGCAGGCAAGTTGGGACGGTTTTCCCGTGGGTGGGTGGCGTGGCGCTGTGTTAGAATAAACTTGGTCTTGTATTGTACGAGGCTGAGAGGCTTGTCGCGAGTCGCGATGGAGATTCCAGTGGTTTGATGCCAACTGGCCAATTAAATGTGGCGATAGCCGGCTGACATAACACACAAAACTTTTGAGCTGAGTTGCGCAGCGTGAATGGAAGAGACGACAAACGTCACAGGTGAATTATGACAGAGGTAGAGAAATATTAAGAAAAGTTTTGGGGAGTTGGATGATCAATGTTTTACGTTGTAGTTGTCGTCCTATCACTCTTGGAGGGATACGGTGGAAACTGGGGATGAAGAGGGCCTGCAACTTCGACCAGCCGAAGCCGGTCCAGCAGAGCACAGCAACGCAGAGCACAGCAACGCAGAGCATCGCAATACGTAGTAGACCCTCAAATAGTAGAGAAGCCAAGCCAGGAAGAATTGAGATTCGCCGTCTAACGTTAATGTCCCCAACCGTGATGCACCCTCCTTGTTCAGGTCCGGCGCAGCCCTCACAGTTCCGCCGTCGCCCTCAAACCCCTTTGTGTGGTATCCGATACATATACATAGCTCCCCAAAAGTCCTACTGTACACTCGATTCGTCTCTTGTTTTTGTTTGAGTTTGATGTAAGATATCGTCGTGTTTCGGTTCGTTCAGTCATAACTATGTAGTTGTCAGTATTGCTCAGATATCTTCGATATCGGCGCTGTGACATACCCCTGCTCCTTCTGCCTCACGATCCCTCCATGCTTGCCCGTCTGCTTGCCCTGGTCCAGATATCAGTATTTGCCTCACTGTTCCTTAACAAACCAATACTCACCGAGATCCCACCCTCGACAACCAACCGATCCAACTGGTAGAACTGGCTAATGACTGTTTGCCTCTGCTCGACCGTCAGCCCTCAGCCCTCGACCCGACAGAGGTTGTGTATCCTCACCTTCATGCCCTGAAGCTCCTTCAAACCATGTTGAACCAGCTCCTGTACCTTTCGCGGATCTTGCTCGTCCTTGTGCTCTCGGAACGCATCCCTCGTCCGTCGCTTCGCATACTCGCGGAAGTTGTACGCGGCGAATTGCTCGCCTTGCCGTAATAATTGGCGGTACTACAAAAAACTCCATCGTCAGCAATCCCAAAATCCATTGAAGCCTTCAAGAAGCGACATATCAAAGATCTCTGCCCGCCTCGATTTTTGCACCGAGGCAAACAAGACCAAAAGAGAAAAAAAAACAGAGGGTCGGGGCGAACTCACGAGTGATCGTACTTGCTGCGGCATGTCGCCCTTGAGAGTTGCAACAACTGACATTATCTGGGATGGTTGTGGGTTGCGAGGAGCGGCTGGGGAAGAGATTCGCGACTGGCTTGGGAGTGTCCGATGATGCAAGACATTTGGCGATGCGAGTTCGGTGTTAGTCGGGGCGGAGAAATTTGCCGCTCCGGCCGGGATTTCCGGGGTGCATCTATCCGCACTGTATATCTTCGTGCCATGGGGTGTAAGAACACAGTGTGTCGGTGATGCTACTCTTCGGTAGCTTATCCGGTGAAGATCTCGGGGTTTCGATTGGCATCAAAACTCGGCTTTTTGATGCATCATCAGAAATGCCTGGACTGCAATTCGCCCTCTCGTCAAAGGCGTGGGTTCTTTGCACTGGTTTGATATGCCTTCTCGGATCAATTGGGTCACTGAGACTTAACATACGACTTAGATATACCCTGGACTATTGTGTGGGCAGTTCTGTGTTTCTAGGAGGAACTGAAGGAAGAAACTGCTACCATTTGCAAGTGTGCGACTTTGCTTGGCAGAGCGGATGGGAGTTACAAGTTGTAAACAGCAGCAGTACTGAAAGAGTATATCGGGACCTCACGCATAAATCTGCCTAGGCAGGCTTGCAACCAACAGATGACAATTCTACACTATGAGCAACTACTCCACGAGAAACAGATAAAGATTCATGATAGAAGGAAGGGAAATGTGAAAAACACCCCCAATACCTAAGCTAGAGAAGGAAATGCACCAAGAGCTCTTCTTCATACCTAGGTACTTGAACTGACGAGTTCTGCATTTTCACGGTCGGCCGACCGTTGCATCTCAAAGACAACAACTGCGTACCAACCTATGTAAGGAGCCTCCATGCGCCTAACCGTTTGTCTCGGGCAACGCACCTCGAGGAATCTCGACTGCATCAAAGTAAACGCCTCCAGCTGTAACTCGCACCACTAGAAAACATCTCTATCTCCCTCAAGACATTCGCCATCACTTGCATGCAGATGGCCACGAGGATATGGTACTTCTGACTAGAGCATTCCACGAGGCCTCCCTTGCAGTGGTGTTCTGTTTACCCTACGATGTTCTGCAGATATCAAGAATCCAGAGTTTACACATATGGAATAAGAAGAGGCGATCACAGCATGAATCGTATGTTGTCTCGGATTCATCACCCGTCCATCTCTATTGGCGGGAATGCAAGAGAGTCACATGCAAGGGGTTTAATAAGGTCAAGATATGATTCAATTTCCAAGAATATCCAAGTACCTAAATGTGATCGATGTAGATGGCCTCGTTAAGCACCGGGTTGCTAGTTGCATCGGGAGTCTGCATACGCAACCCTCAAAACAACTGCAGCTTTTCACAAATTCGGTCAAGTCCATAACCATGATGCTCGTGAATACGATAAATGACAACATTTTTGGTGGTTGGCTAGTGGCCAAGGTTACACGCCGAGAACCCCTAACAGTATCGGAACCCCTTGCATAATGACAGTAGTCGGCTCTGGAACTAAAAACTCGCGCCATGCTCGAGATGCTCCCCCCGCTCCCCATATGCCCTTGGATTCCCTTGCATCGAGATTGGGTTGCAGTCGCTTCGATGCACCAAACCTTCTCGATGAGATATGCACGTTACTCCGAACCGGTGAGATTGCAACCCCAGGCACGGCTGGCCTCAGCAAGCATGACATCGCCTCATGCATGCAAGTGTCCTCTGAGACCGAACAAACGGTCGAGAATTTGACGCCATGCTCTCTCTTTTCCATGAACCACAGCTGCAGTGCGCGTCCTGCCGTGCGCTTGGACATGTTGCCGTATGTCAGGGGAGGACCGAAGCGGAGGGACGTGGATGGTCGTAGGCCGTGCGCCATAACATGTCGGATCTCATATGCAACGTGCTGCATGAGATGCGCTCGAGCCCGTTGAGGCTGAAAAAGCGAACGGGAAGCGACATCAATCACCCGGAAACGGCATCTTGGGCTGCAATAGAGCCCGTATTGAGCACTTGGATTGGGCACGAAATAGGACATCCAGACACGGCACTCAAGCCGGGCCTGCACCTGCGTATTCTCTAACTCACCGGGCCATTGAGGATCTTGCAAGTGTTCATGATGGCCCGGAACTGTTCCTCTTGCTTGGCAAGCTCGTCATCTTGTTTCTCGTTGGATGGGGAAGATACGGATGAGATTGCCGTCTCCAGGGATTCAGACGAGAACCCGTTGGTGGCTAGCATCTGACTGAGTCGTGTACCATCTCCGAGATCGGTAGTCAACTGCCCTGTAAAGGCGTATTGCTTAAGGTTCTGGTTTGGCTTGACAATAGTCAAAGCCTTGGTGGGTTGCTCCGCCGACAAGGGAGGGACGAAACAAAGGTTGGTCACTGAGGCATTGAGGCTCGCGACCTCGGTCGGATGGGAGTTCTCAGCCAGGCTCCACCGCAAGATCTTGCCGCTGGTGTGCCCTGACAAGATCGCAGTGCCGTCATATGTTACAGCGAGGCACGATGGCTGGCCGGCTTCTGGATCTGAGACAGCAAGCGGGGCGCTGACCTGCACGACAATGGACGGTAGCTCCGTGCTGCGGGAGCCAAGCACCGGCTTCTCGCCACCATACAGCTCGATCAGGGAGACGGCGCCATCCTCAGAAGAAACGAAAAGAGCTCTAGCACTCGGATCGAGACGGGCGCAGAGGGGGAAGGCGGGGAAGAGCAAGGTCCGGAGAAGCTGACCGGTCTGATAGTTCCAAATGATGCATGTCTTGTCCTTGCTGGCAGATACGCATATGCTGGTTTCCGGGTTGGTGCTGGGACCGACGGTCAAGCTGGTGATGGCACCACGGTGGTTGGACAGTGTCAGGTCGGGTTCGTGCTCCCCTTGGGCATTGAGCTCAAGCAGGCGTGACAATGACCAGACGTTGATGTTGGAGTCTTCGGATCCGGACAAGATGTGATAGGGCGTCACAGCCAAGCAGGAGACAGCTTGAACATGACAAGGCGGAGTCGACACTTGTCGGCCTGTGCACGTCTGTCACTTGTCAGTATTCACATTCAAACCAATGGCTTGCCCTGCGTCATGTCTGTGTGTATGTCATACACGCGGAGACGGGAGGGACAAAGTTTGGGGGGACGGGATTGAGACAGAACTGACCTCCCACAAAAACAGCCTTCCTTCTGCGGAGCCTAGAACCAACACTTGGCCAGCGAGGGCCAGACTGCGGATCCTGTCCGGGAAGGGCACCAGGGCCTCTTGGTTGCCACGCACGCGGGAGTACACATGAACGTGTGCCTTTTGGTCCTGTGCGGTAAAGATGTGAGTCTGGCTGACGGCTAAGCCGTTGACAGGAGTGGAGCTCTTCTTGAAAGAGGCCTTGATGGTGTGAGACGGGGTGAGGGAGTGCGAGTAGATGCCGACATCCTTGGATACGGCGGTGTTTGCGGCGAGAGGAGGGCCGCAGATGGCCGAGATGAACTCCTGGGACAGCATTCTTTGGATGCTTCCTTTTGTGGGCTTGTGGTGGGTGGTATCGTAGGTGACCAAGCCAGATGCTTCAAGATGATTGATCGACAACAGTACTTGCCTGGTTGTCTATATCGTGAAGAAATCGAGTTGAAGCACAAGCCAGGCTCACCGCTGAGTTCTGTTGTCGAAGGGGGCTTGATGATACCTCAGTTGAGGAATGTTTGGTTGGCCAGAGTTGCACGTGTGTCAAAGGCGTCCAAGAAGCTGGGAGCCAAGATGGCCTGATGCGGTTGGTTCCAAGACTCTAGAAAACCGTTGCGGGGACTGCCCAGAACGCCAAAACAAGCAAACACGACTTTGTGGCCAGTTGCTGCAGAAGCCGTGTGTCGACGTGAAATATCCAACAACTTACAACTCGCAAGTGGGTTGGTTGTGTTGGTGTCAAGCCAATCAGATACTCGCTACCGACCTTCTTTCCAACGGCCGCTGTCTTACGTGCTGAAGCGTACAGGGGAACTCTATAGGGCTGGAATGGCTGAATGGCACGAGGCGTCCAGGGGTAATGATTCTCGTCGTCTTCGCGAAGGGGGGATATTAAAGAAGAAGACTTTTTTCCTTGTTTGTTTGCTTCGCTAAAATGTATGAACCTGGTTTGCTCGTGTCGCTAGCTCAGAAGAATTTGGCAAAGAGACCTTTCTTTTTTGGCAGGTTGGTGGAGTCGGCGCCAATCCCAGCCGCGGGCGGTGTGGCAGCCGCTAGGCTAGCGCCCTTGTCGAAGCCGAATTTCCCATGTTTGCCGCTGCGGCTGAGTAGCCCAGTGTTTGAGGCAGGTGATTCACAGTGTGTGGCTGTTGGCTTTTGCGCCCTTCATCGCCCATTGAATTCCAAGCCTCCCAGTGCAAATTGTGTGCCTTTACTGTACTTAGGTCTGTCGGAATTGATTGAACTCATCCCAAGCTCCTCCGGTTGAGCTCCCCCGGCCGCCCGTTGTGCCCCGGCACTGCCCTGCAGAAACGAACCCTGTAGCGCCTCATAGCGGCCTGTCGCTCCCTGAATTGGGATTTTCAGGATATTTGGTCTTCGGACGTTTGTGCAGGGAGCTGAAATGCCATTTCCCAGGTCGAGGAGATGTGATGTCCTGTGTTGGCTCCCCAAATTATAGTGGTCGCCCTTGCTGAATGCCCTGAAGCTTCAGGGGGACTCTCTCATCAACCTCTAACCTCCCTCTGGGACCTCTATGGATCTCATTACCCACAGGCCGTTTGCCTCATTGCTTTTCCTTCGTCATCCTCCATCCATGTTCCCTCCAGCTTGCTTACCCCTTGCTCCATGGCCCTAGGCGGCTTCAAGTTAAGCATGTCTTGCGGTAGTCCTTCTGGGGGGGGCATATTTTCTTTTTTTTTCAGCGCTGAGGACCCCTCGTCATTTATCACATTCCCCTGCTTTCCCTTCGCCTTCCTTCTTCCGCCTGAGGATCAAGCTTGATAGGGTCCTGGATAGCTTTTTCCGTATTCCAAGGGCTCCATCCGTGGATCCGTCAGCTCCATCTGTTCGAAAAGGAAAGAAATTTCTGACAGATACTGACAGAAGCAGGCGAGTTGTGATAGAATCGTGTACAAAGACGTGGCGGATCGAGGTCAAAACCTGGAGGTCATCGGCCGCTGTGCCGCGTGCAGCGCATGCATCGAAAGCGCATCTAAGGTAGTAGCCACGGCACGGCAAGAAAGTGACATCGTCTCTCGCGGCTCTTTACCTACTCTCCGCCCCCAGACGGTACGGTACGGGTACGGTACCTGTAATGGCTGCCATGCGGACGCTCAGGGAGCCATGTGGCATCGGTGTGTTTGCGAAATAGACCACCGTCCGTGGGGTGCTATGCATGCCAGGACTGTTGTCCTGGTCGACGACCCGGAAACGCTTGAACCTCTTCTGCATCCGTCGTCACCGCGTCTAGCGATGAGCAAAGGACATCCGCCTGCGCTCTGATCCTCGTGGTCTCCCTGCTTTACGCTGTACGCACCTAGGCAATGGCTTTTCGGACGCTACCTGCCTACTATCTCGGTTGCTCGCAGGGCTCTCGAGTGTCCTGCTTTTCTTGCTCGCAGTCCCAAGGCCGAGACCTAACCCCGATGACGACGAGAGTTCAACTCGCATGCCAGTCTCTCGTTTCAGCCACGGCACCATGAGAAGCCTCGATGCTCACGGGGACGAAGACGCGGCTCGTGATCGCATCTGGTCTAGGATGCTGCAAGACGGGACACCTTGAGAGTGCTTACCAAGGCACACCAGAGAGCGTCACGGTCGTAAGTGGCCGAACGAGGTTTCACAGACAATGATTGTGTGCTCGAACCATATCACCCCCAGAGGCTACGCCAGTCAGGACGCCTCTCAAATTTCAGTGACGCGAAAACGGCGGGTGGCTCGTCTCGTCTCCTGTCTTTTCTCTAGGCTTCCCTCATTAAACCTCGCAGCATATCCAACTTTGGAGCGGCCCGTGTCGATTTCGGGGCTAACGTTAGTTGACGGATTTGGGCTACTGAGGGCTTGTCTAGGTGCGGAATGGAATCCATTCTGTCCACAATGCCCTTCCCACAAAGTGTACACACGTACACACACGCTCAAGGTTCCAGGTTCCCGCCCTTGTGGGCGGTGGAACTGTGAGATGCAAATGCAAATGCAGGCAGCTTGGCACGGGTATGACAGTTCCCAGTGCTTGACGGGTCACCGTGAGCGGCAAATCCTGCAACCACGGCACCAGTTGTACACACTCTGCAGCACCTGTACCATCTGTACGTTCGCGGCATTTGCCTGCTTAAGAGTTCCTTGTGAAAGCCGGAGCTTGATTGCTCTGTGGAGACAGCCGGAGATATCTTTGCACAGCAGCATTTCATACATCAGAAACTCGGACATGGAAGGGGTCTCTCTGTGTACTTCGATGATCTCCCTTGTTGGACCCCCCTTGGCGTCTCCCTTTGCCTTTCTTTTTCCTCTTCCTCTCTCAAGGATCGGCAGCTTCTAAACCTTCCAATCGAGAAGAGTCGAGGCCCGCTGGAGCTGTGATCCTTGTTGGCCCGGGGCCCAGGACCTGTTTTTTTGCTTTTGGGAAGTTGAGCGAGCGAGAGAGAGGTCCATCATTGTTTTGCTTTTTCGCGGTGCAACCATCTCTTCCCCCGGCCAGCGCCACTGGACTTTCTCACTCATTCCTCTCTCTCTCTCTCTTGTCAGGCTGGCTTCAGGTCAAGGCGCGCCGCCCGTTAGTTACATTTATTTGTTGCCCTCGTCTCCCTTCCGTATCACGTCTTTCTCTTGTTCCCCCCCCCGGCTCTGCCATGTGCGACAGACCCCGCCCCGTTCTCTGCCCAGTGCGGCCCCATCCTCTCTCATTTGACCTGAGCGGCCCTGGAGATTTACATGGCTGAGCGACATAAGCATCCATTCTTCCCTCCCTTGAGCCCTGTCCTGTTTCTGTCCTGCAGTTGTCTTGCCTTGCCTTGCCCTCTCTGGCTCTGTGTGTCCCACTCATAGATCCACCCTTCCTGTTGCCGTCGCTCCGCGCTGGTCGTTGAGTTCCAGACCCGGTTCAGTCATATAACTCGCCTTGTCCTTTTGGCAACACACTCTTTTTAACCCCCCCGAGTGTGTGAGGTTCAAAAGAGTCCCATGTCAGAGTTGTGTGTGTCTTTGACCACCGTTGAATTGAATCAGCCTCCATGTCTGTGCTCGATTCCAAGATTCCAGTCGCCGTCTACTTATACAGACAAGACCCAGCTCTGTCCCACGATCACTCGCGAAGGTCAACTTCATCGCCGGCCTCTGCGAAACGACGATCCGTCTCGAGAATGACCGGCCTACTACCGCTTGCCTTGCCCAATTCACGCTCTAATACTCCTAGCCCTGTACCTGACGAGGGTGTCGACGATAACATGGAGGGCTGCTTCCCAGAGATGTTGGCCAGAGACCTGGAGATGTCGAGCGCAGTTTTTGCGGCCAAGAACATGACTGCCGGTTCACCTTCAATGGCCATCTTTTACCAGGAGAACCAAGACAACAAGACACCCTGCCCTGGACGAATTCTCACATCCCCATATCAGTCCGGATCCGTACGAATACAAACTCTTGGCTCGATCGAAGAACGACAATCGATGGTATCCTTCATCGAACAACGTGGCTATGGTTCCGAGGAAACTGGTTCAGATGTTGAGTCTTTACCTGCCTCTGAATCTTCTGGAGGCATGGAGGTTCCTTCAATTCGACTACGAGAGCAGTCTATCGTTACAGCGGCGACATCCCTTACATCAGCTAGTGGAAGCGCTCCATCACCCAAGGATCTACTCTCTCTGGACCGAGCGCATGAATATAGCTGGATTGACATTGATTCGGATGACGATGACGATGAAGATGAGATTGAGGTGCAAGAAGAGCCTACCATTGAGGATCAACCGGCTACTCTATCTCCACGACCACCAACACCCCCAAGCACAGAGACGACCTTTGACATTACAGTTATGATGAAAGATATCGACCAACCAAGACACCAACCACACCAGACTAGCCCTAGCGGCGACCATTCTCAATCCTGGCACCAACGTCAGATTTCCATCAAGTCTATGGAAGCCCCAATGATACCCCCGAGGAGAGCCTCCTTGTCACAAGCCACAGCACCCCTGGATACCACTTATAGACCCAAGACGCCCTGCTTCGATTTCGATTCGCGGATAAGCACCGAGAGTCATCGACAACAACAGTCACCATACTATACACAACGCTTCCGCGACGAGACTGACAACAACACCATCCTCCTCAAGTCAGACTTTGGCTCTATTGAACTAGAGATTGAGGAAGACGGCTATATGGACGATTACATCCCCGACTACCCTCCAGTTCTGTCTCGACCAGACACTATTTACATCCAAGAAACACCACCCCCATCTCCACTACCCACAGTAGAGTCGTGGCTGGACGGCTCAAACCCACCTTGTCTACCCCAAATACCAGTGGACGATCTAGCAAAGGCCGTCCCATTGCCGCCAGACATTATCGAGACGCTAAGAGTGTCGATCGCCTGCTTCCCAGAGACGATGCTCCTCTCGTCTAGTCTCACCATCGAGACGATCCGGACGTACTCAAAGAAGGTACGGCATCCTTCAACAGACGTGTGGACCGACTCCTCCCCGGTCGACCCGGCAGCCCCGGGCCCCCGGAGGTCTATTTGGAAAAAGGTTGTCTCGCATGGGCGCGAGTCGATCGGTACTAGGCGCCACCGGTTACACATGTACGAAGATGGCGCTCACCAAGACGCTGTGGCGTCTCCGGCACCCTGGGCATCTCTGAGACACGTCTTTGGCGGATGCTCGGATTACATATGCGACGCCCTGTATGCACACATTGTTGCTTACAACTACGTGTCGCGCGTTCCTCGAAACCAGCCCGCCTCGCAGCAGCGCGCGTCGACGTCCTACTCGAAACCCCAGAGTGAAGACATACCCAAGAAGGCTGCTACACTGCTCGGACTGAGTGCGCCACAGACGCATCTGACACCTAATGTCGGGCGGTTTGCCAAGAAGTTCAGCACGCCGCTCACGGCTATGGGCTTTGTCAAGGATGAAGTTCCTTCGACTACGGCGCAGGACAATGCGACGCGGAACATTGAGTCCGGTTTACTACGGTGTATTTCTAGACTTGTTGCAACGGCCAAGATGATGACTGAAGAGGGTAGTGCGGAGGATAGGATGGTGGATGTTGAACCACAAGAGGTTGACATGATCTTTGTGAGAAGCCTCTGCGAGATTGTAAGGATTTCAGAGGAGGCAACTTAGAGATGTTACGGGACAACGATCCTTTCTGATTTATGGTGTTTATTATTTGGGATGGCGATTGTGATTCTATACCCTCATTGGCAAAAACATCGGGATCTTTTCTTTCTAGTCTATAATGACTCTCTAGATAATGCAGTAATGTCGACTCCGAACAGACAAGAACAACACTTTCTCTTCTTGGTAAATCTAGCGAATGTGACGTCTGATCACCCAAAAATAAAAGGCCCGACCCTTTAAACAATAGTCTTCGCGACCTAAGTTTAGATTTCCCCAGCTTTGGGGGCTCATGCGCGATGGCGGAGGAGGCTTTTTGTTAGCGTTTCGCCGAGAGATGACCATCGAGGTTAATTAATCCTGTAGACGCCGATGATTATCGGATGTTTACTTGATTACATGTCATTATTTTCATGTTATGTGTTTGTTTGACGTTGTGTTGTTTCGGTGCCATCATTCGTGTCACTCAAAAGAGGTCATGAGGATCTTTTCATCTGGGGTATTGCAAACATAGGAACATAAGCTGTTGTCATGATTATACATTAATAATTCCTGTTGGTTAATGGCTATCTTAAACCTGTAGAGGACCCTTTTCGTCACCAAACAGCTCGTCATACCACATCTTCCCGCTGGCCTTGCTCTGACACACGCCGTCCCACGCGATGGGGATAAACCTCTGGCCCGAAGGATTGCGGGGGCTAAACACCCTCGCCGTCTTGTGATGCCCATCAGCCCGATACACAATTCCGTCCTCTACCTCTGCCAGCGGCCGCTCTGACTCGTCGTCGTCGTTCAGGCGCTGGACGATAAGGTCTCGTAGTTGAGGGTAGTACCACATCTTGTCCCACCAGGTACGTAGGCGTAAGCCCTTGAGCCCGTTGACGTAGGCGTTGTGATGGATTCCCACGGGGGTTATGCCGAAGAAGAAGTCCGTGTATAGCGGTACTGAGCCCCAGTTTGTCCCGTTGAGGATCTTGTCCGGGCTGCGGCGTAGCTCCGGGGGTGGGCCGTTGATGCGCGGGGGACCGGGGACCCCGGCCTTTTCGGACTCGGAGGTGACATTGGCGATGTCGGAGAGATTGACAAAGTATCCGTCCTCTTCGGCGGAGCAGGTGGGTGGGGCTGTGGTGAAGTTGTAATCGAGACCGATGCCGAACTCGAAGCGTTGACCGAGCAAGGCAGCGTCGGCGATGCTTCGGACGGCGACATCGAGAGATGTCTTGTCATTGTGGGCGATAGAACCGTTCCATGAGGAGGCGAGATGCCTCACCCATTCGCGCCATATCTCCTGGTCACCAATAACCTCTCCTATGAGCGCCTGGTCACTCCAGAGCTGACGACCATTCATTGCGACACGGCCAATCTTTTCCTTGCACCGGCGGAGGGCATCTCTCAAGGCGCCCATGGATCCCATGATGAGGCCACTGTTGACGCATCTCGGACGCACCTTTTTGTACTTTCTTGCAGGATCAAAAGACCAAGGTATCACATCTGTGCCTTCACCGTACATGTCTTTGGGCATCGGTGACTCGGGCCAATGCTCATACCGTGGATCAGATCCTGAGTAGCTGTCAGGAAAGCAGTCCTTTGCTGTAGTGACGATAATGTCCTGACGAGGCGGCGGAATAGGAAAGTCTGCAAAAGTTTTCCATTCTTTACGCACACGAGCATCAGCTTCGCGGTTAAGCTGGTGGTAGCGCTCGAGAAGAACAGAAGGCGGTAGCTGAAACCACATGTCGTAAGCATCAACAAGAATAGCGACGTCATTCACGCTTGCATCACCATTCTCGAGAAGGGCCTCGATACCGCCCAAAAGACTCTCAAGCTTGGCGATGTGACTACCGGCAAAGTGCCAGGAAGGTCGGTTGTATTCGCGTCCCCAGTTTAGCAGAGTAGGCATGGGATAGCCTAGAGCGACGGCAGACATGATGGTCTTGCAGAGGTTAATGTGAGGTGAGTCTGCGGGCATGAATAGGCGTAGACGCCGTGAGGTGTTGGGTTTTGCGCTTTGAGGTGGCACTATGAGGCCATCGAGGTCGGCACGCGAGAGCGTTTCGGAGAAGGTCTGGCCGGGGAGGACATGATCAAGATGTGAGGCGAACTAAATGAACTCATCAGCAAGATATCACAAAGAAAGAGGTGGCTCATACCAAGGATACATATGAGGTCCAAGAGAGGAGGAGAAAAGTCAGAATGACAAGAATCCATCTCCTCACCGGCTGCGACATGACTCTAGAAAAATACAAAGACGAGGCACCTCGCAGGGCAAAAACCGGCGACGCGGACTGACTCGAAGGGAACGCGGCGTCCTCGGGGTCAGCGTCAGGAAATCTTCTCATCCTAGAGGCTGAGCGGCCTGAGACGGAGGACGAGGCCATTTGGAGGTGAGCATCACTGGAAGGAGCGAGGGAGGAAACATTCAGGTAAATGTCGGGGATAGCATCATGGGGACGGGAATGATCTGCAGCCAGCGGATCAAAGGATCTAAAGCGCGGCAGTTAATGTGTGCTATCGTTATTAAATGTATAACACAAGGGCTTACAAACGCGGTTAATCTTCAGGGTTCTCTTCAAGAATTGACCACTATCATGACTGCCTTAGACTTCATGGTCGATATCATCCTTGGCACGAGGTTGTAGCACTGAGGCTATCTCCACCGCGCCAGCTTGAGACCATGAGACCCTCGGCATCTTGAAATCCCCCACGAAATTCATCTCTATCCAATCATTCGACACCGTGACATCCAAAGCCCAAGAGTCGAGACCCAGGCACGGCCCCACGTGGGAAGGCGGGTCATGATGACAGGCTGTTGCCAGGGGTTAGCAAGATGGGGATTCGCTCCGTCGTAGATGCGAACTTGCAAGGTCGTAGCGGGAGGAACTGATTGAACGAGAGTCGTCGTCATATTGGTTGAGCGGCGTGTGTTTTATCTTTGCCCGTGATCGGCCGGGGGGCAGAAGATACAAAAGCTTTGACTAAGGTGAGGAGGGGCACAGTAGCTAAATAGAGTGCTTTGCCTGGCTAAATCGGGAGCAAGCCAGTTTGTGCGGTGCGTTTCGTAAGGGAGATTAATTTGGAAACTTGTTCGTATTCACTCATTCATCTTTCTCGCTTGCTCCTGGTTCTTTGACCTAGAGTCAGTTGTTTGTTTTACCTCTTTTTTAACCCTTCATGATCCTATTCTCAGATCATTATCCCACTTCATTCTTTTGTGCTGGTTGTCGGCATCGCTTGTCGTGATGGCTTACAAGGCCAGAGGAGGCTTCTGCAGCACCACGCTGCCAACATATCTAGGCTTTGCCATCCTTGGTACGTTGACAAACGCTTTCAACGTTCATTTCTAACGTCTAAAGGCTTCGTCAATGCGATTGTTCCGTTTGTCGTTCACTCAGCAAACTACCTCATAATCCCATACCCACGCTGGATCGTCCTCCTCATCGAGACCATCCCAGCCCTCATCACCAAACTGGTGATCCCTCACGTCCTCCACCATGTTCCCTACTGGATGCGCCCTCTCACTGTTGGCGGAGGCTGGATCATCGTCGCTATCATAACCAAGAGCACTCCACCAAACATCGCCCCTCCGATCCGCATCTTCACCTCTGCCCTCGCGTCCGTATCGGCCGCCGCTATGGAGGTTTCGTTCATTGGTATGATGCGCTACTACGGCCGCGCAGGACTCGCTGGTTGGGGAGCCGGTGTTGGCGCTGGTGCTGTGTTTTGTGCCGTTCTTCCGTTTGTGCTTACGGTCTGGGTGGAGTCGTTTCTACGCGATTTCATCGATTGCATTTATGCGCTCACGGGTGCTATGCTCTTCGCCTTCTTTGTCGTCTTGCCTGGAGCACCAGTGAATTATCCCGAGGCGCGACAAGATCGCGGAAAGGCGAATGTTGAAGATGGACCGACTCTAACGATGCATGATCCTATCGAGGAGCTTTCACGTGCTCTGAGCACAACGAACCGAGTCAACCTCACAAAGAACATGATTCGACCTTTCATGATTCCTCTATTCGCTGCGTTTGCATTACAAACACTTGCGTACCCAGGCATTTCTCGGGCACTGCCGCTTCCTTTGTCGAATGGGTCCTTCTTCTCGTATTTCACAAGCTACGCCCTCGCGTTCCAAATTGGTAGCTTCATCTCCCGGACTCACACCCCGCTTCTACGGCCCGAAAGCACCAGGGTTGCTTTTACAGCCCTGAGCGTCGTTATTGGAGTATTACTCGTCAATGCGACACTGCTCGTCTTCTCTGCGCCTGTCCTCGTGGGACTGCTAGCTTTCGGTGCTGGTCTCGGAGGAGGAGCCGTCTACATGATTATCATGGGCAAGGTATTGGAAGAGAAGTCAGTCGAGCCTGGAATCAACCAAGAGTTCAGTCTCCAGGTCGTGGGAGCTGGTGAAACTGCTGGCGTTATTGTTGGTGGACTTTTGGGTACAATGCTAGAAGCCACCTTGTGTGGAGGAGGTTTTGCGACAAGAGAGAGGTGGTGCCACATCAGCCGATGAATGAGAATAGAAGTCTTGGAAATAGAAATACAGATAATAAATTAACAAGAATTAATTCAATGCTCTTCTTACAAACTGGCGACGCTTGGATAAGACGGCATCTTACGATTGCACAGCCTCAGGCACAGCCACAGTTACTCAACTACGTGTTTAGGCAACTCCAATGCTTGACCTTGAACCCCGACTTGCATCAATCCAAGTGTGAGCTAGGTCTCGTGCTCCATCATTAACCTTCCCAGAATCAGCAAGGCTTCAATTGAAAAGTCCGGCTATTGTACTTAAGCATCATGCTCATGAAGAGGAGAACTCACAACAAGTCGCGGCATGGTTGTCGCAATTGCAAAAAGAGACATGTCAAAGTGAATAATCCCAAGACACCTCCCATCTACAAATCGACTAACACATCTTCTAGTGCGATGAACAAGGTCCTCCTTGCACAAACTGCGCAGCCCGAGGTCTTGAAGGCTGCTCATACCTCCCAGAACCCCCCTCTCAACTCCCTGCAACAGAAACCCGACGACGTCTCGAGCTAGAGCTGATGCACCGGTGGTCCACGCGCACCTTTATGAGCCTCGTCTGCATCCCAGAAGACATCAAGTGGCTTCAGGGCGACGTGCCAATCTGGGCCCTCAAGAACGAGTACCTCCTTCACGGCATGTTTGCCTTTGTTGCCCTCGAAATAGGCCTTTGCGGCGACGCAGTCATGGATGAGGATCCTGTTGTCTACGTCAAGTTGGCGTTGGAGTACTATGATAAGGCGAGCAGGGCTTTTCGCGCGCAGCTTGAGAATGTTACGCCGGAGAATGCGCAGAAGATGTTCATGTTTTCCTTTTTGGCCGTGGGGATTAACATGGCTCTCGCCCAGTGTGAGGGTATGATTGCGTTTGAGCAGAACATCCTGGAACGAATGGTGGCATTGTGGGAGCTACTGATGGGGAATGCTTCTATTGCTAATAAGTACTATGACGTCCTCATCTCGGGTGCCTTGTCACAGTCGACAGAGGCAATCCTGCTTCGGACGTCAATGCAGACTCAGACGCCAGCCTCCTTGCCGAGCGAGACAGAAGCTGCACTCGAACGGCTATCGGCCATCATCGAAAAGGCCATTAAACCAGGAGGGGGTGAGACCAGCGACCCAGAAACCCACACAGAGGATGCCATCCGCACCCGCATCTACAGATCAAGCTTCAAAGCCATCAAAACCTGCTTCGAGATAGACTCCAAGGACCTGTACAAGGGGGCAGCAATCGGGTTCCCTGCCATGGCAGGCCGTGAGTTTGGCGCAGCCCTCAAGAAGTCGGACCCCGTGGCCATGTTTCTCATGATGCACTGGGGCGTGCAACTACACGCCCTGGGGAAGCTGGCGTGGTGGGTGGGTTCCTTCGGGCAGAAGATGGTGCGTGAGCTGTCGGGGATGCTGTGGGAGTCAGACCTAGGGGCTGATACGCCCGGGTGGAGGGAGAATATTACATGGGCTAGGATTGAAGTTGAATTGATACCGTTGGGGGGTGTGACGCCTGAGGAGGAGGTTCAGGAGTAGTGGAATCTTGTTTTAAGGCATGTGTTGGCATCACCACTCACCCTTGTTTGCTAGATGGATGAATATACCCCCCTCCAACAGCTTCAATTACGTAGTGTCATGACTCCTAGGCTTGGGTGAATCCATAGGTGTATGTTTCTCCTGGTGCCGCCTGCAGGACTGTGGCCCTGCCGGTCTAGGTCCAAGGTGCATGATCATTCTCGGCCCATCTGACAAAGGGGGTGTAAGAATTCATACCTTGACATGGCCAATGAAGGCACTAAGATGCTAAATCCCTCGAGTAGGACCTGTGGGCACCCATCGGCTAATGAGGCCTTCCCTTGGCCATGGTTGAACCTTGACCGATCCTTTCAGGAGAGCTGTAAGGCCATGTCCACCTGGCCCCTTGGCGCATCTCCCTCGCTGCAAATGAACTGTGGTAAACCGTGATAATTTCCACAAAGATTCAGCTCAGTCCCATCGTGCTATGAGAAGTGTTGCCTTTCGGATTGCTAAGGGGTTACATACCATTAACAGAGCAATTGAACAGGGAGGAATCATTGCCCACTCGTGGATACGTATAGCAGACGCAAACACTGCTGTAGGAGGTGGCTCCCTTTCCTCATGCATGCTAATGAATTTTCTTCGTCGTTTAGAGATGGAGCATGGCAATAATGAAGAAAAAGTAGTACTGGGGCGTCACCTCGTGATGTTAAACCGTTCATCCAACTCGTAGGATGAGAGGATACAGTCCAAAAATCTAAAGACGGAATCTACTAATTCACAATGGCCTTTTTATGCTCTTTTTCATTCCTGAAGATGAGAGTAGTCACTCATACATGCAAACAGTCAAACTCCACCATCACAACATCCTCGTCGGCCTCCCCGAACATGATGGCTGTGAATCTCAAATGACCACTATCACTCAATCAATCAATATCAAACATAAAGAGAAAAAATTGCCCCTTTCTGCTGATGTCGATGGCATCTTCAGCCTTGTTACTCAGCCTCTGCAGATCCAAACGTCGATCACCTCGTAAGTTTCCCAGAAAGGAAGCTGGTCAGATGACACAGAAAGGGGAATTGAAAGGTGGCAAATTTTCGTTAGGCATTCTTCCTTTTTAGTAGATGTTTAGATGAGTGGCAAGGGTTTGTGAGTTTCTAGAAGGAAATGGTGGCGAAGAGTAGGTCGATCCCTTTGTTAAAAAAGGCTACATTCCATTCAATACTCTCAGTACAGAACAATCAAAATGAAATCGCCTATCGTGGTTTCACAAGAGTATTTTAACAGTGAATAGATGGTTTAAAAGGATATCAGTCTTCAATACCTACGTAGTGCAGTGCTTGCTTCGATTTGAGAGGCTTACGGGAAACCTCACATCGAGGCAAGCCAAACCCATTCCACGAAATCTCAAATCGC
This sequence comes from Fusarium ambrosium, assembly GCA_003947045.1. Lineage (NCBI taxonomy): Eukaryota > Fungi > Ascomycota > Sordariomycetes > Hypocreales > Nectriaceae > Fusarium > Fusarium ambrosium. The sequence goes on from NIZV01000003.1 coordinate 181,509, forward strand.
AATAGCATTTATTTCACTGTCCTGCAGTTAGTCTTAAGCGACTCGTGAAAAGATAAAGTAAAAACAAAAACTCTTGCCACTTGCAGGCATCAACATGGCGCAGAAACGATAAATGGAACTGAGTGAAGGCAAGGCTCAGTCGAGACTCGGACTTGGCGAATAGTGGCTGTGTTTCCAAGTTAGGCAACCTTCCCTTCCATAGAGATGTAAATACCATTGATTTGATTAACTATGTACACAGTAGATAAAAGTTGAAGGGATAAGAGGTGTGAACTACAGGATACCATTTGTCGTGGCAGTGCTTTAGATCTGAGTAAGCTTCACAACTCTGACACAGACAAGAGCATTGAGAGGCAATTCGGTTACCAAGAGCAGAAAAACTAACCGCCATGTTGTCCTCGTGATGTTTTTTCATGTGAATAGCCTTCATTTAGTCGGTGAGCACGTCGACAAACAAAATCTCAATATGAGAGTCCGAAGTTCGTCGGAAGTCGTAGGGCTTACACTCCCGCTGTCAGCTGTAATAAGCGTCTGACAGTTACATTGCCTGGTTCTCACTAGCCAGGCACCTTGAAAAGGTGGTATTCCCGAAATATCTACCCTTGTCCCGTGTGGTGTTTGGTCGAGATTCGTCCAACATCAGCCCAGCCTTACAGCTTGACATGGTTTGCTGCTGTCTCAGAGGAAACGCATGTGGTCTTGTCCGGGTTTTCAAAAGAAGCAATAACCCAAATCTCGATTCACACCATTCATGTGCCCTGTAGTCATAGGCGCATTGCTTATATACATGCAAGGCATGAGTTGCCTTGGCGGACTGCAGTTGAACTGACTGGTTCACAGTTCTCTCTCCCCATGAGCTCGCATTTAGTTTTCTCCTCTGATGTTCAGCTGGTATTGCTGCACTGTATAGTAATCTGATTACAACACCTCACCGCAATTAACCGCAAAGTGCAAACCCATGGCCCCATTATGAGCAATTCAGTGTGACGTGGTCCCGCTCGGGTCAATGCCCGAAAGACATCGGAACCTGTTTTTTTTTTTCTCAACTAACCCCCTCCTCCATCTTTTTTTAATACCATCTTCAAAATGTGACGAGCTACATGCCTAGATAAGGTCTCATGCGAGGTGACATGGGACAGAGTTTGAAAATCAAGGTCAAGCTTTGTTAGTTGCCGGCCCTTGCATTCTGGATGGTTGAGGTGACGCGGCTGTACGAGTCGGACGAGGTTGACAAGTGACAGCTTCCTTATTCAGAATGTTAATGCCTTGGGATTATATGATCGACATCTTGTTTCTAAGTATATCTTTATTTATGGTTATCCATCGAGATGGGCACAGTGATTGATTAGGTTGTCTCGTAATTCGTAAATTGCTAGTAAGGCTGACTTGGTCGAGTAAACATTCCAGAGGAAACGTTGAACTGAAAAAAAGCAATATGTAGGACTGTCAGCTTGGACAAATACGAACGACATATGAGTCAATTCCAAGAATGCGGTCGGTTTCTCGAAGGCATCGCGTCAATCAATGTCTCTCGTCTCGTCTCGCCCAGTCAAAGGCGGAAGCGCAGACGCGGGAGGATCGTCAATTGTGCAGATAAGCTTGGTCGGCTTGGCAGAGCCTGCCACTAACTGTATATGGTCTTATGGGCCGCCCCCATACCCCTTTTACTGTTAGGGACGAACGCCTACTACGTTGTATCGTGCGACCTGAGAGGCTCAATCTTGGAAATCCCCCGGAGAGAGAGAGATTGGCGAGTGGACGAATGAATCTATTGATACATCTCACTCCCCTCCTCTTCAGCCTCGCTCTTCGGCTCTTCTCTAACACGAGTATTCAGCCTGACAAAGAGGTTGTGCCGAACGATACTGACCAATCAAGGGGCTGGTTTGACCACCTGTTGTGCCGCGTGTGTGTCCCCCATGTGAGCTTACCACCGGTAGAGACAAAGAGGGCGGATGGGACTGCAACATGTGCAATTGTTGGCCCACAGTGTCCTGCATCCTGCAGCCGGCTAGGCCTTAAACAAGAGGCTTGAATGCCTCAATCTAGGACCTCCCGGGTCCCCGAAGCATTGACGTCACAGGCACCATTTTATGTGTTGACCCGGCACGACACACAACACCTCTATAGAGGGGTAACTTGACTGAGGAAGATAAAATGACCGCGATGGCCTCTCTCTGTGGTATCGTGAAAAACAGAAACAAGATTCATTCATTAGTTATACTTAGATTCGATCCTCCTGGACGTGAAAAGTCGTCACCTTGACGATACGCTGCGGATCACCTTTATTGTGTTGCTGCCCCATCCCCGTCAACTCCTCCTCGCTCTCATTCTCCACGCTCGTCCTCGTCCCCCAGACAGACTTTTCCGGCGCCTGCCTGTCGAAATGGCTCCTCCCAGCGTAAGCTGCCTCGCCGTCTCGCCCGTGGCGATCCAGATCGTCCTCCCTTGTGAATGTGGTGAGGCTAAAGGCTGCGATGCCTATTCCCGCTGCCGTCGGTCCCCTTTGACTTGAATCCCCCCGATGCAATTGGCTGATCCGTGTCCTGCAAGACAGACGGGCCTGATGTCGATATGCCAAGCTTGTGGCCGAGTAATCGAAGCAAAGGTCGCAAAGTCGCAAGGCTCCCGGCCGTGACGGCGAGGCCTTGTTCTGTGGTGGACCAGATGGCGATGTCGAGGGTTGCCCCTGGGAGGTGTTAGGAGGAGTTGGTGAATATGGAGTTTTTGGGAGATGCTTACAGAGAAAGTCCGGACTCTTGAAATCTTTGACAAATGCGAAACGGACTACCACGGCTGAACTCGCCCTACACAATGTGAGTTGTTTATCCTGTGCTGGGAAAGGGGGTACCTACACGCAGGCCATAGCCATGATAGGAATGAGAGCAATTTTGGTCTTCTTGCCCATGTTGAGCTTCCACACAAGGAACATTGGTAGGATGGCGCATGTAAAGTCGGAAATGACACTGCAGACGCTGTAAAGATAGGTGAGGGCGATGATGACATCGACGTTGACGCACTGCCCCTTCTGGTCCCTGTTCCAGAAGAAGGAGATGGGCTGGCACTGAAAGAGGGTGACAAAGAAAAAGACTATGCCGGTGCAGACGGTGATCATCATGACTCCGTAGATGATCCAGACGTCCATCTTTCGGACCGTGATTCGGAGGAGGAAGTAGCCGATGGATATTTTGGAGGCGATCATGGTGATGCAATACCATAGGTAGCACCACCACCAGTATTTCATTGCTTGTTTGATGTCTTCATCGTCTAGGTCTTTGTGGTGACGGCCGGTGCCATAGTGAACTCCAATGAGGGCGCAGATGACGAAGAGAAGGAATGAAATCTGTCGATTGTCCAGGTCAATGGATGATGATCGGTACAAGATGAGACGGGACTCACAAGAGCGGTACACATGCACCAATCGTCAAAGCCAAAGTTCTTGACGAGTCGCACACGGACAAAACATCGTAGTAATGTCGCTATAACTGCAGCAGTTGCAAGCGTGTAGCAAACGGCCTGAAGCTCAGGACCCCGGTTCTCGACGGCCATGGCTAATACAAGACCCAACAAGAAGGAGGGGGATCATATGCATTCAATATGGGAATAAAGGGTAAAAAGAAAAGGGTATAAAGGATTGAATTGAAGAAACGGAAAGGATTCAAAGCCCGGTAGGCTCGGGCCGGGGGGGGGGGAAACTGGAGCAGCGTGTCGCAGATATATCTACTCCAGAAGCTGGGGGGCGACAAAAGACAAGGCTCCCCCCTTGAAATGATTAACCTGATTGACCCAAGGCTTTGGCTCTTGGGTCCGTCCGGCCCTTGTGCGGCGATTCAAGATGGCCACCGAATCCACCGTATCGACGAACTCCTCCGATCTGCACTTCTTGGGCATCAAGAGGCAAGAGACTATTTTACGGAATTGGTACGTGCCGAGCCTGCCTCGGTTGGGCATATAGCCCCGAAGCCAAGCTTCTGCCGTCGCGTGGTATGGTGGTGGTGGTGGTGGTATGGCAGTATGGATACCCCCTGACATTAGCGGCGAACTCTAGACTGCCTCGGGATACGACTCTAGAAGACGCCATTTCGTGCCCGTCTGGCTTGGAATAGTGAGTGTGTGGCACAGGGCAGTCAGGGCAGGCAGAGGGCACACAGACACAGAAGAAACAGGCACAGACAGGCACGCAACACGTGTGTGGAACCCACTGTAAGACGCCTCTACGGGTCGTGATGCTGTTCTGGGAAGTTTCTCCTAGCGACAGTCGGAGATTTCTCCACCACACTTGGCCCCTTTCCTGAGTCAATAAAAAAATCTTACATCTTCTCGAACAACTTAAAAAGAAAACAAGTTGACGCCTTTGTCTCGAAAGTTCCTCGGCCGGGAAATCAGGGCAGGCACACAATGGCATCATGCGGGGACAGGACGAACGCCCGCAACTAGACCAAGATCATTTAAGCAAGTTCGGCAGTTGAAGTAAAAGTGTCTTGTCTCGCAATCATCTGACAGACTGAACAAAAAGAGTGGACCTGCGCACTGACAGCTCGTCTACAGTAGATCGTCTTGAGTTCCTCCAAGCGAGCGAGGATCACCTCCCGGGGAGGGTGATTGACCCTTGCAGAACATGACTAGAGACAGCATCGCCTACGATACTTGACTCTTTTGCGTTGGATAGCATCGCATTGTTTGTGGGGAGGAAGTCGATCATTGCTATTTGCCCCTGTTGGATCGGAGCACAAGGCCCGAGAAATTCCCGACTAAATAGATAGAGAATTTATCCAAGATGGGATCGTCAGCCTCACTGTGAGACGGAAGAAGCCGTTCTCCGTCCGTCTTGTGCTACCGCAATAAGCACTTGGGTAGGTGGTGGATAGCGCAGTTCTGCCAAGGACGAAAGCCCGTGGTGGACTGATTGGACAATTAGGGTCCGAATTGACCAAGTTGAAACAAGGACAAGGTATGTTTCACAAGCGTCACGGAGTTCGGTTCCTCGCATTCTTGAGATTCTCCGATAACGAGGTCATGGCTTACCTGCGTGCAAGCGAATGTGCGTTTTACCGTAGAGGGAGATTATTCCGTGGGCGTTGAAGATTTTTGAGCCACATACTTCCTTGGCGAAAGTAGGCTATAACAGACACAAGGAACTCGTGTGTAAAAACAACATGATGTGAGGCAGCCACCGCGTTTATATGCCTCATTGGGATCGATTATTGACATGGCTATTTTAACCATTGTCGCCACTTATAGGCTCAATTAAGCCCACCAACAGATGTCTCTTGAAACCATGGAACGCCAAGGGGGGGACCGTGAGAATGACTTGTCAAATTTGTCACCGGCACGTACGGCAAAAAGCAAGACACATCTACCTACCTACCCTACACCTCGGCGCCATCCCCACATTCGGCCACTAAAATTGGAGAAGGCGGGGAAAATTCGCGGGGATGACAGGCCATAACAAAAAAGTGAGCAGAGAGTGGTCAGCTGACCGAGGTTGTCTGCCCCCATAATCTTGAATCCGTCTCGAGATTGGATAGAGCCAACCCCCCGCTTTCAACGACCTCTCGACGACTCTCACTCACACGTAACGCGCGCAGACGCTGCTCGCCTCAGCCCTACAGAGGCTTCAGGGACTCACTCGACCGTCGCAGCGCGTCGGGCCCCTGGCCGCCTTGACTCCAAGGTGTCACACGCGCCACCATGGCCTCATCACCCCCGCGTCATAAACGCCGCAAGGCCTCGTGCAAGGAGTTCCAGTGCAACCACGAAGGCTGCGGGAGGACCTATTCGCGAGCGGAGCATCTTCAGAGGCATCAGCTTAACCGTCAGTCATGGCTTTTGCCCGGTGAGATGCAGTGGACCCTGTGCTGACACGTCTTAGATTCACCCAAGGAGATTTACTACTGCGACTACCCGGGCTGCTCATTCACCTTTGTCAGGAAGGATCTCTACGCGCGCCACAAGCTGAGACATGAGCGTCAGGTACAGCAGTATGGGAATGGTCGGTTATCTCAGCGGCCGCAGAGAGAGTTTTCAAAGGCCCCGAGGGAGCGTTCTGAGAGGTACTCTTTCAGCGAAGATGGATCTGCCTGGAGCGACACCCAAGACGAGGCGAGGGAAACGCCAGCAAAGGAAAAGCAGCCAGCCAGGAGCAGACACTCACTTGACGCAGGTGGTGTCGATCCGAACTCTCGGGAGGCTGGTGTAGGAGGTTCGGCACAGCCGGAGTCGGCTCCTGAGGCTGGTGAGGCGGCTGGTTACTTTGGCGACCAACGACAACTTCAAAGCCGCGAATCATCACCGGAAAAACAAACCATAGGTACCGTGCCGTTCAGGATGGACCAGATGCCAGGCGCCGACATGTCCATGCCCATGGCGAGTCCTGGGTTGCCAGGCAGGCCAGAGCGCATGAGGAACCAGTCCTATGTCATGGCAAACGGGTTGCCGACTTCGAGCACCGAGCAGCTTATGGAAGAACAGCCTTTTGGATTATCACCATCCAGTACCGACGAATTTACTTCTTGGCTGTTCAACGGCCAGGGGTTGGCTTCAAATTACAACTTTGTACCTGGCGGCAACCTCGGAATGGCGGGATACTCGAACAACTTTGGTCAACTCTGTCCGGATTACTCACAGCCAGGGATGATGGGCGGATCCTATGTCGAACCGATGAATGGACTCTGGTTCCAATCAGAGCCGATGCCTATGGCCACGCCGATTGTGGATATTTCGCAGATCGGAAAGACTGGACTTTCGGAGCATAAGCGACAGTCTCTGCTTCAGTACATGATGCAGAGATTCAACGAGATCGGTTCACAGGGTAACAGATCAGCTGCGGATATCAAGAATGAGATTTTTGGCAGCGACAGCGACGCCGACTCTCACGTTCTCAGTCATCTCAACGTTCAACGATACATCAACTCGTACTGGGAAAATTTCCACGATCAGTTGCCTATCCTGCATCATCCGACATTCATCCCGGAGACGGCCCACGATTTCCTCTTGTTGGCTGTGCTGATCATGGGAGCTTCCATGCTTGAGAAGAAGGCTTCCTTGCCAGAGAACGGGGACAAAATTTCAAAATTCACCACCTTTGTCTCGTGGAACCTCCGCTGGCAAGTCTTTATGCACGCCGACTCTCATCCACCGGCCAAGCTCTGGGTCATTCAAACACTTCTCATCCTAGAGGTGTATGAAAAGATGAACGCAACCCGGGTTCTTCATGAGCGTGCTCACATTTACTTCCCCACGACGCTCTCCCTCATGCGTAGAGGAAGCGCCTTAACCGGCAAGCAGTCTTCTTACACCTCCAGAGTCCAAACTCCCATGGGTAGTCCGAAGCTTGGTCAGCCTAGGCTGTTCCCTGGACCTGATCGGAGAGGATTTGATTCCTCGCCTGAAAAGTGGTGGGATCATTGGATTGCTCAAGAAGCCACTCGACGGGCTGCTTTTGCTGCGTTCATCATTGACGCCACCCACGCCGCTTTGTTTGGACACACACCCACCTTGGTCATCCACGAGATCAAACTCCCACTCCCCTGCGACAACACTCTTTGGTCTTCCGACTCACCGTCCGAGATTGGCTGTGTCGAATCGAGCTTACATGCTAACGGTGTAACACCAATAACCTTCCTCGATGGTCTTCAAAAGACTCTCAACGGCCAGAGAGTGCGGACAAGTTCCTTTGGAAGAATAGCCCTTCTTGCAGCATTGCTTTCTGTCACATGGCAGATGCACCAGCGAGACCTCGATCGAGGTACTCTCGGTACTGACACAATCCCTGGTGTTCAAGAAAGATGGCGGCCAAAGTTGTTGCGGGCATTTGATTGGTGGAAAAAGGACTACGACGATGGTGTTGCTCACGTTCGGCATGCGGCCTTTGACTGGCAGCGACTGGGGCTGAGCAGTAGAGGTGGAAGTGATGATGGTGATGCTATGGAAACACTGGGGACGGTTCTTTACCACCTGGGCCACATTACCGTCTATATCAGCATGCCGGAGCTGTGCATCTTTGCTGGTGTCACCCAGATCCTCGGCCGCACCGTTTCGTCTGTCGATTGGAGGAGAACAGAGGCCAAGATCAAGGAATGGGTGGCCTCGCCTGGGGCCATTGGTGGCGTGTACCATGCGCTGCAGCTGATCAGACTCATCCTGCTTCAGGAAGAGCCCCCTAGGCGAAGTACCATGGGTGAATCAAGTGGAATGTCCTCGGTCTTCACCCCATCCCCTTATCCCAAGTACGATGCTGCACATGACAACCTGCTCATCCGCGCCTGGGCTCTATACTACGCATCCCTGGTACTGTGGGCATACGGATATGTGCAGGATGGAAACATCGAGCCGTTCCCTGACAACCTGCACTATCCATCCAGCACTCTAGCTGTACCGCAAATGACCACGGAGCCAAGCATGCAGTCATCGTCAAACCAAGCAACGACACAAAGCAGCAACCCCAGTGCCGACACGCCTCAAGGATCTCACTCTGAGCAACCATCCATGTCGATGAGTCCTGACTACGAGGCGCTGAAGCGTGATCGCCACGAGGACCTCCGGACCTACCTACAGATCATGATCCCACCGACAATCGATTCGATCAAGGCCTTCCACCTACACCAGAACCAGGCCGGTGTAGTCGGCAATCGAAACAAGATCATTGGTCTCCTGAGCGTTGTCGACGACGCCTTGTCCAACACAAAGTGGGAGCTCTTAACCGAGGCAAGACATAGGTTGAAGATGGCAGCTTCAATGATGCAACAGCCCAGAGAACCAAGGATGTAAAAATGAGGTACGAAATAATTCTGGTGGAAAAAAAAAGCCTTTGTAGTTGTGTGATACCTTTTGAGAGAGATGTATAACAATGAGCGATGGGAGGGCTGGGTTATTCTTTCTTGTCTTATAGCGGAGTATGATTGCAGTATAAGCGATCACTGATTAGATGTATTTATTTTTATCAAGTACATAGGAAAAATTGGGGTTTCTCTTTTTCTGACATGACAATTATTGACCTCTTGTTTGTGAGCATGTCACATCGGTATGTCGGTATTGACTCCGATATCTCGGCGTAGTCCTCCGATGTCGCAATTGACCGTTTCGTCTTTGGGCGGCAGTAGGTTTTACTCTGCTACGCCTTACGCCATACGCCATATCCCAATAAGCCAATAGCTGCTTTCTAATCATCCTGTTTATGGCTACATGCCTCTGAAAGGAAACATGATTATCGTCTGTTTAACACTCCATCCACAAAGCTGTCGTTGACGTCTCACGGCAGTTAACGGCACAAGCGTGGCTTGCTTCGGCTCACGATAACTCCTACACATACATCGGCTTCGAGGCCGGTATTCACCCAGAAGACAACAGTTCAAACCAGCCATAAAAACAATTGAATAGATAAAATCGCCACCATGTGGATCATTAGATAGACTTTGTAGGTCTCGAACCGGGTTCTATCCCGACTTCAAAGAAGGAAAATCCCCCAGAGTAGGACATGGTGTATCTCTAGCGGCACGTGATCGGAGTGAAAAAAATGGAGATGGTATGGCGACGTCGGAACTTGTCCCGAGGGCGCGACAACCCATCATCACTCGAAATCTCCGCGTCCCCCCTTCGGAGCATCTGCCCATCAGTTCTGACTCCCCCTTCGGCGAAGCATTCCAGAAGGGTGTTTTGATATCGAGTTCTCTGTTATCGCTTTTTACTCTTCCCCCTTTTAGAGACGATGCCTGCTGTCTCCGAAGACGTTTCACCTATGGCTCGGAGGCGTCCGGCCTCCAACAGCAAAGATGCCCGAAAGGCACCATTGGCGTACGAGAGCCCGCTTCTCCACAATTTTTCTTATGCAGTTCGTGGCTAACGACGTGTGTCTTGCAGATGCCTCACTTGTCGTAAGAAGAAGGTTAGATGCTCAGGAACGACGCCTTGTCAGTACTGCACCAAGAGAGGGCTGGACTGTAGGGTTCCTGAGCATGGGCACAAGCGCATGTATATGGCCAAGTATGAACTGCTTTGTTTTTCTGTTGGGCTTTTGCTAATTTGGGGTGATAGTCGTATTGAGGAACTTGAGAGCAAGTTGGCTAGATATGAAAATGAGGGTAATGTGATACCAACTGGATTACCTGCAAGCATATCACGTATGTTATCACTAAGTCGACTCTTGAAGACCTTCTGACATTTCTAGAAACCCCAGCTCCGACTCACAACGGATTTAATGGAGAAACAAATGGGACATCTCACTCCTCCCCACACGCAGAACAACACAGGGAATCGAGGTCTCCGAGCTTCATTCGTCCTTCAAGCTTCTCGGCGCCCTTAACTCAACCTAGATACCCGGTCAAAGAGGCCACCCATACATCCCCAGCTTCAAGTGAGTCACCTCATCCAACACAGCATAAACTCTTGCTTATACGTGAACAGCCATTCTCGCGGGCTCCTCTCTGAGTTCAAGTCATACCTTTGGTTCCAGAGTACAGGATCTACTTGGGTCATCACGTCCCGAGTATGAGTCAACCACAAACAAGCCCTGGGTGAGCCCAGAGGCGAACCAACTTTGCGAAGTAGCCAGGAACAGTGCCCCGTGGCGAACTTCAAATACCGAATTTCCAAAGCTGCCATCGAGGCAAGAGGCCGAACGACTACTGGAAAAGGCCCTGTTCTACATCGGCCAGTCACAACATCACATCGACGCCCGCGAGTTCTCAGACCGCTTGTGGGTATTTTACGAGAACAAGGATGATCCCGCCCAACGCGAGTCGCCGTGGGTTCTGGAGATGATTCTGATGATCGCCATTGGAACACTATTCGACGCGAATCCCGAGGGCAATGATGAGTTTTCAGGGGTTCAGCTGTTTGAATATGCGCACAAGAACGTGCCGACGCTGACAGAGATGCGCGCCTTTGGGAAGCTCGGGGTTGAGATCTTTGCGCTCTTTGCGATTTACCTTGTGAATATGAACCGCAAGGAAGAGGCTTATCTCTATGTGAGTACCTTGGTTCATCCCTTTCAACAGAACTGACCCGTTCTAGATCAGCACTGCTATGCGACTAGCTATCGCGCAAAAGTATCACAGAGTCTGCGGAACTAGACACTTGATGCAGTCAGAAAAGGTCCATCTGAATCGTCTCTGGTGGACTATTTATATGCACGAGAGGTATGAATCTTGATGAAAGTGAAGAATCTTGGCTAACAAACGGTTCAGACGCCTGGCTGCGGCAACGGGAAATCCTCCTAGCATAGCTGATGAAGCTATCAATATCTCACTACCAAGCGATTCCCCCGGATTCCCTCCTGCTGGGCCTATGTGCACAAACATTAGGATCGCCAGAGCCACAGGACGTATTCTGGCTGGTAGATAACCCCCTTCTCCATGTATCAAGTCGTATTTAACATTCTTCAGTGCTCTACAACCCAGAGGACGAATCGGAGAATACCTTTATCCCTCACGTTCAAGAGATTGTCAAGTCTCTATATGGGATATCACAAGAGATTCCCTCAGACTCTGTCACAGATGTCTACAATCTGGGCCGTGATCAGTGTCTGCGGACAACTGCCTCACTTCATCTGATGCTCTTCCAGGTATGCAGAATCAAATGGTCACAAAAGCTATTTGCTAATAATTGTAGGCAACAATTCTCACAATCCGGCCAATCATGCTTCATGCTGCAAAGCTCATCCTAGGTGGCCAGGGTCCAACCGGCGAGCAACTACAAGCTTCGCCACTTGGAAGACTATCAAGGACCTGCGTAGAAGCTGCAAGACGGCAACTGAAAGTTGTCGGTACACTAAGGAAGCGAAATATGATCGGTGAGTGTCATAATCTCTTACAAAGTTTATGTGCTAACAAATGTAGCAATCTTTGGTTTTTACGACTTTGAGGCCTCGTTCTCTGCTGCTTTCGTTATGATTTTGGCCGCCATTCTAGACTCAGTTTGCGACGAGAGCTCCAAGATCAACCCCAAGCCGGGACTGACCGAGGCATTGGGCGAGTTACAGTACCTTGCCGACCATGGCAACACGTATGCTCGTGAGAGACTACAAGAGGTGAAGAAGCTATGGAAGGTGATGGCTCAAAAGATTGAATCACTACAAGTAGTCAATGTCTCTCCTCAGGCACACACAGGCGACCACAACGGCGATGCTCACCACGAGAACCAGACCAATGGCATCGGAGTCAACGGCACAGAACTCGTCAACATGGGCAACGCCGGCGTTGATCTGGTTCCCGGGCAGGGAACATCCCCAGAAGACTTTATGCTCCTTGACACTGATCTCTGGGACAACTTCAACAACCTCTGGGTTCCCATGCCCGAGGGAGCGGGCGACAACCAACAACAGCAAGACATGATGATGACGGATATTCCGCCAGATGACTTTTACAAGTACTGCTACTCGATGTATAATAATCCTGACTGGGATCTCACGGGAGAGGATGTTGGGGATTTTGCTGAGCTTGGGAGGCATATTCAGGATTCTTGAGGGTTTTTGGGTAAAAGTTTTTGACGAGAGAACTATCTCTCCAAGTAGCAGGCGTATTTAACAAGGAAGTGGTAATACTTCAAAGCTACCGAATTCAACATATTCGGACTCTTTCAACAACAGCTTCTTCTGCGAAATAGCCAGGAAATGACATTTCATGACCTGGCTCCTCTCTCGTCCCCTTCGAATCGATTCCTACCGCTGCCGCCCAAACCTTTCCTACCCGTTCAAATAAACCATCACCTCTCTCAGCAGGCTGCAAGATGAGATAATTTGCCTCCTGTGTTTGTCCGTCTTCGGTAGTCTTTCCCATCTCCACGGCCAACACTTGAGAATCAGGAGTCTTCATGGTCCAGTCTTCCACATCGGGTTGAAACTGGAACTTGTATGGACTCGAGGAACGACACTCTCCCTTTGAGAATTGGATTCTTGGAAACCCTTCACCGCGTCCTCCACGAGGAAAGATCTTTATCCGAGCCACATACCCTTCGAGAGTTAGTATCCCATGCTCAAGACGACCGAGGAATGTAGGTCCGTTGGGTTTACAGTCAATGTCAACAACCTTGACTGTAAAAGTCGTCCTATGGACACGATCCCACGGACCAGCGATAGGTCCCGAGACAGAACCCCACGACCAAGTCGGCACATTCTTCAACGTCTCCGGTCTCTCTCTTCCGTCGCCAAATGTCTGCCAACAAAGATCAGAGACAAGAGAATCCTCCCATAACCCAGCTAGATACTGTCCTCTCCTCTCCTTGCTGAGCTGCGACGCTATACCAGCCATGACTGGAAGTCGATCTTGAATGTATGTAAGGTCCAGGGACGTTATGCTTCTTAGATTCTGATACCATAATTTGAGCATGACCATTTGATCTTTTAGATCTAGGTTAGGTTTTGAGACGCTGAGGAGTTGGGTCGTTCTCTCGCGGACTATTGGTCTTGCCGGTGTTCCTCCACATTGGCGTGTTGTCAACGACTGGCACTCCCAAATGAGTTCCCTTGGACCAAAGTGGAGGAATCTCCGGGAGAGGACGTGTTCCTGATGTACCCATCCTCGAGTCATGAGGGGAAACTCATATGTGCCCCCGTTAAAAGTTTCATCGCGGCTGGGTTCGTAGGGATGTCTTATATGAGTTCTCGCGACGAGATGATATGGTCGTCCTTGTTTGTCTACCCCTTCTATATCAAGAGGTTCATCTCGTGCGAGTCGAGAAGGATAGAATCCTACCGTTCCATCTGGTGATGCAGTAGCAGCCAATGTAACATCAGCATTAGAGTAGTACTCTGCCATCTTGACGGCTTCCCTCTCCCAGTCTGGTGTATCATCTTGAATAATGCATAAAGAATCGATCCAGATGAACTCAATACCAAGGTGGGATGAGAATTCGATGGCGTCCTTAAAGGTGGTTGATAGTTCAACCCAGGGAATTTCTCCCTTGTGGTGAGTAAAGTTGTCCCTTGTCGTTCTGATTATCTGGTGTTTACCCCAGCAATGGCTAAGGCAAGCATAGGATCCTCGTTCGCTGGGTGATGTTTCGTAGAGGCGAGCTTTGCATGATGTCCCCGAGTCTTGGAATATTTGGACAACTCTTCTCGGCAAGATGTTCTCTTTCGTCTTTCTGCAGCCTGTGTGCTTCTTGTCGCAGTCGTCGATCCACTTCCTAGCTTGGTTCGCAAGCTCCTGGGGTTTAGAAGGGATTGCAATCCCTTCCTCAAACACTGACCAGGAACAAGGCTTTCCTAGTTGGATAGTTAATTAGTGAGTCAAACCCAACGAAAATAGTTGGAAATCACTGGCTAATCCCATACCTTTAGCTTTGCAAATAACAAGTTCACGAACCCGAAACCTTTGACCAACCAATTCCTCCGGCAGATCCCAGTCACGGTCATGATCCCTCGCAGAGACGGTCACACTAAACGTCTCACTAGGATTCTGCAAATGACGTCCGTGAAATTGAGAAAACATGAGGCCGAAATAACTCGTCGCCAGGAGAGTCTCTGGAAAACAGTGCTCGACGGCTCTGAGGATGATGGCGCAGGTGGGACATGTCGGTGCGGAGTTGTATAGTTCTTCAAGGGTGCAACGGTCTTTTAACTGGAGGAGAGTCTCGTTGAACTCGAGGCATATCTTGCATGGTGAGGTCATTGTGTCTGAGATGTGAGACGCAGATGTTGCAAATAAAAGATCGACGTAAGACGCTTGCCTTATAGTTAGGGCAGGGCACCTTATATAACTATAGCAAACCCCACTTTGGACTCACCTTCAGCTCACGTCTAGCTCAAGTGAAAGCAGCGACTGCACAGGATATTAAGAAAAGGGAGGAAAGTGTACAATTCGACATTCGCATGCCCAACTGTCGCAGGCAAAAGACTAGCCCTTCGCCCTAGAGCCACAGGGCACATTGTATAACTACAACCAACCCTTCATTTTTTATCATGATTGTCTTGAGTTTCTTGCATCTATCACTGCTCCTTTGTTGATATGTCTACTCATACACGCTTAAATTCATATGGACAAAGCGGCCTGGGTCCTCGTCAGCCTTCCCGTAATAGAGCGGCAGAAGTGTTTGCCAAGTCACTTGGTGATGATCCAAGGCCAAGACATGACAAGTGCCTTTGCACCAATTAGACAGATGTGAGGCGTCATTGGGTTGAATGTGCTCATGCACCACTACCTGAAAGAACGCCCCCTAGGCGGTGAAAGGCACAGCCCCTCAGAAATGTAAGGCCTTCATTTCTCCAGTTCGAACTGGAAAAAAACAAGGGCAATGGCACCAACTTTCTAGTTCATAACTGTCCGCACATCTCTTGTGCTCTCACCTCGGCCTTCAATGTTGAGCAACTCATCGAAGAACTGGTTTAGCTCACGAGGATGCCTCGGCTTCCTGACCTCGTTAGCGACTCCAAGCTTGAGACCGACCTCGTGGACTCGTGCACCCGACATTTGTTTTCCGAAACTGGATCATCGCTGAGTACACGCCGCTTATTCAGAGAAGAGCGATGGCAGAGACGGGATCTCCTAGGACATGGTGCCTACGGAATGGTTCATCTTGAAAAGTGCATCACCAGCAAGGAAAACAAGGTCAGGGCCGTCAAAGAGATAACAAAAGGTGTCTTGGGGGGCGTAAGAAACAGCTGGGTACACGAAGTCGAGGCACTGGTCAAGTTTTCGCATCCCAAGGTTAGACTCTGCTGCACCTCGACACGAGTACAATACTGACTAGGACTAGTACAACCATTGCTTCGTGAGCTCTCAAGGATGGTACGAACTTAAAAACCGTATATTCGTAACCATGGAGTTTCTGGAGCTTGGTGATCTACAGAGCAACTTGAACGATGAACCTCTGTCGGAGTTTGAGGCGAGACAAATCACCCGACAGGTGTTGGAAGGCGTTGGGTATATGCACGACAATGGATTTCTTCATCAAGATCTGAAGCCCTCAGTAAGCCGTCGACACAAATAAGATTCCATGTACTAATCACTGTATGCAGAACATCATGGTGGTTTCTAGAGACCCGGATTGGTTTGTCAAGATCGGTGATTTTGGTATCAGCAGGAGACTAAGCGACGACATCGATACATCCGATCCAGTATATTGTGGCACCCTAGGCTACATGGCTCCGCAATTCAACGGCCCTACTACATCTCTCCAACTCTTGCTATCACCGGATATGTGGTCGCTGGGCTGTATCGCGTACAAGATCCTCACGGGGGCGCTCCCATTTCCCCAGCTTCGTCATCTATTTCGATACTGCGTTTTGGGTTCTAAATTTCCCCGAGAGCCCCTACATACTTGCAAGGTCTCGGACCGTGGGCAAGATTTTGTCCTCAGGCTCCTGCAGGCGCGCCCTGAACATCGCATGACGGCTGTTTCGGCGACACGACATCCGTGGATGACGGCCTCACTTGACCCCGTTAAGCCTCGGCCACCTCCGACGAGATCAAGGTGAGTTATCTATGCATGTATATTGTGGACCTGGGCTAACAGCGCAGCTACCGGTTCATCACAAGTAGTAGAGAAGCTCACACGACAAGTCATCCCGTAGTCTCGAGGGCTTGTCAAACCCTGGGAACGGTGACAGTCCAGTTTCGAACTCAGCGGCCTCGGTTTGCCTCGGACGCTGCGTCACGGTCTGAGACAGCCTTTCCCGCATCCTTCTACGATCAAAATCCATTTCTACCTACCGAGAGCTGGAATGGTCCGTTAGCCACGACGCTGTCGCAACAGCGGGGAACAGCGATGACGCTTGACGCAATCAAGGAAAAGGCTCGTAGGGCGTCTGATACATTTGTTGCAGCAGAAGAAGAAGCGAGTAAGAAGAGGCAAAGAACTGGTGACTCAAGAGGGAGGCTCAGATCAAGATCTGAAATGCCTCCATGACAAGGTGAAAGATCAGGTCGTTCCTTTCAGCGTCTGCCGCCAACGGATGTAAACACCACGAACCGTCGGCCGTCTCACCCGGGACCCGACCAACACTCACAATCAGGCAAAATGCAACAAGAAAGCCATCATCCCAGCCTGTCGGGTCCTCAATAGCACCCTCCCTCGAACCACGTCCTCAAGCCATGGTCCGATGTGGCGCTCCTGGGGGATCCAGTGCCTCGGGACGAGAGCAGCCGAAGCAGCCATCTGATATGCCGACTGCTAAACCCTCCACCTTGGCGCTGGGGAATAGCCTAAATGCGCGGTGAGATAGAGTTCAGGGTACAAGTCAGATGCGGAGGTGGTGTGGAGGGGATGTAACATTGGTCTCTGTGGGAGACGACTGCTTTGGAGCTGCTGATGAGGCGGGTGGCCCTCTAGTCTACTTGGATGGCTTCAATCCCACGGCCCGTTTGACAATATCACCCATTTGACGGATGGCGTATTGGCGTATTGGACATACGAGCTTTAGTCGTGGCAAAAGTAAGCAGTAACTAAGCACCATTAACAGTGAGAACACCTTAGTGATGACTGACACATCAGAGAGGAACAGTGAAGCGGACCCGACATTCACACAAGCGAGGGGGGAAACCCAAGCCAGGATTATCTGACAGGCCCTGAAGTGAGCGCCAAACATCACTCAACAACGTACAACAGCTTGGGGCTCTTGAGAATGCGGCTTAAGGTTCTGACCAAGGTCAAGGTCTCGTGCAGCGCTTGGAGAAAAGCACACTTGACCCATTCCCAGGATATAATACCGGTAGAATAGGAAACGCAAAAAAGATGGGATGGAGATTTCACCCGTGATCAAGCAAAAAAATACGGGGTGTTGGTGGCCAACAAAAGACAAAAGTTCTTTCAAGATGCATGCATATAACCACCCCCAAGCAGGTCACTAGAGACGGAGTTGACTGCCGACGAACCTAGCTCCAAAGACACGAAAAAAGCTTGCCTGATCCTTCCCGTCAAATCCCCCAGAAAAAGAAAGCCAAGTCTGCAGGACTAAGAGAAAGCGGAGTCTACACCGAGGAGGAGCAAGCATCGTCAACAAGGATTGAACAATCCCCCAGAGACTACCCCAGATTCTCCACCTGCTCAACTAGGCAGTCAAATCCTTTATTACCCCAAAACTCTAGAGATTTGAGGGGGGAGGAAACAATCTGTGAGTGGTCAGCTGCTCTCTTGATCTTTAGGCGGTCCACTAACAGTCGATGAGACCAGGCCATCTTGAACATTACATCCCCCGCAAAGATCTTCCACCAATGGCGCGCGGGGGTGGGGTGTGTGTGAGATGGCTTCGAACACACACTTGAGCCTGGGGGGAACATGCTTGAACCTGGGGAGAGGGAAAAAGGGAACGATTTAACGGCCCGTCGATCCTATTGCGGGATACAGGCTCAATTCGAAATGCCGGGCTTCGAGTGGAGAGGAATCATGTTTGCCGTTAGGTTTGCAGAGTTCAAGGTAGGATGAGGAGAGAGACGCAGCTCAAGGTGACATTATAACTACCCAACGTCCCCAGTCTGGGGAACAAACTCAATTGATACAGCCTGCAGCTTTCTCTCATCCATTGAGATCCTCCCAATTGTTTACTTTTACTGGGACAAGGCTTTTTTTCAACAATGGCTACCGAAAAGCAAGGCGGAGCTCCAGATCTCCAGATCGAGTCCACTGACAATGGTCTCGATCACCTCAAGGATGTTGACTTGCATGACAAGACGCTCAACACTGAGGCTCATCAGGCCACGGCTCAGGAGCATAGCTTTGGCGTCTTTCAGGCTCTCAAGACGTACAAGCGGGCTGCCTTTTGGTCCATCCGTAAGTGTCAAATTAGCTAGGAGAGAGTTGGTGTTTTTTTGTGCTGACAGCTTCCAAGTCATCTCGACCACCGTCATCATGGAGGGTTACGATGTCACACTTCTGAGCTCGTTCTACGCTTACCCGAGTTTCCGCGAGAAGTACGGTGCCTGGCTGGATGAGGACAACGGATATCAGATCTCGGCAAACTGGCAGCAGAGGTTCAACTGTCTCGGTGCCTTTGCAAACATTATCGGCGCCATGATGAACGGTTGGGCTACCGCTAAATGGGGACACCGCAAGGTCCTCATGGCGAGTCTGTTCTGGTTGACTGCCTTTATCTTTGTCGTCTTCTTTGCTCCCAACATTGAGGTTCTCCTCGTAGGTCAGTTCCTTTGCAATATTCCCTGGGGTGTGTTTGCCACCACTGGTCCCGCGTATGCTGCTGAGGTTACACCTCTGGCTATTCGAGGTTATCTCACTGCCTATGTCAACCTGTGCTGGTGCATCGGCCAGTTCATCTCAGCCGGTGTCCTCAAGGGTCTAGTCAACAACCCTACCCAGTGGAGCTACAGAGTCCCCTTCGCCATCCAGTGGGTGTGGCCCGTCCCTCTGTTCATCGCCGCCTGGATGGCCCCCGAATCTCCCTGGTACCTCGTCCGAACGGGCCAGCTCGATGAGGCCAAGCGAGCCCTCGAGCGACTCTCCGAACCGGAGCACGACATCAACATTGATGCCACCGTCGCCATGATGGTGCATACCAACAAGCTCGAGATTGAGGAGCGCGCTGGTGTCACGTACTGGGACTGCTTCCGTGGTAGCAACATTCGACGTACCGAGATCGCATGCATGGGCTTCCTCTCTCAAATCACCAACGGCGGTGCTCTCTGCTACAGTGGATCTTTCTTCTTCCAGCAGACCGGTATTGGTGCTGATGCTTCATACGGAATCGCCCTCGGTGGTACTGGCATCGCCTTTGTAGGAACCATCATCTCTTGGTTCTATATCTCCAAATGGGGACGTCGCACAATCTGGCTCGCCGGATTCTCCTCCCTAGTCGTCATCCTCTGGGTCATTGGATTCCTCTCCTTGGCCAAGCAGACCCTGCCTCTCGCCTGGGCACAATCACTACTCTGCATCGTTTGGCTCGGCGCTTACTCCATGTCGGTCGGCCCTATCATCTACACCTTGGTCGCCGAGATTGGCTCAACCCGTCTACGAACCCAGACTGTCGTCCTGGCCAGATCGACCTACTACGTCGGAAACATTGTCTGCGGAGGACTTCTCCAGCCCCAGCTGCTTTCTCCTGGAGCGTGGAATGCAAAGGGAAAGACTGTGAGTGCCCCATCCTGACCACCTTCACCACACCGTCCGCTAACAAGCAGCACAGGCCTTTTTCTGGGCCGGCCTCGCTACTCTTACGCTCATCTGGGGCTACTTCCGCATGTTTGAGACCAAGGGCCGAACCTTTGGTGAGATGGACTACATGGTGAGTGATATGCCCAAGTAAAGAAAGGACATCCGCTAACAACCTTGACAGTTCCAGAAGGGTGTCCCAGCTCGCAAGTCTGCCAATTACAAGATCAACGAGGACGAGGTATTCCTCGCTGAAGCTCAGGCCAGCAGGGAGCAAAAGTAGGATACCTAACGGTGGTTGGGAATGAAATGACAAAGGAGATGGTAGTTTTTTAAGCGTGTGGAAACGCGGGAATCCGTGCAAATACCAATTTGTTTTATCCATCAGCCTCGAGTTTTTCAAGAAAGAATTTTATGTCGCAATTCTTCGTAAAAGAATGGACCTTGCAATGGCTTGAGGTGACCGGGCATGTTTTTTTTTTGGTCGGTGAGACATGGTTGGGAGCGGGAACCTCCTGACAAGCATTCAACGGTGAGCTGAGGGTAAGTAAGATAGGGGCTTGAGTGGAACAAATGAACGAGTCGAGTATGTTGACCAATGTTTAATACTTCATCTCGAGTTGCAAAAAGAGAATCATCTCAATATCTTCAACTCGGACGGTATTAAACTCGGTCATCCAACATTCGTCCCGTCTTGACTCTGCCCGTTCCAGACACGCCGAAGCTCGCAAGCTCAAAAAGAACGGATCGATCGGCTTCCAAGCCAAGCGTGTGCCGCTCTCCACTCCAAGGGTTGTAGCTTAACCCACTTGGACCACACACACCATTTCAGCCACTCGTTGACCATCGTTTGTTCCCGGGGGAGAATCTTCTCGTATCAAGACCCAAGACTGCGCTCATTGACGTCAAGGAAGTTTCCTGGGCATCATCCCTTTCCAACAAGTAGCGAAAGTGAATCCAGGAGGATTTGCGAAATTTGGTACCTGCATTTTGCCTCTCGTTTCTGATTGAACCACTCAGGAGGTTGCATCGAATGTTTCGCCGTTTCGGTATAACCCAGTCTAAACATGAAAGATTGGCCATGGGAATTGGAACCCAGCTGCAGAGACAAATCCCAGATCCTAGCTTATAAATGCACTAGAGATTTGGGTACACGAATAGACTTTGCTTATGTTTTCTTTGTCGGTGACTTGTTCCTTGCATAACGATCCACCCGTGAATGAGCTTTGTCCTCCCTGATCCCCGTTCAAAGCCCAGATATCGTGTTTTGGACGTGACTTGACAACACATGGACATCAAGACGTGGCAGATCCTCAGCGAGTTCTTGAGAGAAGCATGCATAGAGCGCGTTTTATCGACATTAACACTCATAAACAAGAAACTCTTACTCTATCGTATCATAACCATTCCTCACTCACCGCGATCATGATGATTGTTTATCGTCGATCACACGCAAATTACCGTCCCCGTCCATGGCTTGGGTGGCGCTGGATACGAGACAGGAGATGCTGGGGTTAGCCGCCAATGAGCACTGACCTTTGGCTTCTATTCTTAGCGGACTAAGCGCCGGGGCCAATCATTCCATAGCTGTGGAGCCGCGTCGTCAGCTTTCTTTCCCCTGAAAAAACCGGGAACTTAGTGCGCCATGCATGCACGTGACGACACCAGGGGAAGAGGACCCGCTCCCCCTAATTTCATGGCGTTCCTGAATGATCCAAAACAAGAAAGCTCCTCCATTCTTTCAATCACGAAAATTCATCATCATTCCCTTTTTTCTCTCTGTCTGTCCTTTCTCTTTTAGGATTGACATTCTCACTCTCTTTTCGCCCAAGGGCCAATTTTTTGAATATTATTTCCTACATATCCCACGCTCTTTTTTAATACCGTGATCGATTAGGCGTGGCTTGACCCTTGTTAGGTTTCACAGGAAGAACAAACGAAGAAAAACAACACTCTCTTGTCGAACCGAATAGACTTTTTTAAGCCCAACATGAAGGTTTCCGCTACCCTCGCTGCCGGCGCCCTCGCCGTTGGCGCCTCTGCCAAGAACTACCTCGGTTTCAACTCGGGTGCCACCCTCGCCGACCGATCCGCCAAGTTCAAGGCCGACTTCAAGGCCGAGTTCGAGACTGCCCAGGGTCTCAAGGGTGCTCCCGGTGACTTCAGCGCCGTCCGACTTTACACCAACATCCAGGCCTACTCTGAGAGCGACCCCATCGAGGCTTTCGAGGCTGCCATTGAGACCGAGACCTCCATCCTCCTCGGTGTCTGGACTTCTGGAACCGACAGCATTGACAAGGAGATCAGCGCCCTGAAGAAGGCCGTGGCCAAGTACGGCACTGAGCTCACTGACCTCATCATTGGTGTCTCCATCGGTAGCGAGGATCTCTACCGAAACTCGGTCACCGGTGTCAAGAACAAGGGTGGTGTCGGTGTCGACCCCGATGTTCTCGTCGACTTCATTGACGACTTCCGCTCTGCCTTCAAGGGCACTCCCATCGCCAAGGTTCCCCTCGGCCACGTCGACACCTGGGACGTCTGGGGCAACGCCACCAACAAGCCCGTCCTCGACGCCATCGACTTTATCGGTGTCGATGAGTACCCCTACTACGAGAACGACAAGGGCAACAGCATCGAGAACGCTGGCAAGCTCTTCGACAAGGCCTACGAGGCCACCATTGCTGCCGCCGGCGGCAAGCCCGTCTGGGTCACTGAGACTGGTTGGCCCGTCACTGGTCCCGACTGGGATGAGGCTGTCCCCAGCGTCAAGAACGCCCAGAAGTACTGGCGCGATGTCGGCTGCCGCCGCCTCTTCAACCAGACCCCCACCTTCTGGTACACTCTCCGTGACTCCAACCCCGACAACAAGATGAAGTTCGCCATCACCAAGGACCTTTCCACCAACCCTCTCTTCGACCTGTCTTGCGAGGGCTACGAGGAGGAGGAGACTGAGACCACCACCAAGGCTTCCACCAAGACCCGCACTGGAGGTTCTTCCAAGGCTACTGACACTGAGGATGCTGAGGCCACTGAGTCCACCGCTGCCCACAACAACTCCACTGCCACTGCTACTGGCACTGGCTCTGGTCACGACTCTACCAAGACTGCCACCGGCACTGGTGTCTACTCTACTCCTACCTCTGGCTCCGGCTCCGGTTCTGGATCTGGTTCCGGCTCTGACTCCGACTCCGACTCTGAGTCTGGCTCTGGCTCCTCCGGCTCTGGTTCTTCCGGCTCTGGTTCCTCCGAGTCTGGCTCCGGTTCTTCTGGCTCCGGCTCCAGCTCCGAGTCTGGTTCTGGTTCCGAGGCTGGCTCCAGCTCCGGCTCCGGCTCTGCTGCCGGCGAGACCCCCAGCGCCGTCGTCAGCGGTGCCTCTACCCTCAAGGTTTCGGCGGCTGGCCTCGCCATCATCGCCGCCTTCTTTGCTCTGTAAATTACCCCAAATGGATCGTGGGTTGACATGACGCCCATTTAGCGTGTCTTGTGTATTATCTCGCGCCCCGAGATCTGTTTCTTGTATTCGTGCATAGACAAAGGATAGACTTAAGAAGGTTGCCGTACTTTATTTGGATTTAATGACATGTTTTTTTGTGAAGTTACTGCACGATGTGAGGTCTGTTGCCTGTGTACTTTCCCTTCAGCGTAAGTCTATATGCTCGCAACGTCGCATATCATAACGATGCCATTGACCCTCTGTCCAAGCTCATGAGAGCAAAAATAGATGTCATGATACCACAATACTGTGTCATAAGCATCATCAGCCACTGGCAAAAATACAAAAACAAAGGGTCTGGCCGGGGATTGAACCCGGGACCTCTCGCAAGCTTGCTTTCGGGTTTGCCCTAAGCGAGAATCATACCACTAGACCACCAGACCATCACGTGATTGTTTGCTGAAAGGGATTGAGCAATCAGAGTCCATACGCATTTGGGGGATACAGAGATGTAGGGTAGAATCATGACAAAGGGAGTTAAGATTGACATGACGTAGAGAGGATCTTGGGGCTTGGTGATCATTCTCTTTTTTCGGGTCCCAAGGCATTCTTTTGCGTGTTATTCTGATCTGATGATATGGTAAATCGGAGGCCGCCAAGTCCTACGGACAATCTCCTTCCTCTCGTTGATGGGAGGCTGTTGAACGTCTCAAGCTTAAGATCTACCGACTCCATGGAGCTCCCTGGTCAACTTCTAAGCACTAGCAATTCTAATAACCCCACAGAGCAGCTCTCAAGTCCATTCATCATAAGCTCAAACCCTCACTCTCGAAACGAATGTAACATCAGAGAGCTAAAGACAGCACCAAATCTCTCAGCCGCCAATACCCACAATCACGTTGGAAGCAACCAAAGTTCCCTGCAGATCTCTCCATCCATCCAGCACAGCGAAATATGTCTTGTTAGGCAGCTAGCGTGTATCACACACACAGCCCCCCCTCTAATGCAGTGGACAATGCGAAACATGTTTTTTCTCGGAGCTGAGCTACCGAGCCAAGACTCGTTCGACAGGAGGTGAAAGCAGAAAAAAGTACCGGCAGGACGGATGGGCGAATTAGCAGTGAGCAGCGACGAGCATCTGCTGCACGCAAGGCGTTTTTTCTCTTTCTCGTCTGCTGAAGCCATTACCTTCCAGCTCTCTTTCAGCTCCTCCACCGCCCCCCCTTGCTTCAAGGTCAAAGTGGGAAATCAGCCTTGCCGGCGCCACACCCTATTCGATTCGCTGGTGCTGCTATATCGGGACCGTTGCTGCGATCAGCCCTACGGGTTAGTAGCAAGTAGCAAGTAGCTCCGTGGGCCAGTAGAAGCTGTGCATGGACGGTCGCAGCGCGCGTCCCGGCGGGGAGGGAGGATTGTAGGCGTTTTCCATGTGACTGATCTTTGACCTGTCCGCAAGGGTCTCTGCCATCCTTTAAAAGGGCCTGAGGGTTCCGGTCGAACAGCTTGCGACGTCATCCTCTTTGCATCCCTCCCGATCGAGTCCCTTCTATACCTATCCATAGTTAGCAAGCCAAACACAACCGATCATGTCCGTCCAGCTCCAGCCCGCTCCCCGCCAGGTCGGCGTCTTCCCCAACCTCATCGCCCGACAAACCGAGACGCTAGTCCTCAAAGAAAAGGTTCTCTCCTTGACGGGCGACAGCTTCGACATTAAGCTAGCCAACGGCCAGCCAATCCTCAAGGTAGAGGGAAAGATGCTTAGCATCTCGGGTCGCAAGTCGGTTTATGACATGCAGGGAAACCACCTGTTTGACATTGTCAAGAAGCTGCTCAACATCCATACCACTTTCCATGTTGAGAGTCCACAGGGACAGGTTCTCATGGAGGTTAAGAGTAGCTTCAAATGTAAGCACCCCTTTGAACCACCTTTTTGGGTATATCCCGTACTGACAAGCTGCCAGTGCTCGGATCAAAGGCCACAGCTACCTTCACCTCGACAGACGGCAAACAAGACGTCCTAGAGATGAAGGGCGGCTGGCTCGACTACGCAGCCGACATCATGGACAAGACGACAGGTACAGCCGTCGCCCGCATCGACCGAAAGCTCCTCAGCGGAAAGGACATCCTTTTCGGGCAGCAGACGTATGCTCTCGTTGTGGCGCCTAATGTTGACATGGCTCTCATGGCTGCGTTGTGTATCTGCATGGACGAGAAGAATAACGAAAAGTAAAAAACGATAACGACGAGTGGAGGAGGAGGAGGAGGAGGAGTATTTTGATACCCAGCGGAATGAACTCGCTGTCGGCTTTTCGTATGTGTTTATCCTGGAGGTTCTTTTGAGTATCAGCATTGTTTCTATCGCGACGAGTGTTTTTGGGAACTGGCAGAGAGAAATAGCCAGAATGAAGAGTAATGGCCTACTTGAGTAGCAAATAACCAAGAAATAGACCTATGTCGTCAGTCAACGGGTAGTGCCATCTCACGGAGAGGGCTATTGCTAGCACACGTCGAGGAAAGCATCTTCACAAACAACAACGACAACAATAAACAATAACAGAGTCAAGTTTGAAAGAGGACCAAGTTCCATCTTACCGCTCCGTATCAACCTACTTGCCAATCTCTCTCCTCCACAAAACACCCCTTGATGCATCAACACCACCACCACATTCACGCGCCCGCCAAGCAATATTACCATACGCCCCCTAATTACAAGGTCCCCCTACACTTTCCAAGACAAAAAAGAAATACGCAAGCGATAAAAACAAGCTTCTTTGTCAAGCTTCTTGTCAAGCTTTCTTCTCCCTTGCAATGCTGCTTCATCTCTCGCTGACCGTGGCTTAAAAAAAAAGCTTGATCAGATCAAGCATCAAAAAGGTGTGATTATTCACGCAATCTCGGCAAGAATTTGCCGTGTAAGATATCTGGGCATTCAGACCAGTAAAAAACGGTCCTTGTAAATGGCGGTGTCTGTTTTAATCTCGATTCAGAACTGCTTGCCATTGTCAAGATCGTGTACCGTCTCTTGACTCGCTTTGTGGAGATATGCGGGCTGTCAAGAAACACAGCCTCAATGACTACCCAGGGTTTTTGTGTGGGAACGGAGAAGGGTAGGAAGGGGAAAAAAGGGGGATCCGCGCCCGCTAGAGAGCTCGTAGGGCTTAGGTTTGTGAAACCGTTATGTATTCAAGTATTGTAGATAAAAAGTTGCAGACTTAACCTGATACTCAAGTGCGGTGTATAAGGTCATCATCACCATGGATCTCAAGCATAAGAGAATAGGCATCAGCAACATCAACATCCCATCACCTCTACCAGAAAGGCGCGTAATAATCTCAGTTTCAAACGGTCCACGGATACAATACGGAGCAAGTATAAAGGTACTCCCTTTTTTTTTTCCCTACCTGCCAAGAACCAACCGCCGACTATCGACATACAAGAGCGGGGAGAGAAGGAGGCTGTGCAAAGAGTCCCTCACCACGTTCGTGTAATGCCAAGCAAGCATGGACACTGGACAACTCACATGAGTGACTTTTCTTTCCTGCCTCAATTTTCTGTGTATTTCCTCTCATGACTTTTGCCTCGAGAGACTGCGCTGTCATGTTACTATTCCTCACTCACGGTGACCCCATCCGGTGAGGCCTCCAACTTCAACCCCGAAGATTCGGGCTCTCGGCCGGAGGAGAGGCCGGATATTTTGAGGACCGGGGTTCAAGGCAAAGAGGGTCCAATAGTTCTTGGCTCCGTGCCGATAAGCGAAAACAATGGCTAACTAGTATCCTTTTATGCAGCCCCGGCGCGTCTGGGACATGGTCTGACGCCTGGCCAGGCCATGCATGCGCTGCAGTAGCATCAGTAGCACTCGCGGCGGCACATGAGGTGCAGTGCAGTACAGGCCAGGCCATCTACATCAACTACATCCATGTGGACATTCATTCACTCGCAAAATAGACAGTGGCAGTGCTAATTGCCAAGAACCTCCCGCCAAGATGTAGCATCATCACGAAATGAATGAATGCATTCTTGTTCCTTCTGCTTGTACAATGTACAAAGGTATCAACAAGTGGAGTCCAAATTCAATAGGTAACTGAAGTAACCTGCTTCCCTGCCTACACGGCTTCAACCCATCCCGATTGGATATTGACCTGAAATGCGTCGTCGTTAATCATGGCTCATTTTACACCCCTTAGTCCTCATACACCTCCTCGTACGCCTCCTCGTACTCCTCACGGGCCTCTTCAAGGGCCTCTTGGTCACTACTGCTGGCGTCTGAGTCGGCAGCATCTGCAAGAGCCTCCTCATACTCCTCACGAGCTTCCTGAACATCCTCGCGATCGCTGGAAGAAACAGAGTCTCCATCTGCATCAGTGGGGGGAAGGACGGCAGGGGGTCCGTCCTGGGCGTAGGGGTCGTTGTAGTCGGCGGGAGGTGCCTCACGGTACTCATTGTACTCATGGTACTCGGTGTGTGTGACAGGGGCCGGAGCGGGAGCGGAATGTTCATGCTCGCTGTCGCTGTCGTTCATGGCATTAGCAATGAGGGCACCGCCTACAGCACCGACAGCAAGACCACCGGCGGCACCGAGGAGCATGCCGGAGCTGCTGCTCTTCTTCTTCTCGCCACCGCGCTCGCCTTCGTTTCCGTAAGGGTTGTGGCCGCCGTCCTGGGGATAACCGCCGCCGGGGGCACCGTAGCCTGGGGCGCCGTACGGAGCAGGAGAGCCATATCCGGGGGCACCTCCGTAGCCGCCGGCAGGAGGGGGAGAGGCGTAACCGGCAGGGGGAGGAGGAGATCCGTATCCACCGTAGCCAGGAGAGGGCGATCCGTAACCGCCAGGAGCAGGAGAGCCGTAGCCAGGAGCACCACCATAGCCGGGAGCGCCGCCATAGCCAGGAGCACCTCCGTAACCACCACCATGGCCACCAAAGTCGCGAGATCCATCAGAGGGAGGAGGACCGGGAGGAGGGGCATGCTGGCCTGGAGCCTCCCACTGGGTGCGACCGGTAGCTACCTCGACATAGTACCAGCGCTGGTGCTGCTGATCGAACTGGGCAGTCCAGCCCTCAGGCAGAGGAGGCTTGTCGGAAGGAGGCTGGTACGCAGGCTGGGGAGGAGAAGCGTAGTACTGAGCGGGAGGAGGACCTCCCTGGCCGCCCTCACCGTGGTAGCCGTAGGCGCGAGTGCCTGGGAGAGGAGATGTTAGCTGGTGCGGTTGAAAGCGATCAACTCGACACTTACCATCGTGACCACCCTCAGCGGGAGGAGGAGGAGCGTGGGACTGAGATTCGTCCTTCTTCTCGTCCTTGTCCTTATCACCGATTCCAAAGTTCTCGAGCTCCTTGGTGAGCTTCTTGAAGAAAGACATGGTTGAGAGTGACCTCGGAGGTGATGCCGAAAGGCTTGGTTGAGGGATGTGCAGGAGGGAAGATGCGAAAGAAGAGAGTGAGAGAGGAGAGAGAATGGAGATGAGAGGGAAAAATAAACAGAGGAGAGGAGGAGGGATTTATGTTTATATGGCGAAAGGCCTGAGGTGCAAGGCGCGAGGAGTGAACAGCTGGTTGTCACTGGCAGGCACTGGCCGTTGGTGAATACAGGCAGGCGCATGCAACACAAGGAAGGAAAGATGGACCCGTTCAGTTATCGTCAGTCGTGACGACTTGGCACTGCCGAAACGGTACAAGGATGGGATGGGGATGGGGGATGGGGTTGGATGGTGGGGTGAAGCGAGTTGTGTCACTGTTTGAGAGAGTCACTCGAATCGATGTCACTGCTTCTTTCTCTTTCACTCCATCCGTGAATCAACACTGGTGCTGTCGTATCTTCGTGCAATCAACGCCCGTTTAAATCGACCCCTCTACTCTCTCTCAGAAGCTCCGTCTGGAAAACGGTCGGTCGGAAGCTTTGGCCATTCAATGCCCCTTGCGGCCCGTTCCAGCGGGGCAGCATCTTCTGCCCCTCCATGAAATGATTTCTTGAAGCTTAGAGCTTGAAGAGCTCTTTGGCTTCGCAAACATGCTTCTTTTTAAGGGTCTAAAGAGGCGTCATCAGTAAACTCTGAACTGGATTCCAACAGGAACAGGTCCTCCCCGGTTCAAACGCTCCCTAGCCTTCACAAGCGAAGTGTGGATATCGCACCGGCGCGGTACTTGGACGAATGTACACCAAGAAAACCACATCTCCACTGGTATATGGTACATGGCTTCCTCTCCATTGGGCTATGCCTCATCTGGGCCTGACTGTCTGACCTGACCATGGGCTCTGGACGGACGCTCATGACAAGTGTTACTCTTTCCTCTCGAAGCGCTCAAATCCCCACTCAAAGCTCATCAGACGTGGTCCAGGAAAGGGGGCGGACGCTCCTGTGCTGTGTTGATACATGTGGCGGAGCCTGAGCGCACGTCGCCATAATGTCCGATCATGCCGCCTCACGGAATGAAGAGGCAAAAAAACGTGTCTGTAAACACACGGCCATTTAGCATCGTCACCCAGCTGGTCCCGGCGTGACGCCCCGAGGTAAGCGGGAGGCCGCCGATGAAGCCTCATCTCATGGATCTCCAGAGAGAGGTTGGGAATGGAGCATCCTGGGGTTTGGGCTCCAGAGGGCGCCCACCCGTTCCCCCATCTCGTCTCAAGACGTCCGTCCTAGTTTCGGTCCCTTGTGATGATGAATCCGTGTCAATCACGTTTCTGATACACACTCCAACAGTTTATCCCGTGCTGCGACGCCAGCATCAGTACCAGACATGGACTGCGGTGAGGGGGAGGGGCTCTGCTGCAGCGCCAAGGCCTGCCAAGGTACAGCCAAGACCTTGGCGCTGATGTCCACAGGACCACAACAGTCCGGCGCCATCAGGGCAGCCAGCAGCAGCAGCAGCAGCAGCGGGCAGCGCAGCATGGGCACCTCAGCGGCCTCCAGCTGGACTCCAGGGGTTTCCCAGGGACTGGAGGGGAAGGTCGGATCCATGGAAAGTGAGAGCACCAAGGGTCGTCGTGGTGAAGTGAGGGCCCCGCGTCGACCAGGATCTGAGAGGACCCCTCCCTCCCCTCCATCAGCACCTCCAGTCACCATCACAACAACCACCACCACCAGCTCATAGTCCGCCCCGCCTTGCAATTAGCGCCCGCTGTCGCTTCGGAGCACCAAGAGCTTCCGCGTGTGCGTCGTGAGACTGAGTTGAGGCTGCGCTGCGTCCTGTCGCGTCGGTCGAGCCAGTCAGCTCCAGACCAATCTTTACCCTCCCAGCTCGTCCGGCCTGCCGCCGACCCCATATTGTTGCGTCTCGAGCTTCCCATCTTTCCATCAGGTTCCCTCCTGCATCTTCCTTCTGATCCTGGACAACTCTTTCTCCTCTTCCTCCACCTCGAGTCGCTTCACGCGCCAAGGATCAACACCACAATCTACCTCGCACATAACCTGCCGACATGTCCTACTACCCGGGTCAAGGCTATCACGGAGGCGGCGGCGGCGGCGGCTACGGCTATGCTCCTCCTTCGGGACCTCCTCCTCCCTCTCACCCTCCTCAGGGCTATGGTGGCCAGTCCGGATACCAGCGCTACCCTCCTCCACGATACCCTCCACCTCCCGGCCTCGACGCGTACGGATACCCGCTCTCACGGGGTCACCACGGTTATGCCTCCCACGCCCGCTCCGGCCCGCCTCCTCCTTCGGCGCCTCAGGCGTTCGGTCATGGAGCTCCCGAAGGCTACACTTTCCAGTACTCTAACTGTACCGGCCGGCGCAAGGCTCTGCTCATCGGCATCAACTACTTTGGTCAGGAGGGCGAGCTTCGCGGCTGCATCAACGATGTTCACAACGTCTCGAGCTTCCTTGTTGAGCGCTATGGCTATAAGCGTGAGGATATGGTCATCTTGACCGACGACCAATCCAACCCAACGATGATTCCTACAAGAGCCAACATCATTCGCGCCATGGGTTGGCTTGTGTCTAATGCTCAGCCCAACGACGCTCTCTTCCTTCACTACTCTGGTAAGTAACATTCCTGTGCAATATAATGCGCCAGATCTAACAGTATCAGGCCACGGTGGACAGGTCGAAGACGAGGACGGCGATGAGGATGACGGATACGACGAGTGCATCTACCCAGTCGACCACTCAGAGGCTGGCCACATTGTTGATGACGAGATTCACCACTACGTCGTGAAGCCCCTGGGACAGGGCGTCCGTCTCACTGCCATCTTTGACTCGTGCCACTCGGCTACTGTCATGGATCTTCCTTACGTCTACTCCACCAAGGGTGTTTTGAAGGAGCCTAACTTGGCCAAGGAAGCTGCCTCGGGTCTGTTTGACGCCTTCACCGCGTACTCTAGAGGAGACGTGGCTGGCGCTGCAAGCTCCGTTTTCAGCTTGGCCAAGTCTGCCTTTACTGGCGACGACGCATATGAGAAGACCAAGGAGACCAGAACTTCGCCTGCTGATGTCATCATGTGGTCGGGAAGCAAGGATGACCAGACATCGTGAGTGTTGCCCGAGGGATTCGCGAACTTTCGCTAACATTTACTCACAGGGCTGATGCTACCATCAACTCCCAGGCTACCGGTGCCATGTCATGGGCCTTCATCTCAGCGATCAAGGCGAACCCTAAGCAGAGTTACGTCGAGCTTCTCAACAGCGTCCGCGATATCCTCGAGACCAAGTATACCCAGAAGCCTCAACTGTCGAGCAGTCACCCCATTGGTGAGTACGCCCATACAATAGGACCCAAGTGAATACTGACTGATAACCTCAGATACCGACCTGTTGTTTGTGATGTAACGTGGTGAAGCGGAACTTTAGGGAAGGTTGACGCGACACTCTGGGTGTATCTGAGCAAGCGAGAGAGCAACTCTGATGACTATCATGACCCTTTGATGAGACGAATCCTCGAAACGATTCTTGATTGAGAAATGACCGACATTACTGGTGACTGGCGTCGTGCATTTATTAGTGCAGGGATTGACTGATCTGGAGCAATGTTCCGTGGTTGGAGCAAAAAGAGGCCTCCTAGCATCCACTGAAACATCACCGCAGCCCCTCTGCCGAGGTGAATGAGCCTAGCAAAAAATTGTCATCAACGATAAAAAAGAAGTCTCAATCATTTTATAGGAATAGCCCGATGCGGGGGTCGAACCCGCAACCTTGAGATTGTGTACTCGTAAGAGTCTCACGCTCTACCGATTGAGCTAACCGGGCAAATACCGGATTTGGTTGAAGTAAGGGGCTCCAATTTGGTATTATGTCACCTGAATATTGCCACCATGATCAGGAGTTGAAGGAGGGTTCATCCCGTTCTCGAGTTGCTGGCGTTTTCCCCGTTCATGTATGCGTATGTTGTGACAACAAGACCCTGTCTTTCCAGACTTGTTTCGGGTATTTTATGACGCTATACAAGGTGTGCTTGCAAGGCTTGCGTAATAGACTTGAGCAGTCAGGACTGTATTGACGAATTGCCAAGATCAGGAGCAGGCAGCCAGAGACTTTATCTCAGTACAACCGAATAGAATTTCGAGACCAATTTGGCTGGCTTCGATTTGAAGTAGTAAAAGCTTGCATACCATGGCTTTAAACAGATATGCCAAAAGGACGGAGCTATTGACATTACCAATGCGGAAAACCGCTTCTGAGCCTTGGCATATAGGAGTCTTTGACGGGGAAAAAGTGACGTGGAGAATGAAGATAGGCTACTTGAGAGGGATTCTTTTCTTTCTTGAACAAAGAACCTTTGCTCCTCATTGTTGTGATGGGAAATAGCTTGAAACAAAGAGTCATACTCTCGTTCACGGCATCGTCCATGATGCGCTGGCTCAGGCCTGCTTCACTAATACCTGTTTGCTCCCCTCCTTTTCTCTTGTGCATTCTAAATGAGGTCCTGATCCGTTTGTAGTACTTGTTCAACTAAACCTCTTCTTTAACATCAAGCCGTGTCTTTGAACATGTCAGTGGTATATGAGGATCCCTCCCCGCCCGCTTTCCCCGTGGTCCTCTTGGGCTCTCGATCAAACATCAACTGGGAAACTGAGCAGAAAAAATGCGTACGAGATTTCGCCATTTGGGCGACATGGCAACTTTGAGACCTCTTCCTGAAGGCGATGGTCCCAAGTTGGAGCCGTTCACTTGCAACCTCCTTGCCGATGATGTCGAGTTTATCGAGATTCTCGGGCACAATGGTATCCATGGAGTCATTATAAAAACGAGAATCGGAGACCGTCTATACGCCATAAAATTCGTAAGTTACGATCATGCCCCCTTGGTGATGAGATCAGTTGCTAACGACTGGGAATAGTTTCCCGAGACTGTGGAATCAGAGCCTGAATACGAAGCTAGGAATTTTCCAGAGGTTCCCATACGCAAGAGAGCAGAGTTTGAGTCACACTTCACCCCATTCAACCAAGAATGTCGCGCCTTTGGTAGACTGAAGGAGGTTAACCACGAACACCTCGCCGTCAAGGTCCACGGCTACGTCTTGCTCAAGGTGGATCAAGCTCTGGAGGTCAAGATGCGCAACGCCTTGTTGAAGATGCCTCGTGAACCTAAAACTCCCCCGAAAACCGCTGCTTCGCTGCTGATTACTTCATCTGGTGTGATCAAAGGTATCGTTAAGGATTGGGTGGAACCGGCCAAGTATAGGGAGGAGTCGGATATCCCACCACACAAGATTGACAATATCCTCTCCGTCTCGCATTTTCCACGGATGCTGGAGGAACTGCACCAGATTCATCGATGCGGGATCGTTATTAGGGATCTGAGTATATCGCAGTACGTCAACGGTATTCTCGTCGACTTTAGCATGGCGTGGACCATGCCTCACCCTCTTGGACCAGGCGGAGGTTTGAAGCCAACTTGGACGTTTCAAAGTCTAGCAGCGTGGGATCTCTACTGCTTCCAGACAAAAGTGATTGACCTGTGGAATATATATCTCAACAACAAACTTGACATCGGACACGGTGAGTGTCGGCTTCGAGCTTATCGGCATCCTAACGAGTACACTCTTCGACCTTCACCATCCCGACAGCGACCGTTCCTCCCCATCATCAATCATGAAGAGGAAGATGAAGATAAAGTCTTGGATATGGTCGAGCTTCCTAGGTATGATCCAGGGGCATTCAATGATGACGTGGCTACCGAGTTGATCCTGGAGAACAAACGGAAACGAGATGAGGAACGTGTTGGTCGGGCACGAAAGAAGAGAAAGGTTGTAAGGTTTCCTTTGTAAAAGAAAATAGGGAGGTTCTTGAAAGGAAAAAAAAAGAGAACAAAGGTTCAAGATGGCGTAAAAGTTTTTGGAACCCTGAGTAGACAAAAAAGCCTTTGAGGGCTCTAGTTGATGAGATATTGTCGGGCTGGCTGCTGAGCAGCCAGGCGTTATGTGGTTTGTATGATATGATGATATTCATGGATGGAATTAGATACTCAGTGAATATGATTGCTGCCTTTCTTTTATCAGAAATAAATTTCATTGCCAACGGCTCTTATGAGCGTATGGTTCGTTAATGTGACTCAGATAACAAAGAATTGCTCGTGGTTAATGCATAAAGCAAGAATTATTCTTTGTTACTGTTTCTTTAACATCCTTCGTGTTTGCTTTAGGCCAAATTACAACGATAGTCTTTCTTTCTTATCAAAGAAACTCACGTCCAATTCCGCACTATGGTACCGGAGAAGTATTTAGAGGTAATATGACGCCCACTAGGTCTTTACAATTGCACGGCACATTCTGGACCGTTTACTCTTCTGGATACTTGTACCGATTCCTAGGCCTTTGAATTACTGGATCCCTATTATTCTATTTTATCACAGCGAGTTTTCTAGTTCAATCAGACCTTTCAGAGCCCCGTCAACACCGCCCTCAAACTTGCTCGCATCAACTTGACCCAACGGCCTCCGGCTTCGTCCACCGCCATAACCATAGTACCGATCTAGTGCACCCTTGATACCAGCCACACCTAGTTGAACAAGAGCCCAATCGGCTCGGCTTAGCAGAGTCTGGAGCTCCTGGCACTCCTTGAGCTTGCCCTCATCGTATAGCTTTAGCACATGCACGTGAACCTTGGGGAGGAGGTTCGCCGCGGCAGCAATGACACCATGCGAGCCGGCGACGAGGCCGTGCAGGAAAAAGTCAGTCTTGCCGGCAAAGGCGGCGAACGGGTGGCCAATCCGGGGCTCATGAGCTAAACGTTGCAGCTTGCCCAGGTTTCCACAGGTGAGCTTGGTGCCGACGATCTTGGGGTTGGCGGCAGCCAGGTTGGTGATGAGGTCAGAGTCCAGGTCGATGCCGCCGGTGACGAGGGGGAAGTTGTAGAGGAGGATGGGGATGGGGGATGCGGTGGCGACGTCATCAAAGAACTTGGAGAGGACGGGCTTTTGCATGGCTCCAACTGGATCAAGTGTTAGCATGCCGGGAAAGTAGTTTTTGAACATGAGGTCCTCTTACCAAAGTAGCTGGGACTCAAGACAAGGGCAAAGTCGGCACCAGCCTCGCTGGCCTCCTTGCAAAGCTGGATAGTCTCACGGGTACTCTGAGCACCAGTACCAGCGATGACGACAGTATTGGGACCACCATGCTCCTTGAGAACACTCTTTGCTAGTTGGATGACTTGACTCCTCTCGTCATGGCTCAAGTGCATGGCCTCTCCGTTTGTGCCCTGGATCACGAGACCAGCAACACCACCCTTGGCCAAACGAGTGAGGTGGGTTCGGACAGAGTCAAGATCTAATGTCTCATCTTCCTTGAAGAAGGCGACGGCGGGGGCGTAGATGCCCCGGGGAGGGATAGGGGAGGACATTTTGTGGTTGTGATAAAGGTTGATAAGCCTGGCATAAAGATGGAGTGAGGGGAGAGGCGAGTTATATGTTAACTTACCTACTTATACCCACATAAAGCCTGCGGGTTAGTGCCTCATTGTGAACTTGGCACCGGGCTCCCATGATAATTTCCTCTTTGAGCCACGCCATGGCTGCATCTTGATCGGCAGGGTCCCGCTCCGGCCACCACGACCGAGCTTAACTCGACTCCCTTCCTTCATCAGCTCAACAACATATGTGTATGCTAGATCTCCAAAGCTAATGTTCTCAGATAAAAATGGCCATAAGCTGAGGAGGAAATTCTGAGAAAATGAGATACCTTCTATGGAATATGCCGCATTCTTTGAGGAGACGTGGAGCTAGATGGGGTTGCTCGGATGATAGCCGATTGTGGTGCAAAGCACACCATATCCGTCGGGTACTAACCGACATGCCTTTAAATCATGTGAGCGGAAAAGAAGAAACCAGACAATAATGAATCTATCTGGGATTATCTGGAACGGATATTAAATGGCAATAATATCTGCAAGGCATGGTTAAGGGAGGTATGTAATATGGGCACGGCCGCACATGAAGGGCATATTCTCCCTCAGCAATGCAATGCTTTGACCCGTCCCTCGCTCACGTGTTGAACATCGCAATACTTTGATACAACCCTAATTAAACGGTCATGCTATTCTCTTCCTGTCTTTCTCAACCAGACATGTTTCTCGGAACCCGGGCCGCTGCCGAGCAATTCAAGGCCGGTCCGGCGCGTTGAAAGGCCGACAAACCGGCCCCACTACACGATCCACAACGCCAGAATGTCGGGGAGGGGGCCCGAAAACAGAGCTGCCTTGCCTGGCGTTATCAATACTGACTACCTAGTAAAGATATATTCAAGAGTATAGAATAGGGTTTGTATTTAGGTCTCTCATGCCAAGAGTTGTTCAAGAGAGCAGCATGTATATGTAGCTATTTCCGCAGACTCATGGTTAGGTAGAAAGAAACATGAAATGACACTGGGCTTCTTGGTAACATAAATGCACTGAATACACAATAATATCATCATATCTGGCCGTACTGTAGAACCTAGCTTTGCTAGTTATGGCATCAGAGTCCTCGTTCGTACCAAACGTTCCGAGACACTACCTGCTGACATGACTGCTGTCTCTTTGTTTCTTCCAGTATCAATTGTCGTCCTACAAATCATGTTGTTCCTGGCTCATATCGTTAGAATTGTACGGCTTTGACAGGTTCTAAAGCTCAACCTGGATTTTTTTTCGCCTGGGCTCGTTGACGTTTAAGCTACGTTAAATACCGAGTACTTTCTTATTTTGGTCTAGACGTGCGTGCCTGATTAACATATAGAATCCTACGTGTCTGAATTTGAGCAGCTGAGCTATTCTGATAGTCCTAGCTCTCTAAGGCCATCGTGCAGTACTAAGAAGTAAGAGAAAGTATATAGCCCGCCGTCTTTGGTAGCTACTGGTATGGACTCGAGGGTTCCCTTCCCTTTGGCGCTTTGAATCTTCTCTACGTTCCCGTCATAGAGGTTGCCGTCTCTTTCATAGTTATTCAAATCGTTAATGCTCATATTCTGGATGCTATAGGCGCGTCTGCTCTGGCTTTCTGTATACCATCGGGCGCTTGATCTTGCTTCAACCTAGAAGAGTAACACTGTTTTAACTCAATGTTACACTGAAAGTACCGGGTCATATTTCCTGGGAGGAGGAACACGAGTTTTCTTGCTTTTCTATTTCTTTCTCATGGGAGCATGAGCTTGCGATGATAAAGAATCCAATCTTAATCTAGCTTGTGGATGACAAGTGGTTCACTTGAAGAGAAGATCCAAGGACTATTGAGAGAGGACCTGCTCGTTTTAAGTCAACGAGACACCTGCAACCACTTGTACGGAGAATTGGCTGAAGTGGAGCTTAAGGCTATCAAACTACCGAGGAGAAACCAACCTCCAAAATACGAGACTAAGCGGATATACCGTTCGACAATTGAACCGAACACCATGCAGCATCAGCCAAGCACGAATAACACACCAATCAACACTCTTCCCTCGCACAATATCAAGAGTATTATTAGCGATCCGCGCCCATAAACAGCAGCTTCGGAGTCTCGTCCCCCTTTGAAACTGTTCCTGTGGCAGAAATAGGCCTGTCAACAATCCCTGCCTCCCAGTTCCACCAATCGGGCAACAAAACACCGTCCACCCCCTTAATTACCCGAAGGGTAAACAATTGGAGGATATTCTAGAACCCGTTTTCAGAGGTTTAGTTCAGTCCATATGCTCGGTAAAGTTTCAGGGGTCGTCTTTGGGGAGTGCTACATAAGACGGTTTGTACGTCCGCCTTTTTTTTTTTCGCATCTGAAACATGAGTATCTGGATTGTTTTCTTCCAGTCCATCGTCGAAACATGAAGCTCTCCCTCTCTTTGTTGACCCTCGCGGCTGGTTCCGCAGTTCAGGCTGCTGTTCCTGCGTTCCCCGGAGCCGAGGGCTTTGGCAAGGACTCTGTCGGTGGTCGAAATGGTGAGGTCTACAAGGTGACGAATCTCAAGTAAGTTAAGATCGACATGGTATTATTTCCAAGTATCTAATGATCTACAGTGATTCAGGTTCGGGTTCGCTTCGAGATGCTGTTTCAAAGCCTAACCGCATCGTTGTGTTTGACGTTGGTGGCATCATCAAGATTACTGGCCGCATGGTCGTTTCTAAGAACGTTTACATTGCTGGTCAGACTGCTCCTGGCGGTGTATGTCAAATCCAATTCCGTTCCCCTTTTGAGACATGTGCTAAAGTGTACTTAGGGAATCGTGGTGTACGGCAATGGTTGGTCCTTTTCCAACGCCAACGATGCTATCGTGCGATACATCACCATCCGCATGGGCAGAGGAGGAACATCGGGTAAGGACGCCATCACCATCGCCGATGGCAAGAACATGATCTTTGATCACGTCAGTGCCTCGTGGGGTCGTGATGAGACATTTTCCATCAACGGAGATGTCTCCAAGGTCACCATCCAGGACACCATCATCGGTCAAGGCCTCGTGTCGCACTCTTGCGGTGGTTTGATGCAGACCGACGGTGGAGTCAGTCTTTTCCGCAACTTGTACATTGACAACAAGACCCGTAACCCCAAGGTCAAGGGAGTCAACGATTTCCAGAACAATGTGAGTATCTTGTCAACTGTCTAGGTTCGTGAGGCTAATGTTTTAGGTCATCTACAACTGGGGAGGTGGTGGTGGCTACATTGCTGGAGGAAGTGACGGCAACAGCTAC
Source organism: Fusarium ambrosium (assembly GCA_003947045.1). NCBI lineage: Eukaryota > Fungi > Ascomycota > Sordariomycetes > Hypocreales > Nectriaceae > Fusarium > Fusarium ambrosium. The sequence continues at coordinate 221,047 of NIZV01000003.1, forward strand.
GTCAACATTATGAACAACTACTTCATCTCTGGTCCTCACACCAGTGTCACTGCTTTCACGCGAGGCAATGCCAACTTCCACGCCTGTACGTTTCCCTTATTCTTGGTTAGGAATGACCTGGATTAACACATTACAGATGTCAAGAACAACTTCTATGACTCCAACCGTGACGGAAAGCTCGACGGCTCTGCCCTCTGCGAGAGCACAACCTGCTACTCCGACATGGACATCGTCAAGACACCCTACGACTACCCCGCCCCTGCCACCGCCCGCACGGCGGAACAGGCCCTCAACGTGGTCCTCAGCAGCGTTGGCAACTCGAAAACCCGCGACTCAGTTGACGCAGCCATGATCGAGGAGGTCAAGTCGTACGGAAAGAAGGGATCTCAGATCTCTAACGAGAGTGAATTTGGTGGCGTTGGCACGATTGCGAGCGGCAAGGCGCTTACTGACATGGATGGTGATGGTATTCCTGATGAATGGGAGAAGAAGAATGGACTTAACCCTAATGATAAGTCTGATGGTATGAAGATTGCCTCTAACGGGTACACCAACCTGGAGAACTATGTCAACTCTCTTGTTTAGAGGTTTCTTTCTTGTAACCAGGAGGGTTTGGTCTTTTTATGGCTATTTTAAGCTAGTACATATTAACCAATGCATATATCATTAGCTGAACAAAGCTATGTTTTTATGAAAAGAAGTGTCTTTTATATCGTGTTCCAAAATTATGATTGCTTTTCGCTATCCTCTATCTAAATTATGCATGTGTGCATGCACATAAATACATAAACCGTTATGCTGTACTGTATTAGCATGAATATCCAGCATAAGCTAAAACTCATGTTGTATCAATCAGAATATGTAACGGCCGTAGTCCGCGTCTGTACAATAGCCTTCTCAGAACTAGAATCACCCTGGCTATTAAAAGAACTCTGACGTGCATGTTGCCAAGTGTTTCCAACGTTCGGATCGTATCCCTTGGACGCCTCCACCTTGGATACAGTTTGCAGAGGGTACATGGGACCATCGTCGAAGCGTTGGTATTTATCATGTCTTGGGTTACTGGTTATTGCTCCGATGGTAGGTGGAGCGCTTGGGTTGGAGAATGCAGGGCCGCTCTTCGTCGCTGGATCGGTCGTGCCGAGGATTCGGGGGGAGATGTGCTTGATGAAGGGCTTGACTGTGGGAAGGGCGCCACAGATACAAGAAAGGTTAGCTTCGGCAAAACTGGTACTGCATTAGAAAGATTGCCATATTGTTGTATAGGACAGGAGGGGGAGTCTTACATCCAAAGGAGTACTGGTCCACCGCCCCAAGATTGGTCGACATCACCCATCGAGTTGATGAGTGCTAGGAGTCTCATAATGGAAGTGAACACAGTCCTGTTGTATGCAGATTAGTTCTGTCTCTTATAAGTGCGACCACGGACGACTTACACTCCACCAACAGCGAAGAAACAAACCAACCCAATCTTCTGCCTGAGGGAGATTTGAAGCGGTATCACAACCGGAATCGGGATCGCAAGCACCATGAGATCCGTAATGGCCCCCAGCGCAGCTGTAGCCTTGTATACAGCATTCCTATCAATGCACTTCGGATTCGTATAGGTGATATCCCACGCTGCTCGAGTTGGTTGACATGGGAAGATGGTGACGAATGTGATGGCAAAGGAGGACCCAACAACCACAAACGTCGTAAACCAGACTGAAATTCGGAACCACAATTGCGGTGCAAGTCGGCGGTAGACGAGGAGGAGGGCCATTTTTGCACCCGCTTGAACGGGGTTGTAGAGGATCGGGAGGAGGTACAAGGCGCGTACGAACATGGCGAATTTTGTGATTGGCATTTCCCAGCCATGGGTACCCATTACGCCACGAGCAAAGTCGCCTAGAGTTCACAATGTTAGAAATGCGCCTGAGTTCTTGTTGGGGATAATGGCGATTCTTACGGGTAATGAGGGTTTGGAGGACGACCGAGAAGACCTATTGGGGGTTAAATCGAGACTCGGTCAAGACCACTTCGATATCATTCGAGCTGGACTTACATAGGCGATTCCCAAGCAGCCTTTTGCAAGTCAGTAATTATCCAAAGCTTCAACTTGAGGAAGAAAGGGGATCAAAGACATACCATCTTCTAACCGAAGCGTCTTCTGAATCACAAATCGAACGTAAGCTCGCTGAAGCATAAAAAGAAGAGCAAGAAAATTCCCAACACCAAAAAGCCAATACGCCGCAGTCACACTGTTCCGCTGAGGGTTATCAAAGTCAACTTCATAACCCTCAGGCGGCGGGATGGCAACAGGGACGCCATTAACGACAGCAGCCATGGTGTGTGTTTCCAGATGCAGCGAAAAAGTCACGAACGCAATCGAGAATAGAGAAAAGCGGACATGGTCGACTTCTTGGAGACCGGAATGGACTTACGGACTGTATTTAGAACCCGAGACTAAGATTCTTCTGGTTACCCAAGCAGTCGGTGATACGAAGGGGATAGGGATCAGTCATGTAATTCTGGGCAAAAACATGGGTGTTTTGAAGCGAAGAAACGCTTTGTAACAAGACTATCCTGATAGAGGAAGGGAGTTGCAAGTTTTTAACTCTGCTGCAAGGGATCCTGGTAGCAAAAGATGGAACCGCCAAGATGCACGATCCAGGGGGGGCAGCATGCTGTAAAGACTATATCCCAAAAGAGGAGTTGATCATACAGGAGGAAACCCCGTTTGATGGGCTAATGCAGGAGTCTGTTGGAAAAGATTATCTCTCGGGCAAGGGGTGGTCGGTGTAGAATGAATAAAAGTCCTACTTTTCCTCGGTTTATCCCCAGACTCTGATGACCCCTTCCTTCTCCACCCCTTTTTCTACTGCACATCAACTTACAACCATTTTTACCACTTTTACCATGGCTGCTCAACTGGACATCCCCCAGGCTCAAGGTCTTATTGCTGCTGGACTTGAGTCACGCATCTTGTCCCCCACGGATGCCGAGTTCAAGGCTCGCCAAGACTCATACTGGTCCAACAGCGCAAAGATCAACCCCGCCTGTATTGTTCAACCTCATTCTCCTGAAGAAGTTGCAACTGCTGTCAAGGCTCTTGTCGCTGCAGGTCAGAAGTTTGCTGTTCGAAGTGGTGGCCATACCAACTGGGCTGGTTCCAACAATATCCAAGATGGTGTAACCATTGACCTTGTTCACTTCAACAAGACAACCTACGATGCAGCAACTGAGACTGCCAGATTGGACCTGGCTGTCGATGGCGTGAGGTTTATGCTGAGCTCAACAAGTATGGACGTGCTGTCGCCGGCGGCCGTGAAGGTAACGTCGGAGTAGCAGGTCTCTTACTCGGAGGCGGCAACGCCTTCTTCACAGCCCGACAAGGTTTCTCCTGCGACAACGTCGTCTCATACCAAGTTGTCCTCGCAAACGGCGACATCATCACCGCAGATAAAGACAACAACTCGGATCTATTCCTCGTCCTCAAGGGTGGCTCAAGCAACTTTGGCATCGTGACCGAGTTCACAATGAAGGCTATCCCATGCGACAAGGTATGGGGAGGAATGACCTTTTTCCCGAAGCAGGTGATTCCAGGTGCTATCGAGGCTCTGTCGGCTTTTGCGGACAATGTGCCTAACGACACTGATAGCAACTTGGTTACCATCTTTACGCATATGCCTGATTTTAAGGATGTCGTTGTTGGTACTCTTTATGCGAATATTGCTGGTGTCGAAAAGCCTCCCGCTTATGAAAAGTGGTTGGCTTTGCCGGAAATCTTGAATACGGTCAAGATGACTACGATTTCTGAGATGGCGTTTGAGTATAATATTCCTGCCAACTACTAGTAAGTCAAGCTATATCCTTTTCTTAACTTTGGCTGACTTGTTCCTTTTAGTGACACATGGTTTACGGCATGCTTCAAGAACGACATCAGAATCATCACAAAGGCATCAGAACTACATGACCAACTCGTCCAAGAACTCAAAGATTTCATCCCAGATGGAAACTTCATAACCCAATGCCTCTTCCAACCCCTCCCCACTCTCTTCGGCCAGCGCTGCGTCGAAGCAGGTGGAAACGTCATGGGTGTTGAGAGACAAAAAGATAACGGTATCCTCTTTCTCGCAGTCGTCATGGCCAACACTCCGGAACAGGAGGCTTTCGCACGACCAAAGGTACAGGCGTGGATTAAGCAGGTTCGCGAGTTTGCGGCTACTATCGATGGAGGTAACCTTGAGTGGACGTATCTGAACTATGCCGATAAAAGCCAGGATCCTTTGGGTAGTTACGGTGTTGAGAATGTTAAGAAGATGAAGAATGCGGCGGTTAAGTATGATCCTCAGGAGGTTTTTCAGAAGTTGTGCCCTGGAGGATTCAAGATCTCGGATGTTAAAGACGCGTGAGTACTGTCTAGGGGTAGCTTCAAATTCCGTCAGAATGCAAGCGATATTGTGATAATCCCCGTCCGGCATTGATAGTGTTTCATTCCGCCAGCATAAACCAACGTATTTAAAACAACGTAGAAACATCTCGTTGGTGCATTAAATATCCTCTTTGATATGTTTTAAGTACGTCATACGATGATCCATGTTTCATCATCCCTGTGATGTTCTCGTTTCAGGTTTTCGGCCGAGGAAACAAATATTTAAACTGTCCATGACCGACCAAAGCAGCACTCAACATAACTCAGAATAGAAATTCTCATCAAAGTTTCACCATGTATGCCCTTGCCCTTCTTTTTACCTTGCACTCGGTCGGCGTTTCTTGCGATAGCCTGCAGCCACCGTTCGAGGCACGAGCTGTAACCGACATCCCCGCGGACTCATTCTCTTCTCTTGAGACCTACTGGAACTACCTGTATCCCTGGGGACCTACCCATAATGGAGGTGCCCGAATGGATCAAGAGCACGTTTCTGTCACCGACGGCGTCCTCACACTCACAGCCGAACCCGTAACAGGCCAAGATCATCCCTACCTCTCCGGAGCCATCCACGCCAAATCCACCTTTACCGTCACAGCAGGAGGCGGCTACGACGTCAAAGCCGAGTTTGTCGCTCCCGTTGACAGAGGAACGTGGCCTGCCTTTTGGCTCAATGCCGCCAGTGGGTGGCCACCAGAGATTGACGTTGCCGAGTGGAAAGGCTCTGGTAAAATTTCGTTTAACACTTTTAACACGTCCGACGAGGTTACTGCTCTTGATGTTGATTATCCGGAACCGACAGAGTGGCATTCTGTTAGGGCTGAGTTGCGCGATGAGAATGGTGTCGATGTTAGGGTCAAGTTTTTCCTTGATGATCGGGAGGTGACGACGCAGTATGGAAGGGAATACATTGGAAAGGGCCTCAGGCTGTGAGTACTACACGAATAAGTCCTACAGTGAAGCTAACAGGGTTGTAGCATCATCAACTATCAAACTGAAGGATCTTCAGGATCACCTGGACCTACTACGCGTATGTTGAATCAACACTTTCTTCCCATGGTATATGCTAACTGAGAATCACAGCAACCACTTTTCAGATCCGAAATGTCGAGGTCATTAGCTATAACTGAAGAGCTATCGTTTAGAGTGAGATAGCCGCCATCTAAATGCATCAATGTTGGGACATTCAGAACTGCGTTCCTCTGGATACATGTGATATTAGTACATTTGAGACGGAATAAGGACTGAACTAGTTGGATTACCATTTTGAGATTTTATTGTAGATACTATGACACTCGAAAAACTGTACATCTCTTACTGGGTTGCCTTGATCTGCCTATGGGTATGCTATGAGGTTAAATCACTCAAGTACACTTCCAAGCTACCCGCCTAGTAAAAGAACCCACTCTCCCCTGTGAGCGGATAAGACGTCTGACAGACTCTAAAGGCTCTGATCCTTCAACTGTTCCTCCGTCCACTCCCAAAGTTTCCTCGCCATCCCATCATCCAACCCATGTCCCTCAAGTCCCCCAGTCTTCCCAACCGGCTCATAAAACTCGCCATTCTCAATATCCGGACAAGTCGTTGCCCAAAGGTGATTCTTGACACCCTCTGAGATGGGACCAACGACGTTGGGCGCGATTTTTGTCTGCAGCATCTTCATGTGTTCATCTCCAGGTTCACGTGTGAAGAGCTCCGTGTTTACTTCGCCGGGGTTGATGGCGATGTTTTTGATGTTGGGGATGCGCTTTGCTGCTTCTCTTGCGTAGAGGAGACAGGCAAGTTTGCTTTGTGCGTAGCGTAGGGGCAGTGACGTCTCGCTCGTTGCCGATTTGAGTGTTTCAAATTCGATTCCTGCTGGTCCTACATGACGGAACCCAGCGGAAGAGAGGTGGACAACACGGACATCATCCCCGGTTGCTGCAGTCTTTTGTAGGGTGGGTTGAAGGAGCTTGAATAGTAGTGCGTGTCCAAGGTGGTTTGTTCCCATGTGGGCTTCGTAGCCATCCTTGGTGAGCACAGGGGGAGCCCCCATGACGCCTGCGTTGAGCAACAAGACATCAAGTTTATCCTGCTGCTCCAGAAACTCCCTTGCGGCAGCCTTGATGCTTTCAAAACTTGAAAGGTCTAGCTCGAGCAAGGATACTTTGGTTCCCTCGCTAGCCACCTCCTTGACTTCATTTAACGCGGCATTGCCCTTGGTCAAGTTGCGTGAGGTCAAGTAAATATGCTCCGGGGAGTGTTTCGATAGTTCAATGGCGGTGGCTTTGCCGAGGCCAGTATTTGCACCGGTGATGAGGATAACCTTGCCGCTGAGAGAGGGAATATCGGTGGAGGGGTTGAATGGGTAAGTCTTTTCAGGAGACATTTTGAAAAGCTGTCGAAATGTGAAACGTGTAGAACAAGAACGATGGAATGGGTTTCTGGGAGATGATGTAGATCGTTGATGAGATCCATACCAGTCTGGGAGACGGCCCCTTTATATAGGCATCCATCACCCCACAAGAAAATATCTAGGAAAGAACGGACTTAGGGACTGATGTGTTCCCCGAGGCATTAAGAAAGTGTCTGGTCCTTCATCATCGCTGAGTTAGGCGAGTCCAGTTGACCAATGAGACACTAGAGAATGCGAGCGGGCCAGTCGTCAACTTGTGCATAACACGTCCCCATACTGCACGGGAAAAAGTCATTCGGACTTAAATCATGATGTTTGCTAGCTTGAGAATGTTTCATTCTCTCAAGTGGCCCTGATCCCGAGATAAGAGGGTTAATAAACTAGTGTTAGATGTTTCTCTCTGGCTATGTTAACCTTCAGACCAGGCGTTCTCGGTTGTAGTCGAATTACACGCCATCTATAAATACTCGAAAAGGCAACACGCATAAAGATAATCTTTTCTTTATTTCTAAATGTGGATGTTCCTCCTCACTCACCCCCACGCACTGCCTTTGTTCGAGTCACGATCAGGTGAACAAAGAAAGGCTACCTTCTTATGAACTCCGTGAACACGTACAAGTCAAATTCGTGCAGCAAAAGTTCTAAAACCACGGATCCGTCAAACTAGAAACCATTGGCATGGAAAACTTGAAACGGATTTGTCCAAGGCGCTTCCCTGAAGTTAAAAATAGCCATTACTCTTAACGATAGGCTCCCTAAGGCATTTTAGCTAGCTGAGATTATTTAGTCGTTATTTGGGACTACTGGTCAGAGGATATTTAGTGAGTGATCAGTCATTTTCCCGTCGTTCGGCTGGCTTTTCCGTCCCCTCACGGAACGGATAACCGAACATGGAGATATTTATGTCAGCCAAACTTGGGTGCTCAGTGAACATCAAAACAGCAAATAGCAAAGTAAAAACACGATATCTGACTATTCTGAACAACACGATACAATGGAGCGCCCAAAGGTCTTATTACTCGGTGAAATCATCCAGTACGTTTGACAACTCCCCACTTCCACAGAGATGCGTCTAGCTAATATGCCTCATAATGGCAGTGCCCTACAATCCTGGCGTGGACTTGCGTCTCTGGCTGAGATTGTTGGCCCAGGAGTTGAGACAAGGGCCGAGTTTATTGAGAAATGCCGTCAGGGAGGCTTTGACGGTGTTGTAGTTGTGCACCGCATGTACCACAGCGTTACTGTCACTGGTCTGATAGATGAGGAGCTTGTGCAGGCTTTGCCAGAGAGCGTCAAGTTTATCTGCCATACTGGTGAGCAGTTCACACCCTGGTAAGATTGCTTTTGTTAAAGTCTTTCATACAGGTGCTGGATACGATCAGATTGACGTCGCCGCCTGCTCCAAGCGACATATCCAAGTATCGAATGTTCCCCAAGAAGTAAATGACTCTACCGCCGACACAGCCATCTTCCTTACGCTTGGCGCCCTCAGAGGATTCAACCAAAGCATCATGACTCTCCGAAGTGGTTCCTGGCGAGGCAGCCCGTCCCCTCCTCTTGGACATGACCCCGAAGGTAAAACCCTCGGTATCATTGGATGCGGAGGCATAGGCAGGAACATGGCCAAGAAGGCGGCAGCGTTTGGGATGAAGGTGGTTTACCATAACAGGACTAAATCAGACGACATCACAGAGGCAGAGTATGTTAGCCTTGATGAGCTTCTTGAGTCTAGCGATGTTATTGCTATAAGCCTGCCTCTAAACGTAAGTATCCCTAATCATATGGTGGGTTTTACTCATAAATATTTCAGGCTGGAACGAGACATTTCTTATCTTATAAAGATTTTGACAAGATGAAGCATGGCGTCGTCGTTATCAACACTGCCCGAGGCCCTATAATCGATGAACAAGCACTCGTAGATGCTTTAGAGTCCGGAAAAGTCTGGTCCTGTGGTTTGGACGTGTACGAGAATGAACCAGCAGTGCATCCTGGTCTTATCGCACATCCAAGGGCCATGCTACTGCCTCATCTGGGCACGTACACGGTAGAAGTGAGTTGTTGATTAATCTACTGGGTATTGGATGTCTTGCTTACTTCTGGTTAGACACATGCAAAGATGGAGGAGAGGTGTATTGCGAATGTACGGGCTGCGCTGGAGAAAGGCAAGGTTAATGATTTGGTGCCGGAGCAGGTGGGGGAGTTTTGATGCCGGAGCCACCTCGCGATATAGATGAGAATGATAGATTCGGCCATTAGGATACTACTTTGAGCAGTGATACACCACTTTATTTTACTAGATTAATAGGATGGCCTGTTCCTCCTATAGATGACCAACCTATCAAAAGCAACATCTTTATGGATGACGACTGGATTTTTGTATTTGAGCATCACACCCTCCTAAAATTCTCCTCCAACAAAAGATTGGTAGTTGGCTTGAAAAAGGCGTCGAGCTATTGGCGCGGGGGGATTGATTCAGTTGTAGAAGAAAAAGGTTGCCGAGGAAAAAGAGGTACCCAGCGGAGCTCCAGGGCCTCTATGATAAAGACACCTAAAATAAATGTACTTTGGCTTCGCTCAAGGCGCGTCTCGCCCTACTAGGTTGTTCGTTCACTGTCGTAAGTGCTGACACACAGAAAAAAGTCTATGGAAGAAGTAGGATATATCGTCGTCCGACAGAAGAAGAAGTTGCAGGCAAGTCCCAACACCAAACATACATGCTCAACGCAAACTGATCAATCATGACGATACAGATGCCCACTTTTAATTGAAAGGAAGACCAAAATCTCAAGTTGATCGGTGACATTGCGTCATGTGCATATTCAGCCGTGACTTGACAGGTTATCTGCTCCCTCTCATGACCCAGCTTTTTTGGGTTGGGATGATGCTGCCACTCAGATGTTTCTGGTGGATGTGCGGTGGCAACTCAAAAAAATGCAACGTGTATGTCTATATTGAACATAAGCCAGAAACCTAAGAGTGAATTCGGTCCAGGTGTTTGATCATTGTCACTAGTCTGGGAACCTGACCTTGCGCTCCAACAACGTATTCAATCCGCCAGGCAACTTTGTTATCTCCAAGAATGGCCCACAATACGAGCCCCCGAATGTCGATGAGCCAAAGCTGAGCCTCTTGGATTCATTATGCGGGCTGCAACGCTACGAAAGCCTCAAGACCAATTGCCTATCTTGGTCTCTACAAGAAGTCGACAGCTATACGTTGATCTTCGTCTTGCAAGCTTTTGGCCGTCTTGGCTATATGCTTCCAGCCAAAAAGGACCTCGATGAGATTTCTGACATCTTCGCTTTTGTCATCTTGCTTCATGAAGGCGAGGATAAACAGTATGACACTGCGAGCTACAAAGTTACCATCAGTCCCCGGCCCCGCAATTCCAACCCGGTTAAAGGCTTGTGGACTCGTGCCGTTGCAGCATCTGGCTGTAGGAGACCCCGATTTATCGACTCCCAACTACATCAACCATGTCTTGTTTTCGTCTGCCCGCAGCATGGTGTGAGGGGACTGACCAAACTGGACTACCAACTGATTAAGAGTAGTCGACGTTTCCTGCAAGCGCTCGAGGAATTAGGGATCCTCGCATAGTGTGTGTACCCTGTAGACGTGGGGAGAGACTATGCACAATTCTGGTGAACAGTTGGGTTGAGACAAGTTGGGTGGGTTGTAGGATGATGAACCAGTTAGGATGTTTGACAGCCGGAATCAGCAGTGCGATAACTCACTTGGCGCGTGTTTCCTCACAGTCTTGATACCATCCAAATGTGCCTGATGCATGTTTGAGCTGTGGTTGATGATGTCCCATGACCAAGATAGCCAGCCCAGAAGCCCCTCGAGACTTGGAAACACACAGCAAAGGTCATCCAAGTGACGAGTGCATAGGGTTGCGCAAGAAAGGAAATAAAAAGGCCACCCTGGCCAGCTGCTTCCAGAGACACGGCGTCTTCCTCCACAAATATCCTCCCTGTGTTGACACTTTACGCCTGTCTAAACCATCACCCATCACCCAGCACGGCCAGACATGACAACTACGCAAAAGCCCCAGATACCAAGGGGAATTGTGATGCCCACGAAACTCTCTGGGTAGCAGTTTCTCGGAACTCTATCCGTCATTTTGGCTGGCTCTCCAAGGGCTTCATCCGAGAGTCTGAGGTTCGCGGCCAGGTAAAATTTGTTGGTGGGCTTGAAGCCTTAATAAAAGCTACTCTGAAAGACGCCCTTGGGGAAGGAAACATTCTATCTCGACCATGAATGGCTTGAGGGTTCTGACCAGACGCACGCAGAGACCAGAATTTGAAGCGTCTGACTTTAAAGCTCGCTGACCGGGTTCGTGAATGGAAAATATTTGTTGATCATCGAGCTTGGCGCAGGGCTTATCTCTCGACTAACCACAGCGTAACAATATATTGACTAATATTGATAGAAACTCAACCAAGACAGAGCTTCTTCTCGACCAGCTTGAGTCCCGGCACATCTGTTGTTCCTACTGTGTAGAGATCAACAGAAAGTCTCTAGATAAGAGGGTACAGGAAGTTGATGGCGGGGATAGATACGTCAAGCGCAGTGGGCTGTATGGGGAATTTTGAGGATGGCGTCGCGATGGCAGCAGTCCGTCCGCTCGGGCAAAAAAGGTGATTGTTTCTCTGGGATTAACCGCGATGAACTCTGGCTATCGCAAGGCCCTCAAGAATATTCGGGCGTACTGCAACATTGCAGATCTGCTTGTCCTGGGACACCAGGGACCCGACGACGTTGCCATGCGCCTCAAGGCTTACCACGCACCATCATTCACATCGTTTATAGAGTATGGACTATTCAAGACTGCCAATAGGCTACTAGGAGCGACGGTGCTCAACACTGAAGAATGGAAGATAGAATGCGACATTCGATCCGAAACCTTGGATAGACCACTTGCCGTGTGGGGGTCTATTCTACATTTGTCCGTTGCTGGGGGGCTACCCAAGCTCATCTCGAGCTTAGGTTAAAGCAGCACCAGCTTAGGATCACGGGCGTCTAGATTCGTGGCAAAGTATGTATGTTATATGTTAAAGTGGCTGCCGAGCTTCATTCCAGACTCTGCTCCCATGACGTAACTCAATCAACAAATACAGTCTTGGGTGGCAGTGCCGTTACCCGAATGTGACGACAGCCAAGTATTAAACATGGTGATATTAGTCACTCTGTGGAACCCTTGGGATAAACTCAAAGGGCCAAACTCCCTGTCCGCCAAGATCCAGCCAAGACTATATGCTTCCGAGTCAGTTATAAGCCCCCCCTCAATTTCCTGTTTTCCGTGAGACGAAAACATTTTTGAACTTCTACAACCCAGAATACCAAATTGAACAAAATTCAGCATGTCGAATGCAATGTGTCCAATGCCCCTGGCAGAAATCATAAGGGACGTCACGGGCAGGAAAGAAGAAACCAACCCCATCAAGAAACTCTACCGCGAGGCGTTCAAGGCCGACATTGGGAGATGGATATCTGCTTGCGCCGTCATTGGCCTCGCGGCAGGTCTACTCTCCAAGCATCCGGGTCAGGAAATGCTCGCAGCATCCGCATTCAACCTGGCAGTTGTAAGAACAGTCCCTCTAGTGGTCAAACCTATGAGAAATCTGACAGTCTCAAAAGGCATCTCTGCACTTTTTTATGCTCAAAGTCCCAGTTAGACCAAGCGGCTCAGCCGACCCTAGACCCCCGATTTGGTACATGGTCATCTTGGCACTGTCAACCGTGTTATGGCTAGCTGCATTCATCGTCATTTTCGTCTTCCGAAACCCCAGCCAGCACGATGACTCTGGCGTAGAAAAGCGTAGGGCTGGGTTCCTCGACGACGTCGGGACAGGGACGGTAGCCATGGTTGAAAACCTATCAATTGCGTGTGGTTGCTTTGGTATATGTGCTTTGTAAGTTCCGATTACCAAGAATACTTTGAAGGGCTGTGCTCACTTAAAAAGTCTATTTTGTGTCTATCAATGGTCTGTGGTTCACCGTCTGCTCACGACAAGGTTCAAAAAGAGTGAGATACGAGAGGCGTATCGAAAGAGGAATAAGACGGAACCCGAAAAACATGAGAAAAACGGGACAAAGGTATAGACAAGAAAAAAAAAATGCCATGTCAAAAAAAAAACCGTGATCATCCTTGTCTCAATTTCTAATTTACACAAGTGTCCAAGATGAAAAAAATAGACTCAATGGCGCGGCCGGATTGAGAGGTTTTTGTGAGACGTAAGAAACTGGCCCGGTTTGACATGATGGGTGGACTTGAGTTGACTGTCCTTTGTTTAGGTACTCGAGTTGTGAGTTTGACAACTACAAGTTTGTGGGGGCCGTGCGGCAACTTCTTGACATAACAATGTTCAAATAAAATGAAGAAACATGATATATATAGGAGATATAAAATAGTAAGTATGAGCTTACTAGCTGTTTTCTTTCTCTTTCTCTTTTCAAGTAAAGAAATTAATTAATATTCTGACCTTTCAAGTCAAGAAGTTATAGCCTGAATTTTGGTGGCGTTCACCACTTCCATGGGCTTCATGATGGTCAGAGACCAGCCCAGCCCCCCCCCCCGTGTTTGGTTTCTGTTGCACTTGAAAACTCGACATCATCTATATCGGTTGCAGACCTTGCTGACTTGTTCCCGTGCCATTGAAGCTTGGTTATAAGCTTCAGTTGTGTCCTGTCGATACTTCTGCTCTGAAGCCCGACCCCCCCTTTTCCCCTCATGGAGCCTTTTTGACTTTGCCAAGTACGGGAATAGCACGGCCGGTCCCCCTCAAGCCCTCATCAAGGTAGAACCGACCCCTCATTCACCATACCCCCTCTCCTTGCCCCATAGAAGCTCGTGACAGGCAGAAACTCGTGACAGGGATTGGTCACTTCCAAGTGCCGCCGCCAGCCATGGGTACACTACGTCATGTTTCGTCTGGCTCGTGGAAGACACACAGTCTGTCCTTCTCAAAGGATTGCCAGCTTCTTTGACGGACCAACAGAGGAGGCTCAGCAGTGAGCTTGTCACCAGTCGGTCCCCCCACCCAGCCAAATTCCAAATACAGTTACGCGGCAGCCACGTTGCTATTCTGGGCAGCAGACACCAGATGTTAGTCTATCACACAGGACTGTGCTCTCAAGCCATCGTAGGAACAATCGAACCATGTTCAGGGGCAACAAGGGCATCGAGAGTTCGTGCAGTGGTAAGACAAGTTGAAGCCCTGAGGAAAGAGTTGGGTTCTTATTGTTAATAAATGAGATCAGCTTCAGACAAAGCTGTCTAAGGTTTCAGCTCCATCATCCAGGGTGAACAGGAATACCATGCCTTCCTAGGTACATGGTATATTGAGGCGTTTCGCTAAGTATAAATAAGACTCGTATCCTAGGATCAACTGAGATCATGACAGACACACCACACAAGCAAACGCACAGCATAGCATCTACACAAACCAAACAACACTCTCACACGCAACATACATTGATCACTTACTTTCTCTCACAACAAAACCACATCCATCGACACCATGGCGACCATGAAGGAGCAGTACGACCTGGCCATGGAGACCTTGATCCGTCCCGTGCAATGCACTTCAGATGACCTGAAGCGGTACATTGACTTACACTTGAAGCAGTGGGCCAGCTCTTTCCGGCAGATCAATGCATCATCATGGATCATCTTTAACAAGGCCATCCTGACCCAACTACCCCTGAGCAAGACAGCTGAGGAGCCCAACGACTACGTAGACCGCAACGAGGGCTTCATCTACCGCATCCGCGAGCTCGGTGATGACGAGGCCAGACCGGCCAAGACAACTCCGATACCCAAGGAAGGGCCAGTTCGGCCCAACTATCGTGCCTGGCAGCCATTGTATGTCGAGTACAACGTCGGTAGTACAGGCTGCCTCAAGTTTGTGCCGGCCAAGGCGGACGCCACACATGTCAACCACCATGCTCTTGAACACGAGAACATCGGGTACGTCTCGAAGCAGGGGCCCAAGCATTTCCGTGTCCCCCGTGTCGTGTACCACATCGAGTTCGAGGGCAAATACTCCATCCTCACCGAGAGAGTCGGCACCCCGGTCCTCGACAGGCCCATCCCATTCAGGTTCCTGACGAGACTCTTGGGCCAGATCGCCGAGGCTGTGTCTGAGATGGCGCGGTGGGAGGCTCCTTCAGTCCAGGGTGTCAATGGGAAGGATGTCCAGTGGTGGATCTTTGAGCACGTCACCCCAGACGTCTTTGCTGAGGGGAAGCGGGCTTCTGACTGCATCCAGGAGTATCTTGGTGACAAGGGCTTCACCCTGTGGCCCTGCGGTTTCCTCAACGGCCACGTAGGCCTGGGCGATGTCGGCTTGGACCAAGACTTCAACTTGGTCGGATTCAACACCTGGAGGGAATGCGCATTTGTCCCCAAGGGATACATTATGCCGTTTGTTCTGTACAGCACGGACGTTTTCGGTCCGCCTGTTGACCGTAAGGTCCTGCCGGCACTTACTCAGGCCCTCTGGCGTACCGGCGTCGCTTCCATGACCTGCAAGATGATCAAGGGGGGACTGTCCGATGAGACCGAGAGTTTTTCCACGCTTCTTTCCGAGCAGATTGCCATCAGGGCAAGGTACCAGGAGCGCGAGAAGCTTGGTCTCCCCTGGATGAGGAGCTGGATGTTCCCAGACAATGATCCGAGATATCGCCCCGAGATTTACGATGCAGAATAAGAAAGGACAGGCATGACGCAAGGGGCGGGCCTTAGGAGAGATGGGGTGTTGGGCCGATTAGACTGATTGCTAGCGGATGAAGCTTCGCGTAGGCCAAGAACACTATTACGTAGGTAGCTATGATCCTTCAGAAATGACACTCGCTTAGACAAGAACTAGTACTAGTAATTCCACGGTAGTATTGGTCAGGGGGTTCAGTCACATCCAGTGATGCAACAAGTGCGCGATGCCTCAAGATTCAAGTGTATTGAGCTAAGTCTTTCATGCTCCAGGGACAGGAGAAGATACTCGTAGTACAAGACGGTGAAAATTAACCCTGGTAAAAGATAGTGAAATAGCTAACTCAGAAATTGAGACGAAGTGCCAGCAGTGAAGATGTGACAGCAAGGAAAGAGGTGTAAATGAATGAAAGCGAGTAATGACTCGACCAAAGATGGTCGTCGTAGAAGAAGTTGGACATGATTGACTCAAAAAATGAGATGTGAAAAGCGATAACGACAGTGTCTCCAACGAGTCCCAGCCCACCAAATCCCATTCTATTCCCCAAGGCTCAGTCGCCTGGTGCACTGCGGTGCTGCCCTCGACAGGTTCCGCTCCGTTGGCCATCAAGTTCGCGTTCCCTAGGCCGAAAACCCGGGGTCCGTATTGCAACTTGATAGGGGGTACCCTAAGGACGATTGGCTAGGTAGCTCTTCTGCCCCATTTTGTGGGAAGTTGTTTGATGGGAGATAGTTTGTTGCAAGCATTCAGCAGGGAGATCTGCTTTACACTTCTTGCACTTATTGACGTATTTAAGGTTCTGGTAGCCACATTGGCACCGGTGTTTTTGCGGAGGGTCCCCAAGAGGGTCAACGATCCCTGCGTCGATATCCGCGATGACTGTGTCCATGTTTGTGGTGATGTTTGATCTGACCGAATGCGATTCGGATCAAGGTAGTGGTGGTTCAAAGAACGATAGCGTACGAGGCCAAGTATCTGTGAGTGTTGGATGCTTGAAGGTAGGTAGTGTGTCTGATGTGAAATGTTGAGGAAGGTCCAGGTCTAGCGGTAGGGGGATCCCTATTTATGCTTCGCCGGCTTCATAGTTTCAGAAGATATTCTCATTGCCTTTTTCTTAACTTGTTTTGTTCATGCACCGCTCTGCTTCACGCTGCAAAGGTTCTTTGATAACTGGGTGGGCCTAGGGAGAGGCCTGACTCAACTTCACGATATGTACAGCAACAGAAACAAGGGAGTCAGACGCCGCTTTTAGCCTCGGAAGCCCTTTTAAACAATGAACATCTTGGCCGGCGGACGAATCAGAAACCCATTCGCCCTGCTCATGACTTGCAGATGCGCAGTGAGTTCATGAGCAAGGGGAGCGATAAATAAAGGAGACCTTCATGCCTAAGAGAACAGTCTCCACTAAGACGAACAGGGTGCTTTCCGCATGGTCTCCCTGCCGCGTGCCCGCATCTTCCTTGTGAGGTCGTCACTGCCCCAGCAAGGCCAAAAGGCGTTCGCAGCTGCAGGTACTTTCTTTGAGCCTTTGGAAGCGTTTGCGGCGGCTTAGCTGCAACCTCACAAAAAGCAAGAAGACCAGACCGACGGAGCAAGAGTGTCTGTGATAAATGATCAGTGTAGACGTCCAGCCAATCAAGGCGCTTCTAGGGCCAGAGTTGCTCAGCCATACGGGCTCTTGCCCCTGTCATTTTAGCGCAGCAACCACATTCATTCAGTTTCATGGCTCTGGGAACTCAGTACATGGCAGGTGTCATTGTTTCTCACCTTACCTATTGCTATACCTCCTGAAACTCCAGGTCGCGCCTCGGATTTTCCCTTCCCAGGCATACGGTAAAACGGCATGTTGGCTGTGAAGGTTCCGCCGAACGGCTTTGACCAAACGCTGAGCGGGAGCATCCGTAGTTGTTTGACAGCTACGTGGCGTTTTCTTTGTTGATTTATACGGGAGCGGCCGCGGTTCCTCCAATCGGATGGCAGAGATGACAACGCATAGCCAGCTGGCAGAGGCGGCAATGCATATTCAGGTGGGTGCCCGTGTCTGTTTGATTTCAAACCTGGTTCTGCCGTATGCGGGTGGTTGATTCTCAAAGGCGAACTTTATGACTCACGCGCACGACTCTGATCCGACGTTTGAGTTCTCCAAGAGTGAAAGAATATCGGAAATACTGACAACGCACCTCTAGGTACTCTTGTTGCTACCAAAAAGTCCGATTCCCAAGATATCTGATGCGGGAGGCCTGCCAGTGGCACTACTGGCGGAAGGGCTGCGCTCGATTTAGTTTTGATCGTCTCAAAAAGTTGATTGAATTGTGAACCGCTAGAATTGAATTGATGAGCCTATTCGGCAGTTTGAATTGAACTAATTGAATTGAATTGATGTCGGTTAAGGAGGTCACGTGCTTGCGCACTTTGGTCGCATGTGATTCTGATCACGTGACCATATAGCAACCCGCTGGTTCGGCACGTTCGGGTCCAGCCGGAGGCTCTTTTCTCCAGCCCACGTGATTATCACAATTGCAAAAAGTCACACGGGGCGGGGATTGAGCCCCTGACCTTCAGGTGAATTGGGGCCGCGCAACGGTTAGGTCATCGCAGGCCAAGCTGCTTTGTCAGCAGCCAGCCATTGAAATTACCGATTGCCACCGCCAGAGAAATACGACGACCCGAGCGCTGGTCACGTGACCATTCCGAATCACATGACCGATTTCTGATCGTCTTGCAACTTGCATGGGGCGAACGAGTGGTCAACATGCTGGCTGAGGCTTTCGAGAGGATAAGTCGCCAGAAAGATACACTCTTCAAAATGTTGCAAATCACCTCCCAAGCCCGTGTTGAATCAGATTCCACGAAGCTGTCTCTACTTTTCATTGTTGATCTATTATCCCAAGGGGGCGCCACGGCCCACGGCAATAAAGTCCCTACCTAACACACAACGTTCGTACCTCAATCAACTCAAATGTCGCATAGCGCCGAAGCCTAGAGACAGCTATCCATCTTACATCAATATTCCCGACACAGACCCATGACACCTAAAGCATCATAAGGGGCCGCATGCCTTACTTCTCGCGCAGGTCAATTCCTTAGTAACAGTTTCAACTCCAAGCACTCGCCCGTCTCTTCCAAGGCAGGTGCTCTGAATAGCCTCATTCCGATCCCACCAAGCAGACACCATACCAGTTTCAATGGCCCGGCTTCGTCTTTGACATCGAAGCCGGTCGCTCTGTAAATGATGAATCGCCGAGCGAGGTGACACTGCGTGCGCGCCGCCTTGGCAATTCGCCGAAGCATCACGTAACGTTATGCCACACTCAAGGTAACAAAGTCAAACGTTCCAAATGACAGCCTGTCCAGGTTGTGATAAGGTTCCACAGCTCCGACGCTCTTCCTTCTCGACTACAAATACAGGCATATCCCCCATCCCGACAGCTCTCTCTTCCAATCTCCCATCTTCCCCATCTCCACTTCACACAGCCTGCACCTCTCAACAACGCACGAAATCCACCAACATGATCCAGCATCAACCCATCACCATGGAGAAAAGAACAAAGCTTCTTCTTCACATCACCAGCAAGCCGGCAAATGCAATGAAAAAAGAGAGTGCACATCACCTGGAGGCAGTGTAATACCAGGGACGGACACTTGGGGAAGTACATCAAAAATTATGCCGGGGACTCACCAACCTACCGCCTCGAGGGGGGTTAGCAAACGGGGAAAAGGACCCCAAGAGACGATACCTGTCCCGAAATCTTGAACGTCAGGACAAGCCGGCGTACGCAGTAAAGTACTCGTACAAGGTCATGAGAGGAAAAGAAAAGAAAAGAACTGGATGACGAGGAGGAGAGGGGGTTTTATACCCCTCAAGCAAACCCTTCGTTCCTAGCTTTTCGATGCATATCCAAACCCCGAGACGGAAACAGCGACGATGGTAATAACTGTTTGGGAAGGCGAGTACCCTGACAACAAGGCGAGATCTGACCTTGAAGAAACAGGCACATGCATTTAGGAAGGCGCTTCGGTGTATCGCAAGACATGACATGGATGGTCTGCAAAGGTTCTACATATCGATGCGACAAAACTTCAAGTACAAGACATGATGGGAAAACATGGTAGGAGGATCAACCAACAAGTCTACGAGGGAATTCTTGTCAATTCACCAACCCCTCCCCGCAGTCGCTGCTCGCAGCATTGTACGAGACTCGAGACGACGGGCGAGGATGGCAACTGCTGTGTCGCAAGGCAATCAGAGCCCACAAGAGGTCCAATGTCAAACGGATTGTCGCAAGCACACCCAGCACAAGGCCCCAGCACAAAGCTGGTGAAAAGAAGCAGGCTCAAACCAGCAACTGAAGAGAGCGCTCCACAGCCTTCCGACGAGCATGCTCCCAGCTTCTCGAGAAGGGCAACAACGAGGACATCAGCCATCCAGAAAGGTGTGGAAGTCCCTCGCAGGCAAGATCTATTGACCTAAAAAGAAAGAAAAGGTCCCAGGAGGAAAGCATGAGCCCCGAACAATGCAGTACAGCATCTCCCTTGGTACCTTACACGTCGGGAACCCGATCGGTGCAAGATGAGGAAGGAATTGACCTGCGAACCGACGAGAGCAACTCCATCGACCTCCACCAATGACCTTGATTCCTCGCCCATCTACGCGAACCAAAGTCTGAAGAACTTCACGCAGCACAGCGACAATAGCAACCGCCGCCATCTGGGGTACCCGACTTCTTGGAGAGCAAAGACCCAAGTTTGAGAGATGGACCCAGTCGATAACCTTCCCAGCTCTCTAAAAGAGAGCCGCCTGCTACGACAGCAACGACACACAGATGGAAGGGTCCACTCAAGAAGATGGCAACTGCGAGACGGGTCTTTCCAGGTTGTACTAGGGATGAACAGCACATAGGATGAAGGGACAAACAATCGGGAATCAATGAGTCATTGCCTACATAAAGAGGAAGAATTGGGGAGGGTGCAACAGAGTGACTGAGTTCGAGGCAGTGGTGGCCAACTTGGGCAAGGTGACGGGGTGTGAATAGCTTCACGACAGAAGCGCATATGCCATCGCGGCCGACAGCAAATAAAGGCCCAATTAAATTACACAGAGATTCTCTCCATGTGAAAGAAACACAGTCATCGTACCAAGAGCCCCATCATGAACTTCCCTCATAACCGCCAAGCTTCCTTCAGTGGAGATCCCATCGTCACGCACCCAAACAAGCCTCAAGTAGCGACCCAAAAGTCCCGACTAGACCCAGCAGGGTCCTCGGTGGAGAAGGTTGTAACGTCGATGCTTGATCTGATAAGATAATCTCTCCCGCTTGGCTCATCATCGTGGAGCCCTTACTGAGCCTTAGCATCGGATTGATCAGCATTTATGCGTGGTTTTACGATGTGGGTTGGGCAGGGATCGGCCGTCGTTTAAGGCCATGTTTAAGTAAACGACGGATCCAGATTGAAGTGACGTGAACAAGACGTTTACATCATCTTTGGCAATGGCTGAATATCGACATTTTGCTACTCCTGATCCTCAATGGACAGACGTACGTTTGACCATCGTGAATACAAGACCATGTCACTAAAGTATCCAGTTCCCCAATAATCTACCGCCGGGTACAAAGGTGGTACGGGGCATGCCGAGAGATCATGATCCCATCACTCCACAGGAAGGACTTGACATTGTCGAGTTTGACGTCCCCGTGCGAGACGACACACCCATCACGTTGCGTACCTACAGACGAACCGCCAACCGTGACGATGCCTTGCCTCTGCTAGTGTACATGCACGGTGGCGGTTACGTCTTTGGTGGTCTCGAGACGGATGATTCAACTTGTCGAGCGATCGCCCTAGAGCTGGGTATCGTCGTTGTCAATGTCAAGTACCGACTCGCTCCCGAACACAAGTTCCCAGTCGGCTTTGAAGATTCCTTTGACATAGTCCGCTGGGTAAGTCATGCCTCCAATTACCACTTCACCTCTAACATTTCCCATCTAGGCTGCATCATCAGAAGGTCAGAGAAAGCTCAACACCAATCTCGCCAAGGGCTTCATCCTAGGCGGCACTTCAGCAGGCGCCAACTTTACCGCCGGAATCTCGCACTTGGCCCGCGACGAGGGTCTCTCACCAAAGATTACAGGCGTTGTATTTCTCGCTGGTAGTTTCTGCCATCCTGATGTGCGGCCAAAGAAGTATCTAGACCGCATTCTGAGCGTCGACGAGATTAACGATGCGCCCGGTCTAACAAGAAAGTCCATCGACTATTTTTCAGGTACCAGGTCGTCTCAGTTTCTACCTGAGGTCCAACTAATGTCTGTATAGAAAAGTATGGTGCTCCGCCTGAAGACAAGCGTCTCTCGCCTCTACTATTCGACTCACACGCAGACATTGCCAAAAAGGCATACTTTGCCATCTGTGGATGGGATCCTCGACGAGATGAAGCGCTACTTCTCGATCAGATTCTCCAGGAGGAAGGATTATCTACCAAGAAGCACGTTTATCAAGGGCTGCCGCATGGTTTCTGGACTACTTGTCCGGATCTACCTGTGTCCAAGAAGTGGTTGGAGGATTTGCTTGAGGGTCTGCGCTGGATGATAGAGTAAAGACAAAACAACGTCCATCAGTGCGATCGTTCATGTTGTTTGTTTAATCTCGAAGTGATTACGCTGCGTGTGTCCCGAGTGACATGTTGAAAGCATCGCAACTTGACAGACCCAAGTCCTCCTTAGTATACAGCATGTCAATTTAATTTGCCAGCTCATACAAAACTCACACCAACGTCCCTTCTCGACAGTATCAAAGCCAGCGATTATCGAGTCCTGTTTCTAAGAGCATGCCGCTTTACAAGATACCCTCCTCAACGACCTTAACTTTGACCTTCATACCCCAGCCCTCCTTCCAGTGTTTCTCCTTGCCAATCTTTTCCACATCCTCAACAGCATCCTCAATCGTCTCCTTGGTCTTGGCAGGATCATCCTTGGTCTTTTGAACGGAAATGGTCAAGATCAATCCCTCCTCATTCTTATCCTTTCCGAGATTCCAGGACCACTGCGCAGAAAACACCACGCGAGGCTTAGACTTGTGAATCTTGCCGGCTGGGTATAGGGCCGTGATCAGACGGCCTACTCTTCCGAGGTAACCAGCCCACCAGACTTCTTCGGGTGTGATGAGCTTGCGGAGTGATTCGCGGAACTCGATTTCGCGAGGTGGCAGTTCACCACCGTACCTCGACTCAAGCATCAACGCCAGTCTAGCTCGGTCCTGATGCGAGACGCCGTGAATCGATGACATGGTTCCTACGCTAGTCGAGTACAGGGCAGTCGTCGAGGCGGTCTCCTTAGACATGAACATGTGCAGGTACATCGAGTTAGCGAACGAATCGACGACAGGTTCGCCAAACTCTTCGGGAAACTCCTTAGTCTTGGAAGGTTTCGGGATAGCGTGCTTAAGCAGCTGCTGGATATGATGTCGAGAGCCAGGAGCAAAATAAGCCGTGGCAACCTCAAGAGGAGCCTCCTGTCGAATATCAGGTGAGAGCTGACGAAACAAGAACCCCTCTCGCACGCCGCCCTGGCAAAAGTGCGCCTCCTTGATACCCCAGGGAATAGCCTCAGAAAGGACATTGACGAGGAAAGCCACAGCAGGAACCTGTGATCGTCTTCTGTCCGAAACTCGGAAAATGTCCTTTGCGGCCTTGGCGACGTGCTTGAGCGTCTCGGTGTCTTCAAACTGCTTTCGTTGTGCAGTGTAACCGTTGATGATGGAGATGGGATAATGGCTTCCGTGGGACTGGTTGAGGTAGAGAAGCAAGTATCCCCAGCCTCTGAAACCACCTCCGGAGAGATAGATGCGATATCCGCCTTCTCTCTCAGCCTTTTCGGTCAGTTCTTCAGGGATTTGCAGACGATTGTATGCATCCTTAAAGTTGCCAATCATCTCATCCTTGAAAGCCTTGACAGCAGCGTCAGCCTCATCCTTGTCCTTCCCATCCTGCAGGTCATGCAGCTTCTTGGTCAGAGCAGCGGCTCCGTAGGGAAAACTAAAGCTTCCTCGGGGACTGATACGGATCTCGCCACCCTGGCTTAGCATCCAGGTGATCTGAGTGCTGCCTCCTCCAAGGTCCATGACCAATCCCTCCATGCTCGAGAAGCCACTAGCGATACCCAGGGCTCCAATCTGACCTTCTTCCTCCTTGGGAAGAAGCTGCACAGTCAAATCAGTCTTTGTCTTAATAGTAGACAAGAACTGTTTAGAATTGAGGGCAGCGCGTGTCGCCTCGGTCGCAATGACGTGGATATTATCCTTTGTGCAACCAAAGTCATCACAAACAACAATAAACCTACTCAAAACTGAAACAACAGACTCAATGACAGAATCCGGGATGGGAATCTTCTCGCCAGTTTCGTCGTCATACTGAGAGTCGTAGAGTGAGATGGAAGACCGGTAGACACAAACGGTCGGGAGCATACGCGCCAAAGGCGACGAGAGGTCAGAAATAGAGAGTCGGATTCCATTGCTAGAATGCCAATGTCAGATTGAACCCTCAAGGAACGTCATGGGAATTGCTCACCTTCCCATATCCACGACGCCGATCAACCTGCCGCCGTGTCCCTGCCATGGCGGGTGTCCACCTTGAAGGTGAGCACGATGCGGCAGGATGGGCTGCGAAGCAGCACCATGATCAATGCCAAACTCAGTAATCGGGTCAATCTCTTCAAAGTCGGAAAAATCCATCACAAGATTGATATACAGAAAACAAAAGAGAGAGGCCCAGTGACGACAAGGGACAGTCCCCGATATTTAACGCGTCACTGGCAAAACTGGAGCCAGTTACAGTGGCCGTACACGTCAAGGGGAGGTGAAACTCCAGCAAGACAAGGAACACTCGCCTGGGGTCGTCATTGGTCGAGGTACCAAGCTGAGGCTTGGATAGCCTTGGTGATGGCCTAGCCGGAAGAGTCTCTAGCTGCGACTTTATTTGATGACGGCGAGCGGTGGGGCCGTGTCGTGTGAGCTTATCTTTTCAGCTCCCATCAAGGTTGAAGCTTCTGTCCTTTTGACACCAACAGAGCTCAATCGCAAGCGAGGATATTAGAGTATGACAGATCAGTTACGTAGTAGTTTGATTCCAATTGATGCTCCTTCAATATAATTTCGTAGTCTTCGCCTTGATCTTGCTCCTCGGCAAGATACCCAAAGAAGTAAACATCCCATACTCAGCCACGGGTAGTGGCATCTCACCCCCTGATCAAAGGAGAGCTGAACCGGGCTCCCGCATGCTCCTCCAACTCTATCGAGGCGGTACCACTGGCGTCATTTCCCCGGTAACCCCAGGTCAACACCCCCGGTCTTGTGCACCGTCGGCATATGCAGGCGTCCGCGTCGAGGGACATCACCGCCACCCCCTTCCAATAGTTACGTAGATCCAAGACTTTCAGGTTTGGTTCCTGGTTTTTTGGATACAGGTGGCATCTGGGCTTATGGCTGTTGTCCGCCATCGCTCATGGTTCGTTCAAGGCTTTTTTGCCCCTACACAGCATCCGGATACTCATGGTTGCAACACGTCAATTAGTATATCCTCGACTCCTTCGTCCAGAGGCAATTATCTTGATACAGTGAGACCGATCCACTAGAATTATGCTTTTTCCTGTACCAAATCTTCTCACCAAGTCCGGGGGTGGGTTCAAAAAAGGCAGCTTGCTCTCGAGCGCTCCGTTAAGCAACTACTAAATTAACCCGCCAGCCATTGATATAACGAGGCTGTTGTTACTCACGATTGTTCTTTCACAAGACAATTGGGTCACTTTTGCCTCGAAAATGCGTTACTCTTCACTAATTTAACCCATATCAGAGGGCTTGCAGGAAAGCTCCCCAAGTTAAATAGAGAAATGCCCAGCAGACAGCTAGCTACTCAAAGCGACATTGTATCCAGATGGAGGGACACTCAGCAAGCTGCTGTCTGGCTAAACCTTTATCCTCTCATCATCAAAAGAACGTATGGTTGCCGAGCGATAGTCAATCCTGGCCCAGTGGTTAGACAACCGATCGTGAGACGGCTCATATTACCATAGGGTCCAATGCCTCCGCGAGTCTCGCCGCGAGATCTATGATTTGTTGCAGGATTTTTCAAGAAGACTATTCGAGAATCTCACCATTGTCGCCCTCAATCATGAGTACGCGATGGGCCCCGGCTGTTTGCTCGCTCCTGGATCTGACTTAACAGGTTCATCGAGACAAGAGTCCAATGTTGTTTTCCGTCTCCGACTTCAAGGGTTGAAACCAATCTTGTGGCGCCAATGGCCTTCTCCTTCATCGCAATAGCCATTCTCGCATCACGTCCGATAGTGAGTATCTAGATTCATCCAACCTCAAGCATCAAAACTACATGCGAAAGCTGCTGTTCTTATACAACTTACAATTACCTAGACGCTACAATAATGAATCTACGTTGGCACTCATTTTTCCGCCGTTACAGTATGTCAAATAAGAACATCCCCCTTCCCGCTCAGCAGACACCTGCCAGTTAACGAGATAAGTCAGGTTTGAAGTGAGACGAAGAAAAACACAAGGTCTCAAGATATCCGTACAAAATTGTCAGAAGATATCAATGAGTTCATCACATTCATCCGCATGCATACTAATTGGGTAACTATTCGCAACATTTGGTGGCCAGCAGTTAAGAGGCATTTTGACAGCAGTCACGCAACCACGCCTGTGCAGGCCATATCCTGTTGATTGGGAAACCATAACTCACACTTGATCTTCGTGGAGAAAAGAATTCATATAGGAAACTCAAGGTATGAAAAATACACAATTGGTCACGCTCATAGTGAACCACGATCGCTTTCCTTCGGGCTAGAGTGAATAATAGAAGCAATCCACTAAATCTCCATCCCAAGCGGGGGTGAAGATCTCCAAACCTCATACTCACCACCACCACCAACGAAAAAAAAATGCCTTCCAAAATCCTCATCCTCGACGGCGGCCTCGGCACATCCCTCGAGTCGAAATACTCCATCTCCTTCTCAAGATCCACACCTCTATGGTCCTCTCACCTCCTCATCTCCGACCCGACGACTCTTGAATCTTGCCAGAGCGATTTCGGAGCTGTGCCTGTTGACGTTCTCCTCACGGCTACGTATCAGGCTTCTATCCAGGGATTCGCTGATACTCGTACTAAAGAATTTCCTGATGGGATTGGTCGTGAAATTATTCCGCGTTTTCTGGATGATGCTGTGAATATTGCTCAGCGAGCCGTGGGTGAGAATGCAAAGGTCGCTTTGAGTTATGGACCTTATGGCGCTTGCTTGATTCCGAGTCAAGAGTACAGCGGGAAATACGACGACGCGCATGATTCAGAATCTACACTTGAAGAGTGGCACCGTGAACGTCTAGGACTCTTTGCAGAGGTTTCGGACGTTGGCAAGAGAGTGAGCCATGTTGCGCTGGAGACTATCCCCAGAGTCGATGAGATTATCGCCATGCGCAAGGCTCTAGCCGCAACACCAGCTCTCTCAGATCTACCATACTGGACTTCGTGTCTCTCTCCTGGTGTCGACTTGGCCCTTCCTGATGGAAACTCTATCGAGTCCGCTGTCGAAGCCATGTTGGACCGCGACGTTTCAGCAAAGACGCCCTGGGGCATTGGCATCAACTGCACCAAAGTCGACAAGCTCGATAGCCTCCTCCAAATATTCGAATCGACAGTTGTACGTCTAATCGAGCAAGGCCGCTTGGAAACTTGGCCAGCACTGGTCATATACCCCGACGGCACGAACGGGGAAGTATACAACACGACGACGCAAAAGTGGGAACTGCCAGACGATGCAAAGGATCAGGTGCGCTCATCATGGGAGTCTCAAGTCGAGAGTGTAGTCAGAGCTACAGAGAGTCGGGGGAAGTGGCCTGTTATTCTTGTCGGCGGATGCTGCAAGGCGAGGAGTGAGGATATCAAGAGACTTCGAGATCATCTCCTCGGGTAAACCACACAGCTATTTTGCATTTTAAATCCAACTTCTGTTATATCAAATGGGTATCCTTATTTCATCACTATCCAGTTTAGAGCACGTCCTTTCCTCATGGTAGATATCCCAAACCACTTATATCAGCGCTCAACTCCCTCCCCTGCATCATCTCCGCCATGACCTTGCCCGTCCCAAGTGACAGACTAATCCCCCAAGGTCCATGTCCCGCTGCAACAAAAACACCTCCGTCTGCTCCCTTTCTCGTCCTGTACCCTTGTCTTAGATCTACATCTTCCACCCGCGTAACGTACGGCGTGCCCCTCTGCGTCACAGGCCGAAAGCACAGCCCAGTTCGAACAACCTCCAGTTCACCCTCCGACTTTATCAGTTGTCTCGCCGTAGCTTTCAACTTCTCCATAGGTCCTCTCATGGGTTTTGCAGCTGTAGCTAACTGTGGTAGCGGTATAGCCGAGTTGACACCTCCTAGCCAGATATCGCCGTTCGGTCGAGCATATATCTCTGGAGAGAAATCATCCAAGGTACAGTACAGCGAGTGATATACATCACCCACATCCCCAGGATTCCGCACAACCAGTGAATGACCCGCGAGACTCAACACCGGTATGTCGATAGCAGATCCTGGAAACATGGACTCTAAAACCTCGGGCGTCCAGCAACCGGCGCAAACAAGAACCCGCGTAGCTGGAATCTCAGTCTCGGAGGAGCAGTCGGTGAAGCCGATGCGGACATGTGAGAGCTCATCATGGCAGTCAGGTCCGACGTTGAGGACTACTGCAGGGTGGTGAAATCGGACACCTGCAGCTCGACACCTTTCTAGGAGGAACTGGCAGAGTTTGAGAGGATCACTATGTTTCTTTCATGTCAGCAACATACTCATAACTTCGATATCTCGACTTACAGAACAGCCGTCCCCTCAGCATTGTCAACCAAACTAACAGCATCACCCTTGACACGCCTCAACCAAGGTGGACAATTCCCATCCTCAACCTCCCTCTTCTCCGCCACCAAATCCACCCTACTGCCCCCCTCCCGTAACCAATCCTCACCACCAGGACCATTAGTCTTCCTCCTCAAAGGCTCATAATTCACCGTCACCGACTTGGCATACGCCCACTTCTCACCCCCATCGAACTTCTCCGCGAGTCTCTCATGCTCTTCAAAGCTGAGAGCGCCCAGAGACGCAAGTTCAGGCGGGAACCAGTCTTTGGCGATGAAGCCGCCGGCATAACCCGACGCCGAGGCAAACAGCTCCGTAGAAGAGTCGACGACGTGAATCGACCAACCAGGTTGATGTTCAGAGAGGTAGTAAGCTGTCGCGATGCCAATTATGCCGCTTCCAACAATCACTGTCGTAGCCATCTGATGAAAAAGACAAGAGGTGTAAAGAATATCCAAGTATAAAGGGTTTTGTCGAAAGTTTTGGGACTCTCAGCTGACAAAAGACGCCATCAAAGCTACATGCTCAATGCAGATGCAAGCCCCCGATGACGTTTGTGACCAATACAGGGTAAGGTAAGTGAAGCTCCAGAAATGACCCCGCCATTCGAAGTGAACCCCCACCTCGTGCTGAAGCTTTCGAACTCACTCAGCCAACTCACGAAAAAAAAGGGAAATCTTGCGTGAGGCGTCGTTGCACTACATCAACCACCGCGAACATGACTTCCAAGGTTTTCATCGTTACTGGTGCCAGTAAAGGCATTGGTGCAGCCATCACTCGATACCTCCTTGGTCAATCTCACAAGGTGGTTGTCACGGCTCGATCTTCTGAGCCTCTTGAGGGATTCAAAAAGTCGCACCCTGATCAGGTTCAATTCATCGCGGGAGACATTGTTGACCCTGAGGTTAGAACGAAAAGCTTTGCTCTCACAAAACAAGGAGGCTGACAGCAAAGTAGATGCCCACCAAGCTGACGGAAC
Source organism: Fusarium ambrosium (assembly GCA_003947045.1). Classification (NCBI taxonomy): domain Eukaryota; kingdom Fungi; phylum Ascomycota; class Sordariomycetes; order Hypocreales; family Nectriaceae; genus Fusarium; species Fusarium ambrosium. The sequence continues at coordinate 250,458 of NIZV01000003.1, forward strand.
TCGCCGTCTCCTCGTTTGGCAAGATTGACGGTCTTGTCATCAACCATGGCCTTTTGGCCCCCAAGAGATTTGCTGACACAACCGCCGAGGAGTGGAAGCACATTTACGATGTCAATGTCTTTAGCGGCATTGCTGTGGTAAGATCTAGCCATCTGACACGTCCACAAGAGCTACACTGACATTGGTCAGGCTCAAGCAGCACTCAACGAGCTCCGAAAGTCCAAGGGATGCATCGTGTGGGTGTCTTCAGGGGCAGCAACAAAACACTACAAGGGATGGGCAAGTTACGGTTCATCTAAAGCTGTCTACAATTCCATCTCGGCCCACCTTGCCCTCGAGGAGCCTGACATTACCAGCGTAGCCGTCGCGCCAGGACGGGTCGATACTGACATGCAGGGTGTCCTGAGGGCCGAAGGCAAGGATAGTATGGACGAGGCGCAGTATGCTACCTTTGCCGAGGCCAAGGAGAAGGGCACCTTGCTCAAGCCGGAGCAGCCGGGACATGTCATGGCCAAGTTCGTGGCAGACCCGCTCAAGTCTTTGAGCGGAAAATTCTTTACGTACGTTTCACGATATGCTGTGGGATCGACAACTAACGGTTATGCAGATGGAACTCACCAGAGGTTGCGGCGTATCAAGAGTAGAGGGTTCTCGGAGATAGAAGACGGATTCCTGGATACTCAAGCAGATGTTAGCTTTATGCCTTGACAAGAATTGAAACAAGCAAGAAGGTAAATAGACAAATGCAGGTCAGTCGAAAGATGAAAAGCTCTTAATTTGCTCCACATGGACATTCGGATTTAGCATGGAATGTAAGTTTCTTCATCATAGCATTTGATGATGTGTTGAGAGAGAAAAGAAGAAAAATCTGTTCTTACCTGATGGTTGATGTGACACTCCGAGGATGGCATCTGGATCTTTCAGGTAATATTCTTTTCTCCTGTCAGTTCCATAGCCTCCAACAGGTTGTTCAACAAAGTTGTGGTATCGAATGCGCTCAGGCTATCGAATGTATCCGTCATGAGATGTCGGTATTTGATAGTACCAGATAGCAAAAGGCATCACAGCAGGGTCGAGAGGAGTAGGGTCGTTGCTGAAAGGGTTCTTACAGCAAGGGACAAAGAGCGCCGGCCTAGACACCTTTTTTCTCGTTAGCCATGTCCAAACAATGGAATCAAGCTTTTCAAAGGACAATGGATTGGAATCAATCAGACATGTCTATTTGGCATAAGACGAAGTCAATCAGCACCGAGGCTTGTCGGACCTCTAAGACTGGGGCGACAACTTGTCTCTTCATGCGATGCGATGCAGAAGGGGATCGAGGGCAACTTACTCAAGGCGGACAGCTCATTGTTGACGGGAATGTAGAGCAAATAGTTTGACAGATAGCAATGTGACAAAGCCCAAAGGCCATTGTCGCAGAAGACAGGGTCAGGAGACGTGGTCTTTGTCTGGATTGTGAGCAAGAGAAGGAGAAAAAAGTGATGATGAAGAGAAAGGAATTTTTTCAGATTGGAAATTTTGGCCGAAGAAAATGCATGCGCGAGACTTGGTCCGTGCACCACAGAACGCGCCGCTCGAGGCAACAAAGTGTGGCGCGTGAGGTCCTTTCAGCCCCCCTCTCTCCACACCTCTTTTTCAGGCCCAGGTCCTTTCAGCTAGCTTCCAAGGACAGAGAGGTACGTGCTTTCAACCACTGGCAGGCCTTGAGTTATGAGGCTTTGATCTCACTGAACCACAGGTGGAGTCGGGTCCTGAGCCAGTCTCTGGTTGGCAGCCCCTAAAAAGAAATGGAACCTGCCCGATCGCGAAAGCTGGGCTGGGCTGGGCTGGGCTGGGCTTTTTCTTTCAAAGCGCGGCGGCGCATGAAGGTCTGGCCTAGCCCCTCCCCTCCCTCTTCTCACGCACACCCCCGGGCCGCAGCAGCTCGCACATACAAAAGCGGCTTGCCCCACCACTCATGGACCATGAGCAACCATCCGGTCTGAAAATCGTCCCTCTCAAGCCTTGAAGCTTTTGCATTTTGTGAGTCGCCGTTCAACACCAAAAAAAGGTTGCAAGCAAACTCTCTCAACGGAACAAACGAGTATATACACCGGCAGATACCCGCATCTCAGTCACTCTTGTTTATTTACCTAGTTTCACCCATACCTCTGTCACCTTTTTGTTTGCCATCTTTTTTTCCACCGTCATCGCGTTCCACATCGCTCAGTCACCGCTCACACTTCTGATCGCGTCGCCTGGGGTTGTTATATCTCACATCTCCCATTTCGATATTGGACCCTCAACTTTTTTCCCGCAAACGCATCATCACCCGACGACTTGGCTCATCTCTCGCTTCACTGAAATCATGTCGGATCACGAGTTTGGAGGTACGTTATTCTGGTCATGCTGCTCTTTGTCTTGTTTGCTGGCGCATGCGCTCTCATCCGGGATGCATATCTTGACTCCATCGCAACCCCGTGGACATTACCAAGATGAGATGCGTCACTGTCGTTGAAGCCAACGCTGAATCACTTTTACACCTTCTTGAACTATTTAATCATCTGCATCCTTAACGTTCGCTTCAGTTTACGTTGTCTATCAATTTGACATCTTTCTTCACATGCATTGCATACTCACCTAAGGATTCTACTCACAACATCACTTTACCATCTTCACCCTTTCTCAATCACGAAATCCCCCAACTGCATCGCATCTCTGACTATTGCTTTGTTTTCTGCATCATGGCTCCCCACATTCCCGCATCCGACAAGTACTGGGCGAGAATCGACGCCGGACTGCTGAGTCTGCGCTTCATCCTTGACTTGACAACATCCCGCTAACCCTCCTTCTCTAATTAGGCAACGACGACCTCTCCCTCCCAAAAGGTATGCCAAAATCCTCTCTTCACACGCTTCTCTTGCTTACATCTTCACAGCCACTGTCCAAAAGATTGTCTCGGAGATTCTACCCCCCTCAGAAGGCGTGGCTTTTGCCAAGGAGGCCCGCGATCTTCTCATCGAGTGCTGTGTCGAGTTCATCACCCTGATCTCGTCCGAGGCAAACGAAATCTCGGAGAAGGAGGCCAAGAAGACCATTGCCTGCGATCACATCACCAAGGCTCTCGAGCAACTAGGCTTCACCGACTACGTCCCTGCCGTCCTCGAGGCAGCAGCCGAGCACAAAGAAGTCCAAAAGGTTCGCACTGTCCACCCTTTTTGTTCGTCATCCACTAACACAATGCAGGGCCGAGAGAAGAAGGCGGACAAGTTCGCCAGCAGTGGCATGTCCATGGAGGAGCTGGCTCGTCTACAGGAAGAGCAGTTCGCGGCGGCGAGAGAACGCCACGGCTAGTTGCTTATGTACAAGATGGATGGGGAAGGGAATCATTATTTTGGCATTGCTAGGCGTTGACGTTCAGGAACTGGGTTGGACCTGGACTGGATGGACCCTTGGGTTTTGTTATCTGGGAGCGGGTTGGCTCTTTATCACTTTCGCTTATAGAATCTCCCGTCATGCTTTACCCGGCATGGCTCGAGGCTCGAATATCAGGTTGTTGATCTGACTGCGTTTCTTGGTCTTGAGCCTTTACTTGAGTTGGGGTTATATGGTTAGACACGGTTACATGACTCTGGCACACCAATTCATTCGTCATGACCCAATCATGACCTAGCCAATTCTACCATAGACAAGGAAAGGATAAAGAAACCATGCAACGTAAGACAACAATATCTCCCTATCTCGAGCCTCACAGCCCTATGAATACTCTACCGTTGCCTTGTAGGCAGACAGTCAGCAAGCACTTACAGGCATCCATCCATTGACATCTTATCGATAAAGAAAAAAGATGATGTAACTCCACCACCCCGCCCTAACAATCCTCTCTGTTTTCGCAACCTCCCACTCTCTACTGATGCGCCCATCGCAATAGACTTTGCATCCCCTGCCTGGGAACCGCCAAGATAGGTCGAAGACGCCGAAACAAAAATAAGCCTGGACCCCGTGTCCCTCGCTGGCTCGCTCGAAAGATGGGTCAGGATGAGTCCTCCATGGGCTTCGGCGGCCCGCCAAAGGCCCTCTCTGAGAGGAGCCTGGCCGCTGTCGCAGAGTACATCAAGACGGGTCGCGACAAGAGGATTGTCGTCTTGACCGGCGCCGGTATCTCGACTGCCGCAGGAAGTATGTATCTTGTTGTTCAAGCTTTACTCTATAGAGGTGACTCTAACCTCCTTGTCAGTTCCCGACTTTAGATCGCCCAAGACAGGCCTCTACGCCAACCTCGCCCGCCTCAACCTCCCCTACGCCGAAGCCGTCTTTGACATCTCCTACTTCCGCAGCCACCCCGAACCCTTCTACGTTCTCGCAAACGAGCTGTACCCCGGAAAATTCCACCCCACCGTCTCCCACGCCTTCATCGCCCTCCTCGCCCAGAAGGGCCTCCTCCAGATGCTCTTCACCCAGAATATCGACTGCCTCGAGCGCGCGGCCGGCGTCCCACCCAGCAAGATCATCGAGGCTCACGGTAGCTTCGCGACACAGCGGTGCATCGAGTGCAAGACTGAATTCCCTGATGACAAGATGAAGGAGCACGTGTTTGGTGGAAAGGTCCCGCACTGCGGAGAGCCCGGCTGCAGCGGACTTGTTAAGCCGGATATTGTATTCTTTGGCGAGTCGCTACCCAAGGCGTTTGACAACAACGTTCACAATGTGGCCATGGCGGATCTGGTGCTCATCATCGGTACCAGTTTGACCGTCTACCCCTTTGCCGCCCTCCCGGGTATGGCGCAGGAAGACAAGCCTCGAGTGCTATTCAATATGGAGCGCGTCGGCATGATTGGCAATCGTTCAGACGATGTCATTGAGCTTGGTGCATGTGATGACGGTATCCGTAAGCTCGCCGATGAGCTCGGTTGGAGAGACGAGCTTGAGCGTCTATGGAGAGATACTGTCGGAGATGAAGAGGCAGAGCGACAGCTTAGGGGCAGAAATGAGGATGAGGTAGAGGACGAGGTTGAGCGCTTGGCAGCCGAGGTGGAGGCGGTTGCTATCAACAATGACACCAAGGCGGATGCGAAGGACGAGGCGTCTCCAGAGACTGAGCCCACAAAGGAGGTCGATGGAGACAATGTTCTTTCATATCAGCCAGCCACCATCTCAGCCCCAGCCCCAGCAGAGACTAAGGAGGAGCTTAAGGAGCAGCCTAAGACGGAACCAACCAAGACAGAGTCGCCAAAGGTGCCTGAGGCCGAATCAAAGGCCCAGTCATCAGAGACAGAGTCCCAACCACCGAAAGACGCCAAAACACCTCAAGAGCAGCCAACAGAGCCTGCTACTGCTAAGGAAGAAACCAAATTGTAGCCCTCTTTTAGACAAGAGTCACGAAGGACATGCGTTTAGGAACATTCATGAGAAAAGGAGAAGCTGGAATGGAGGGGGAAAAGCAATGATACACTGTCATCATACACAGATGATAGACGACTGGATGAGTTTTTCTTTTGTTTGATCACGAAAGGCGAAGGGAAATGTCACATAGATGGAATTGTTTAAATAGGTAGGGACCCTAGATAGAATAGTCAGGCCAAATTCAAGGTCAAGATTGTCACGTCCACTACTAGGGGGAGACATTGACGACATGATATCAACAAGTGTATGTGTAATGAAATTGCACCACTAGGGGCTATATAAGACCAAAATTATATCCAAATCGCCGTACAAATGGCAACACAGGTACGGAAGAAAAGAAGAAGAAGAGAAATACACAACAGGAAAACCCTCACAGCCCGCTATCGATCTGAGCCGGGATATTCGAAAGCGTCCACGATCCCCACTGCCGACACGTCTCAGCCACAACACTAGGGATCCGCAACTTCTCGACCTTGTCCGGGTTTGTAAGGAACTGCACGAGAAAGCCCGCAGAAACGTGCCAAGCTATGTGACAGTGAAAGGGCCATACACCTGGGAATATGCATGTGAGCATCATGTGGGAGAGAGGAGGTTGGGGAAGTGGTACGAACCTGGATTCTCTGCTGCGTCGAATTGTATCACTAAATGTCCGTTGCCTTGTAATTGGACAACGTCACGCCGTTGGGGATTGTGCTTGTTGATGATGGTGCCGTCCCAAGTACCTGGGCCTTCATGTAGGACATACATGTTGAAGCCGTGCAGATGCATCGGGTGTCTGGGTAGAAACAGTATTAGCCATATCCCGCAATAGAGCAGACCGGGAATACTCACGAAACAGGTGTCTTGTTAATAACATTGACCCTAACACTCTTGGCGTCTCCCGTGTTCCTCACGTTCCACTGCTCCTCGAAAGAGTGGTTACCCAACTTGCTCAGCAGCAGCGTAGGGCTGTTGTAGTTTGCCCTAAAATCGACGCCTCCAAACCTCCACAGCGTAACATTGCTCGCATTGACATGTATCTCAACGTCGAGGTCAAGAGTCAGGTCAGCCTTTGGCAGCGGCAGCTCCATGACAGGCTTTGTGAGTTCGAGATCATCGTTGGCGCAAGTCCCCGGGTCCGGGGCGTCCCACGGCTGCGACTCGGGGGGCTTTTTCTGGTCGGCGCCGTCGTAGTAGATGGCCGCCACGGCGTCCGGGGCGTGAGACAGGCTGCACTTTGTAGAGATGTTGGCGCGCATCCAGAAGGCGTCTAGATCGCCATCGGCCTTGACAAGCACATCTGTGCGCTGTCCAATGCCGAGTGTCACCACCTTTGTGTCATAGGGCTGCACCTGGACAAAGTCATTGGCGATGACCGTCATGGTGTGCTCGTCGATGGAGAAGCGCTGGAGGCCCTCGGCCCCCGTGTTGATGAGGCGCAGGCGATGAGTCTTGCCGCGCTTGAACCGAAACTTGGAGATGCCAGCATTGTTGTTGCATGGCGTCTTGTCTCCCTTCTCCACGTTGGAGCAGTTAAAGTTCATCTTGCCGTTGATAAGGTTACTGTCTGAGAAAACGGGGCCTGTGGCGTTGGGCTTCATGGTCTCCTCCACAAGGTCAAAGTACTCCTTGTGGTACCAATCGCTCAAGAGTACAGGACCGATATCAATATCGTAGTCCTTCTTTTCACGGGGACCGTAGATAACCAGGGGACCAAAGAGACCAGCAGAGTATTGGGCAGAGTAGTGAGAGTGATACCATGTGGTGCCGTACATGTCAGCCACGAATTGATAAGTGAAACTCTCTCCAGGTGGGATAGGGCATTGTGTTACACCGGGGACGCCATCTTCCCAAGGCGTCTTCTTCTGCTGTAGGCCATGCCAATGCAAGGCAAGACCTTCGTCTTCAATGTCGTTGTTCACTGTCACCTGAATCGTGTCGCCCCAGTTGGCCTCGATGGTGGGCCCGGGAAACTGTCCGTTGACGAGAATAACAGGAAGCTCGTATCCATCCGGAGCGATTGTACCCCGGCTGACGGAAAAGTCATACCTCCGAATCACACCTGTGTTTGGGTGTTTTTCGTAGTAGTTGGTGTGAGAGGTCAAGGTGCTCCATGGATAGCCATTGGGGGTAGGGTTGTTAGTGAGGTACAACGGCAGCAGTGGTGCAAGCAGGGTCCCAAGCAGAGATTTGCTGTATGTAGATCAGTCAATCTATTCATGGAAGCTTCAGAGAAGGTAGGATGTACCCATTGGTCTTTTTCTGGCTCAGTTTGCCAAGGCCTTTCAGCTCGAAAGGTCCTCCGTGTTGACTGGCAGTGTTACCCATCTTGAAAGCGAGCTGAGGAGTCTCTGGGTCTGGATTGAATCAGATCACTCTTTCGGCGGAGGAGAACCTCCATCTATATACGTCTGACTTGATACGTGCCGCTGCTGGCGAGCCTGGACGGGAAAGCCACGAGAGAGGACTTCTCCCATCTTGGAGCTCTGCATGTGCCGAGGAGCCGTGGCTTGGCTGCACTCCTCCTCGGTAAGGCTGTAATCAAGACACAGAAGCTTTTGGCTGAGAGAAGTCATCCTGAGCACGGCCTGTCAGAATCTCCAAAATTGGACCTGTACACATGAAGGCGTTGAAGATGCGAATGGTGGTGGTGGTGGAGCCACATGGCGAGGCCCATCATGCATCAGGTGAAGCTGCACGGTGATAGTCAGCACACCAATAAGATGAGAATCAAGCAGATTATCCTATCAGATGTTGTTGGTCAAACTCTCATGGCGCCATGAGGATGGTGTGCTTGTTCCCGGGATGTGGGCGTGATGATATCGGCAACTCGAGGCTGCTGAGCCTTGGGCATGCGGAAATAGACACGAGATCTGCAACCAAGACACGGATCTCAGGACCCCATATTCAACCAACGGTTGATGATCCTCTTCCAGGATGTCCTTGGTCTGGGAGAGTTTAATCAAAGCAGCTGAGTCGTCCTAGACGGCACGGCAAGCTAGATGTTTCAGGCCAGCCGTTTCTATCTCCAAGTAAAGCAACAAGCGGGTCCAATGGGATTCAGCTTGTTAGTAACCCCAAAAACAACACGAACATGTTGGTGGTAAAGACCGCTCACTGTGACGTCGAGAGGAAGCACGATAAGCTAGCGCCAGCTCATCACGCATCTTGGGCCTGTGTGGACCGTATAAGATTCAGGTGTGAGGCAATCCCAACACCGCCAGTGGGGTCTGACGGCATGCCGTCTCTCAATAGTCAACGGAGTCAGCCGGTATCGTGCGGCATGTTCGATCTTTCAGCCTGGGGGTCAAGATCAGCCATGCCTGGGGATGACTGGGGTGCATTGAGGGGCTGCTGCATGTCGCCCGTGTGGCGAGGTTGCGATAGTCCAACTGCATTGTAAGCCGGTGATACCTATCCAAGGCTGAAGAAAGCTTGAGGCGTCAATTGCCGACGGCCGGATCTGAGCTTGATCGTGTAGACATCTCATCTGTAAGCCAGCCCCCAATCGCATGGCCGAGTCAGCCTGTCAGCGCCACTAGGACATGATACAGTATTATCCTCATCAAAGCATCAAAAGTTCGTGCAACCTGACGAGAGAATGATCACTCAGGGACAGGATTCCCAGTTCAGTGACCGCCGTCCAATATGCATAAGGTTGTGCAACGTCGCGTCGGTCCTTAGCTGCCACACTCGACTCATCTCCGGTAGTTAACCACAGCAAAACCAATCACAAAGGGATGGTGTAAGAGCCATTTAACGAGTAAGCAGGAAAGGATTGCTTTTCTGCAGGAAACCCATGAGGAAAATAAGCCATTAAAACGCCATGTCGAAGATCGCATGGCGGAAGGGCTGAGCATGTGGAAACCTTAAGCGGCCAGCGGCTCCCAGCCCGGCAAACTTGCGCTGCACCACCAACGCTCCAGACCTCGTATCCACGGCCGAGGGGTAGGTCGGCATGCCGGGTCACGGGTGTCATGGCGTCGATCCTGACCTTGGAATGCAACCTGCTTGATTGACGGCTCAACTTGAGCGCCACACCTGGCTTGCCGCCTATCTAGCTGTGCAGTGCAGTGCAGTGTCAATCATGTAATATCTTCAGCTGCTGTCTTGTTTTGACATATTGGACCACTTGATCCCAGAAACCAGCGGTCTGCAAGGTATGGCAGGCCGACAAAAGGGCCTCGCATGAGACACCACCCCTCGTTGAGTGGTTTGTTTTGCCCGAGAGTCCGACGGCATGGCCCAACTGCAGCACGATAGAACCAACTCGGAAGATTTGATATGTATATTACAGAATGCGGCCATCAAAGGCCAGACTGTACAGGGTGGTTTGTCGAAGTTGACTGGGTATTGCTCTCGTCTCAGATCATCTCGGCCGCTCTCATGATTTCCTCCAAGCGGGGTTGGCCATATTCACTATGGGTCGTCGCTGCGCTCGCATGTACATTTCGTGCAGTTTTGGGTCGGCATCGGATCGGATGACGCTACCGATAGACATGAAGAAGCTGCGAGACCTGGTTAGTATTGAGTAGGATGCAAAGGAAGAGGCTGACATACCCAAAGGTGGCACCGGATCCGAGCATATACTGTCCCAGCGTCCTCATGATTCCGTTGGGGCCAGCTCCGTATCGGAAAATGTTGACGGTGCCTTGTCGACGTCAGCAAGTCTTCAGAGACAGATGGAGGGGACGCACCGAATACAAAGCCCATGATAACACCAACAGCTAGCATCATGTTAGATTTGTCTCTCCCATATCGAGCAGGACAACCTACTTCCACCCATCATCGCACCCATCTTGACTACAAAGTTAATGTCAGTCAGGCGTCTTGTTCAACTGGGCAGATGACTAGCATACACTTTTCCATGTTGGAGGGGCCATGCTGGCCGGCATTGATGGGCGCAACGGGAGGCATGTTGAACTAAAGGTACGGTACGGCGTCTATGAAACTCGAAGCTCAATGGCAGGTTGTCGTCGAGACGGTGGACGAGATTGATCGTTCGCTGTCGCAAGTCTTGGATCAGTTGAAGCTCTCTTGCGCCGAATTGTGAGCGTTCGAGGGACAATAACCATGACTTTCTACAACCGATCGCTGATTGGTTCAATGGCCTCTCAAAGATCGGACTCGGCGAAAAGTCGGAGCGAGAAAACTGAATTTGACCGCACGGACCAACGCCTCCCTCACAGTGCCCGTGATTCTCCGGCATAGGGGGTGATACACTGTGTAGAAGTCATCACGTGGCTACCTTCGTGGGTCAAGAGCAGGCTCCACAGCGCGGCTACCGACTCGCAAGAGGGATTTGATTGTGCATTGTTTTTCTGACGCTCTTCCCAAAGCTCCTGGATCGTCTCGATTGCTACTCTGCAGCCTCTTGTTGCGTGGTGCTGGGGATATGCGTGCTGCGAGCAGTGAGCACATGCCAGAGTCTTTGGGCGTGTGCTCCACTGTACTCCGTGCTCTGTACTCCGTGTGCCTGTACCGGGGCCCCAATTTCAACACGCCAAGCAGCGCTTAGCGAGACGGGCGGACAGACACTCCCCCATACTGTTACTGCAACCTCCCATCAGCTCACTCACAGCCTTCCCGTCTCCCGCCCATCGACTTTGCGACGCGAAACCCCTTCCGACATCGCGATACCCTCGTGCTTGGTGAGTTCTGCATCCTCTGAACTATCCCTGGCGAGTTTGTCGGCCCCTGATCACCCGTCCCGGTCAGGCGGCCTGCCCAATCCAACTTCTCTCCTCGGCGCCAAAACCTTTCTCCCAGCCACGAACTGACCAGCTTTCCTCTCCACTTAGTATATCGACGTCGTCTTGCATATTTTTTTCAGCGAGCGCATCCTTTTCGACGCACTACCCTGTCTTCGAGCCGTTTCTGCACTCGTTTTGTCTCCGACCAGTAGTGGAGTGACGAACTTGGCGAGGCGCGAGCCGCACACCTCCCCTCCCACTTCCAGAACCGGCCATCTCATCAATCCTTAACCTTTCCATTCCGTTCATCGGCCGCATTCTGCCCTCGTGCTTCAAATCATCCCTATGACTGCAGTCGCCAACCCGCCCAACTTTCCGATCTCACGACCAGCATGGGCGATTAACGGGCATCATCAAATGAATTCAGACGAAGCCCGAGGCGGCATGGGCATGTTCATGCCGCGCAAAACCTTGACGCGGTCCAACTCGTCCTCCTCCGTCTCTTCAACCTCGTCCAACTCCTCCACCACCACAGTTGCTACGAACGGCTCCCATACCAATGGCACCCCTCTATCGTCGACTACGGATCTGAGCCAATGGTCGGCCAACGGTGCTCCTCGAAAACGGCCCCAACCCAAGAATCCCTGGCCCGCAGGGAAGGGGGATTTCCAGCAAGATCTCTCCCGAGTCCCTGCCGGTCGAGGAGCGGGTATGATGACGGCCCATGGACCTGTTCAGGCCGGTTCTGGCCAGGTCCAGATGTCACCGCAGGGCATGATGCGACCTATGGCTGCCGAACAGTTTCCTCCAGGCCAACCGGTACTATATCTACTCTCTCTAAACGGAACTTTTGAACGAAAGACTATTGCTGTTCCCTTTGCTCCCGAAAGCCTTCGAATTGGCCGCCAGACGAACCAAAAGACTATACCGACTCCCACCAACGGTTTCTTCGACAGTAAAGTGCTGTCGAGACAACACGCTGAGATTTATGCGGAGCGTAACGGCAAGATCTATATCCGAGATGTCAAGTCGTCAAACGGAACTTTTGTCAACGGAACTCGTCTATCCCAGGAAAATCGCGAATCGGAACCCCATGAACTGCAGACTTCGGACCACCTCGAACTCGGTATCGACATCGTTAGTGAAGATCAGAAAACTGTCGTCCATCACAAGGTTGCTGCCAAGGTCGAACACGCTGGCTTTCTAAGTGCTTCGAGCAATGTTTTGGATATGAACTTTGGAGATCTCGACCCTGCCAATGGTGCAATGATGATGCCTTCAGGACCTCAAATGCGTGGTCGGGCCGGTAGCAATGCTTCGATGGCCAGCAATGGTCGGATGATGCCCAACGGCGGCATGATGAACATGCAGGCCAACGGCATGCCTCAACAACGGCCTTTCTTTCTAACTCCAGTTGCCACTGATCAGATCCTCAAACGACTTGCGGTATGTCTAATGAAACGTTGAAACAACTGTTTAGCTAACTTGACCAGAACGAAATGCGAAACGCTCGTCTCCAAGCGCAGGATCTAGGCCGAACGAACCAGTTCGTTCACACTCTATTATCCAAGGACGACCTCAAGGATCTTGACAAGCCAGAGGGCCTTGAGCCTCCCAAGCCTCAGCCCATTGTTAATGGCATGGGCACACCTTTCCGTGCAGACCCCAAGGCTCGATTCTCTGATCCTCCTGCACCTCCTCCTCAGCAACCTCTTCCTGAGAAACCCGATGTACCCTCGCTCAAGCGTGGTCCCACCGAGCGACCCAAGTCAGGACCACCCAACACCTCGCCCATCCGGCCAGATAATCTCAGCCAGATCGTCCAACTTACCGAGGCCCTGAACAATGCCAAGCGAGATATCGACTCTCAAACCGCACGTATGCGTGAACTCGAAGAAATGCTTCAAAAGGAACGACTTGCCCGGGAAGAGGCGGAGGAGCTGGCCAAGAGACTAGAGGAATCGGCAACTTCTCACATGAATGGATCGGTCATCCCTGGGGAGTTGGAGGCACCAGAGGAAGAGCCTGAGGCTATGGAGGAGGATGTTCCCGATACTCCCGTACCAGAAGTTGTGGAGGAGACAACCCCCGCTATTGATGCAGCTCAGGAGACTGCCACTGCTCTTCAAGCCCGCATCGATGTTATGGAGAACCAGATGCGAGACATGAAAGAGCAGATGGAAGAGTGGAAGCAACGTTGCGAGATGGCCGAGTCAGAACGAGACGCTGATAGGAAGACGCTGGCTGAGATGGTTGTTCAGCTTCGTGCTGAGGAAGCTCTGCGAGAAGAAGCAGAGAAGAGGGCTCGCTCAAGGTCGAGGAGAAGAAACTCTGAGGCCGAAGCTGTTGTCACTGAGCAGACCCCTGCCACAGAAGATGCTCAAGACATCGATGAGAAGGCAGAGGTCGTCGAGCCGGTTGTCAACGACGAATCCTCTGATGCGCCCACTTTGTCCCGGGCCAACACAATCACCCCATCGAGTCCTCAAAAGGGCGCCCTTGCGCAGGAAAAGCACCTGCACGCTGGACTGCCTTATGCCTCGATGATTGGTGTTGTTTTGTTTGGCGTGGGATTGATGGCTTACCTCAACGGTTGGCAAGCCCAGCCTCCTCGGCCCGAGCAGTAAGGGTGAGGTGGAACAGACTGTACGAGGTTGTTGTTGTTTGACAAAACAAATGATATTATCTGAAGGGGTTTCGTTCACGACATGTCATCTGGGGGGATCTGTACTTTTGATGAGCGGTATTCATAATGCATCATGCGGCCTATCGGACTTGGCCCAACGACGAAGACGATACGAGACCAACATGGACATAACACATATCCGACCGACCACTATTTCCTTTGTACGTACTATACTTTTTGTTTCTCTTGTACCAACGGCGACCAGACAACGACACGGCTACCCTTGGAAAGGGAGTGGGCCTGATTTGAGTCAGGCTGGAGGACATGGCGTTTTTTTTTTTTTGTCTTTGAAGTCGATACACGGGGGGCGCATGAAGGGAGGGTTGGATGGATGGATGGATAGTAAGAAGGATGTTGTGAGCAGTGGGCTGCAACTCCCAAGACATCGAAGGGATATTTGCATAACTATACCTATCGCCTCAATACAATTTGGCTTTCAGTTTTCATGTTGGTGTAATCTGCAGGTTGAACAGGTTGCATGAGACTCGAGACATTTGTGCGTCATTGTAAACGTTCTAGAACGGGACAACAAAGTGCAACCGAGTCAAAGCACACACAAACTCGTTCACGTCATCACACATGATAGGTAGGCCACCACCCGGTCTAACTATTGCACCTTTTGTTCCCGGAGCTCGCATTCGCATCCTCCGACATGACGGAACGGCACGGCGCGTCAACGACCGGCGCTAACCAGTTTTCGTATTGCTGCGGTACATCATTGAGCCGGCTGGACGGCGTTTGACTTGTAGATGGTCCATGAGGTCGATGATGGCTTGAGTTTGTCGGTAGGGTTGATATTGCGAGTTACCGAGATGGGGTTTTTGATAAGAAGGTATTGAAAAGGTGTTGTGGGAGAAATGGGTATAAAGGGGTCTGCATTCTCTGTTCTTCTACCATTCTTAATTCACTACCAAAGAAACTCACATCTTACCCATCTATGAACTATTTTCAACATGGTCTCCCTCTCAGAAGTCGAGCACTCAAACTCATCTACCACATCGACCCTCCCATCAAACCTCGTCGCCATCTTTGCCGGCGCAACAGCAGGCATCGGCGAGGCGGCCCTAAAAGCATTCGCCAAGCACACCGTCAAACCAAAGATTTACTTTATCGGTCGGTCTAGAGAGTCTGGTGATCGGTTGTTGAATGAATTAAGGGGAATTAATTCTGAGGGTGTGTATGAGTTTGTTCAGGCTGATATGAGCTTGTTGGCGAATGTGGATGAGGTTTGTCGGGATATTAAGAGGAAGGAAGATGCTGTGAATGTTTTGTTCATGAGTCAAGGGACACTCAAGTATGGCGTTGGTAAGTTATCATTGACTTTATCAAGGTTACTTACTTACATATACAGATACTGCGGATGGATTTCCTCTCATTACTGGCCTCACCCTCTACTCCCGCACCCGTCTAACAGTCAACCTCCTCCCCCTCCTCAAGAAAGCCCCATCCCTCCGCCGCGTCGTAACCGTAATGGCCGGTACAAAAGAAGGCAAAATCTTCCTAGACGACATCCCCGGCCGCAACCTCCCCAACAAAATCCGATCCACAAGGGGACACCTCTGCACAGCCATGACTCTATCCCTCGAAGCACTATCTCGTCAGGCACCAGAGGTTTCTTTCATCCACAACTTTCCCGGTTCTGTAGACACGGACCTAATCCGTAGGGATGACGGGTTAATGATGCAATTTGTCAAGCAATTCTTCCGACTTGGCACGACAGTCATGGGAAAGTGGGTTCTCAAGGAAGAGTGCGGAGAGAGACATGCGTGGTTATGCCTGAGTTCAAGATTCCCTGCTATGAACGACAAGAGTACTGAGGCTGCTGTGGGCACTGATGGTACAATGGGTAGTGGTGTGTATAGTGTTGACTGGGACGGTGAAAGTGCGTCGGATGAGGTTGTCAAGTTGCTGGGGGGGTATCGAGAGGGGGGGGCGGTGGATAAAGTGTGGAAGCATATGGATGATGAGTTTGTTAGGGTCACTGGGTCTGTCTCTATATAAGGGATCATCTTGATCGAGTTTCTTGTGTTTCGCTATATCCTAATAATATCCCATTGATCATGCCAACGAAATGATTACACTATCCAACGAGAACAGGGTCGACTAAGTTGGTAACCTGTCTAGCGGTAACTACCTAGCCCACTCACGGCTGTAACTTGAAGACTCCAGAACATTCGGTTTTCTAGGTCAACACTTCTGGAACTTGATACCTCCCAGCACGCCTATCGAATCGCAAATGCATGTATGGCTGTGACTAGACCTTGAGACGCCATGTCTTCCACCAGGAGACCGGATCAGTAAATACTTACATGTTACAATTAGTTTAGCCAAGTTAGGGGATAATCCCAGCACACCTAGCTATCCTCCTACGCACCATAATCATAGTCAGCGGTCTGCAATAACTCCGCGCCATTTGTCTCCTCAGATACATACCGCATACAATATCACATTTATTACGAATAATGCATTTAAAAGAATACATATAGTGAAGAAATTCAACATCGTTTATACGCCTCAGGGGTTCGGTTAGTATTTGGTGGTTAACATCAAGGTTACCAAATCCCTTCATTCAAAGGATCGAGAAAAGCCTCCTTACTACTTAGAAAGACGAGGCTGTTTCAATTATCATTTAGTACAAAAGCTGCAGACTATTTAGGCAACTATTATAAGCGACATGATAAACCAGGATGATGAAACACCCCATCAGGTAGGTCTGAGAATCCCACACCGACAAGTGACCATTGACAACAACTCCAAATCCAAGACATACAGAGGTAACGTAGCATTTGAATCTCGGTAGTTCAATCATTAAACGGGCAATTAGAAAGCCCTTCACTCTTGGCTTGCAGCACAGATCTGGAGTTGAGGGTTACAGCGCATAGGATCTTCGGATGACAGGTGTTGTAGCACGCAGGGGCCGTAAGCAGCTTGTTTAGGAAGGCGGGTGAATCCTTCTCGATTCGAAACGTCGATCATATGAAGGGGAAATAAACATGGTTTGATGTGCCGCTTACCTTTGTTTAACAGTTTGCAAAGAGCCACACTGGTCTATAAACTGTCGTTCAACCGCACATTTACTCTTCTAAATAGTATCCCCTCCAGTTCCTCCAGCCCATTTAGTGTTCAACTGCATATTCACCATGTTGTACCAAGGCATTCTTCCGTTACTCCTCGCCTCTTCAGCCTCAGCCCTCCAAGTCCCCAGCAATGTCCGAACATTCTACAACCAACTCAAAACCAAAGGCACATGCACCAACAAACTAGCCACCGGCTTCTTTGACTCCAAGTTCGATGATGGCAGTAAGCTAGACTCCCCTCATTAACGACACAAGACTAACGGTGTAAGAAACGTCGTACTGTGGTGACCACCTCGAAGACTACGGCATCGTCTACCTTCAAGGTGAAGGAGGTACCTTTTCGAATATGGATGTCGACTGTGACGGTGCTCAGGGGGGACCTCAAGATGATGGTCGTTGTGGTGAGTCGACAACTACCATTCCGACGACGTCTATCAAGTACATCATCGAAGGGTACAATGTCGGCATCAGCGACTTGAACCCCCACGAACACTCGTTCGTCGTGTTTGGAAATTCGGGCACTAAGCCTGATTGGAAGACGTTTGATCCCCGTGAGGTCGGTGTGCAAAAGGCCAGTCTCATGGCAGTCGTCTGCGGAGACCAAATGGTAAGAAAACATGCCCAATATGTGGAAGCCTGACTAACTTGATGCCAGTTCTACGGCATCTGGGGTGACTCCAACGGCGACCACGGCGATCGTCCCAGCGTCGGCGAAGCATCCCTCTCTCTTGCAACAGCCTGCTACGGCAAGGGTATGCAGGCAGGCACAGGCTCCAACACAAGCCACGACGAGGAGGACGTTCTATACATTGCCTTTACTGGTGCAGATGCTGTTCCGGGCGCCAAGGGAGCTGCCTGGACTGCAGGCAACTTTGATGACTTTCATGCCAGTCTGGTTGGACTAGGCAACAAGCTTATCCAGCGTATCGGTGGTGGTGAAAATGACTGTTCGTGGCCTGGACATTGTGAAGGTATGAGTATAGATGGCAAGCTTCTAGTTAATATGCTAACAAGGACTTCAGGTGCTTCTTGCGAGGTTGCTCAGGACTGTGCCGATGCTCTTACTTGTGTCAACGGTAAGTGTGCGTGAGAACAGTTGGGTTGAAGCTATGAAACCTAACCGTGTACTTACACAAGGTTTGTCAATGATATTGGGATGAGGGACATTGTTATACAATTTCACCAATCCCTTACAAAGTCATCTTTCCAAGAAAACCCTACGGTATTAGTTACAGCCGTATATTTCCACCTCAGTGAACTTCTTGTACATATTAGATAGGTATAGCGTTTGTCTTCCATGGCAGTTACATAATGGCCCAAATCCATATTGCGTAAACGACACCATAAAGGAGACAGTATCCTTCCCCGCTACCATTTACAGTCATCTAGTCGTAGACATCTTACACTATAGCGCTTCTTTGGTTAGCTGCCTCTTCTTGTTTGTTGCTATCCGGACCACTACCAACACATCAGCGTGGAAGGTTAAGAGAACTGGTCGTATTTTCACAAGACTACGGTGGTAGGAGCGAGCTTCTAGGCTATGAGGCGCAGAATAGGTTGTATAAGGTGACAATCACCACATTTATTTATTTAGTATTCTACATTGAAGGGGAATTAGAACAGATACTGGAAGAGGGAGGTCTTCCTCCTAGAAGCTCGCTGCCGACCAGTAGGCACAGTCTCGAGTATCCCAGCGATAATTCTAGCACCACTCCAGTCGCTCGGTTACACTACATCTGGCTTTGATGGAATGTATCCGGGTAAGTATAGGGTGCATGATAGATATGTTGGGGGGTGACCATGTACCACTGGTGGTGTAAATGATCTCCTCTTGAAACCTCGTGATTGTTCAAGACTCTGTATAGAAACTTGGTGAGCAAGAGCAGGAAAGCACTGATACATTCCACAAGTGCAATAACATTGCAGAGAATGGTTTAGTGTTACCCCATACATCTCTACGTCTGTAGTGAAAGTCTTAGCTTGTGATGCAGCATTTTGTAGCCCTGCCCCCAAAGATCATCAATTACATTGCGCGTCCACATCGAGTACACATATTTAACAGGGATGGCGATTGATAAGAAAACGTGTGTTTAACATGCGGATTATCTACCGGGTAGCCCATAGTCACACCATTACGCGTCTTGAACCAAGTTAACTCCCTTAGCATTAACTATGTAAACACCATCTACTACGAGGCGCAGTCTGGCTACGTATTCCAAGTCTCCCATCGAAACCTCCCCTACCCTCCAACTCATCAAAAAAAAACTCTTGGCATGTCCCTGATCCAAGTTTGGGCATCCTCATAGCGCCAGCCCGTCATAATAGGCGAGAGGGCAGAAACACCACTAACAAGCGCGGGGGCCAATAGCCGCCCAAGCCAAGTGACATTTTCTTAGGATATGAGTTAAAATGAAAGACATCATAGTGGGCAGAAAAGGGGAGCTTGGACTTTGTCATTGAACGGGTGTTTCGGACTTGCGGCTCTGCATATTTCAACGTCATAGTCTCGAGTTGCAAAATCCAAGTTTTTTAAACCCGGATCATGCGGGATCCGAAGGCATCACGAGAATGCACGGAGAGGCCACGACAGCGGGCAGCTGCCGAAGGCCCCGAAAGGTAAACGCTCAAACAGCTGGCAGTGCATCTGCATATCGCAGATACCAAAAAGTTGAAGATCCTTGGTTACGCCCGCAGAAACAATGACGAAAGCTATGCCAGGACAAGGGCGCGTAGCGATGCAGATGATGCAGCTATCGTCGTTAAATGTAGATACATGTAGATACTCTCAAATGTATCCTTTCATCATTGTGTCCCATTTTGAAACATGACCATCCGGAAAGCTGACGTCTTTCCGAGATCTACCAAGTTTACATTTTCGCATCTCAAGATTCGCCAGAAACAAAACAGCCAGAGAATCATTAGAATGGTTTAATTCGATGCTGATGAAACAGCCACTTTTTCGTTGGTTTGGTGTTCGGTGCAGATCATTAAACAATTTGAACCAGGGCATGACCACACTTTCGGGGAACCCCTGGTCCTTTTTCCCACGTTTGCCACATTCCAAAAGGGTGAAGTCATCATTCCATTCATTCAGTTTTTCGCCTCCCCCTGATCTTGAAAGAAGGCTGAGTACAGTTGACAACGTGGGCTTTTGGTCAGGGGGAGGTGGAAAAGACTGGAATTTGTCAGGGCTTTCAAGTGCCGAGCTTAATCACGTCGTTCGTGGCCCGCGGGCGCCGTTGTGAGGGCATTCACACCCAAAGTTTAGGGTTTTGACGAAAAAGTCCGGGCTCCGGGGGCGGGACAATTTCGTCGCATAAAAAGTCCTGGTGGTGGTGGTGGCTCGGTACTCCGAAAAAGTCCTTTTTCTAAAATGCCGGAGCGATGGACGACGGTTGCAACGTTGAAAGTTTCCCACTCATGAGGCGCAGCCCTGAGATTTCGGGTTCAGGCAGAAAAGGTGACTCAACAAAAGGATGGAAATTGGATCTTGGCGTTATTTTCTAGAAGCCCATCATTGCGCCCGTGGAGAAAAGAACAACAAAACCCCCCAATATTGACCAGGGACCGTTAAAAGGGCTGATGATGATGACAATGATACTATCCTCGGGGCCACTTCCAGGTCCGGGCTTTTTCGCTTCGGTGAGGCCGCCGCCCGCCGTAGCCCGGGCATCAACAAGCGAATTCGAAACCGAAGATGGGGAAATTTTAGACGACGACAAGGCAGAGATGGGCTGGGGTTCGTTCGGTTAGGCTGCAGCAGCTTTACTTTTCTCCAGTTTTTAATTTTGATTCCTTGTTGTTGAGTGAGACGGACGAGGGAATGAGGCTGAATCTTTGACGTGTCCAAACATGGATCAATGTTGTTGGACCCTTGTTTTTGTTGTGAGAGATCAAGACACACACACACAAATGAGGCTGGGAAATAAAAAAAAAAAAAACAATTCACGATGGGACACGATAATTTGAGGCTGTAGAAAGTGGATGCGGCAAGAGATAGTATTTGGTGCATTACAAAGATGCCTATGTAGATAGTAGAGGATATAGAGTAAAGATATTTGCCGCCAAAAAAAAAAAAAAAGGTGAGGTAGAGGTAGTAAAAGGTGTAAAGGTCGGTTTGAAGCCGTAAATCCCATAACGCATACCAGCGTTTATTCCCAATTGCCCAAGAAATATGAAAACCCGCTTTTTGTGCTTTCCCAAAGAGGCTCATAGGCCATAATCGTAAAAGTAGAAACTCCAAGCTTATGAAATCAAGATGGTAGAAGAGACCAAGCCCAGTTTATGGGGAGGTGAGAGTAGGATATATAAAGAGAAACCAGCCGTTAAGAAAAAGTCCAAGAGATATCATTCTTCCCGTGATAATCCACGCATTTAACGAAAGAAAAGAAGCAGAGTGGTGAAAAAGAGGTTGGGGTATCGAAGAAATCATAAGGCATGCTGTTGAAGAGAGAGATAAGGTTCAAGGAAAAGGAGTTTGCTTGCTTAGAAGCTTGCGCGATCAGCCTCGGTTCGCTGGTTCTCCATGTCTTCTTGTCGAAAGACAATACCACGACGCTTCCATCCTCCGCGACGGATAAAGTTGTCGACAGAGTCAAGAGATCGCATGGGAGGACGCTTGGGAGCGGGACCAGTTCGAGGG
This sequence comes from Fusarium ambrosium, assembly GCA_003947045.1. Taxonomy (NCBI): domain Eukaryota; kingdom Fungi; phylum Ascomycota; class Sordariomycetes; order Hypocreales; family Nectriaceae; genus Fusarium; species Fusarium ambrosium. The sequence goes on from NIZV01000003.1 coordinate 271,920, forward strand.
GCGTAGGTGGTGTTGAGAGAGAGGGTCTTGAGGGTCGAGGCGCGGCGTGTAAGACGTCGCATCTCGAGGACGGAAGCATCATCGTCCTCATCTTCAGACTCTTCAGACTGAGTAATCTCATCCGAGTCCTCAGAGTCAGAGTTGTCGAATTGATCCAGGGTCTGGATTGTCGACTCGGACCACCGTGATCGGGGCATCGGAGGTCGCTTGGATAGTGTTGTAAAGAAGTAATCCTGAGGTTCCTTGCACTGCTCATCGGCCACATCCATTGGGCTCGCATGAGGAGGCAGGGCCATCTCGATAGGCTGAGCAGTCTCATGCTCGACAAACTGCTCCTCCTCTTCATCGTTGCCACCGTAAAACACAGGCTCATCCATACGGATAAATGGCCTCTCGTACAGTCGAGGCGGGGCGTGGAAGGCGGGATGTGAAGCAAGAGGATCGATCTCGGGTCGGGTTGTTGCGATGGGTGTTTGCGTAGGTGTAGGTGTCGAGACGTCGGAGATTGTGGATGATGATGAGGAGAGGGAGCAGCCGGATGAGAGTGATGAACCGGAGAAGGAGACCTTTCGGATGTGGAGGTCGCGAGGGCGGCGAGACGACTTGCGTCGCTGGCCGAAGCCGTGTAGTACGTGCATGTTGATGTGTGTGTGTGTGTTGTGTGTGGTTGATAATCGGTTTTGTTGGTCGAGTCGATGTTAGTGATCGAGTCGACGTATTAGAAGCGAGTCGGAGTGGTGAAGATGGTTAGGTGAAGAGTCCAAATGGTGAGGGGGATGGACTGTATTAATAAAAACAGGTAGATTGGTAAGTAGGTAGGTAATGTTACAATGTCGATGCAATGGTCGTCATATAAACCAAGGCAGACGGGATTGATGATTAGGGTCCGAGATAACCGGGGGTGGGAGGCTCTTTTAGTCTATAAATAATGGCCGTCGTATTCACTCTCTCACTCTCAGCAGTGAGGATCAGCCGTAAAAGCTGACGGGCTACCAACGTCATCCACACGAACCGTCACAGCCGAGGCGGGCACCACCTGGAAAGCACCCCTGTAAGATACGTACCTTCACACCGACAAGGGCTCACCCCTGTTCCTGGGCTTGCGCAGCGCAGATCCACCCTTGGACCTTGTCACCCTCCATCTCCACAGGAAGAGAGTCGGAGTGGAGTCGCGCCCATCTCTCAACTTGGTCGTTCTGACTCTTCACAGTCATTCACCCGCAAATTCCCATGCTCTCTCACTCAGACAAGACCAGCATGTCCTGTCCCGCTGATCTGTACAGCAGCAGCTCACACACCCCTGTCGTTTCTTCCCCTTCCCTGGCAAGTACCCTCAGGTACCTGTTTTGAAAGCCGTACGTTTCTGCCTCTTTTTTTCATCTGGACTCGTTTCTTGGAGTGTGCGTCGTTGCAGCCTACACCACCCACTTGCTACTGCGACACACCAAACCAAGCTACGAAAACCACATTCGTGATCCGTCCAATATGCCACAAGCCTCTCCGTCGGAGAACGTAGACACCGCTCTTTCTCTCTCTCACTTCCCCCCCCTCCATCCGTTTGTCTTAAGTGCCATCCCACCCCCAAGACAAGCCTCTCGCCCGGTAGTACCAGGCCTAGGCCCATCGACGGCGTACCTGGTGCCTTGTGCCTTGCTGCCCGTGCCTCGGTGCCTTTTTGACGAAAAAGCCCTCCCCTCTCGGGCTTGTACGCCACCGAGCAATTCCCGGGCCGGCCTCTCACACTCTTGCGCTCTTCACTCAGCAACCCCATTCAAAGTCACCCCTGTTGGTCAGGTCACGCAGCTCGAGTGCATCGAGGCTAGGACACACTAGCGCAAGAGTGACTGACAGTGAGTGAGTGAGAGAAGAAGAAAAAAAAGAGGCCACGAAAAAGCAAATCCCGAAAAGGCCCGTGCCTGTTCAGGTCCAGAACTTCAGCCCCAATTGAAGCCTTGTGCCTGACGAGAAGCAGGGCGAAAGAAAGAAACAAAGAAAGACGAGCTTGAACTTGAGCTTGAGCGTGAAGCTATCGAACGCAGGAAATAATTCAAGTAGTGACATGTGTTGGTTGGGCTTGGCAGATCATGTACAAATTCTAATTCACCAAGACGTCAATCTTTGGTTTCGTGTGCTTGCATGCATTGTAGATCATCAGAGTTGTTCACTGTACTGCAGAAAGTGGTTCCGCGATACGATACGCGGCGACCTCTTCGACGTCACTTTTTTGCAGCTCAGCGGCTGGTTGGCACCGACTCGAGTAACAGATCAACCAAGCGAGTTGACGCTCTTGGCAATAGACATTAAAAAAAAGGGTGGATTTTTGACCTCCGCTTCTCCGACCGGTTACCGTTCCAAGCCTCCAACTCTGTGCTGAATAGCTCCGAGCAAACCATCACCAACAGCCTGATTTTCTTGCGCGCCAGCCGAGAAACTCACTTTGAGCCTCTTTCTCTTCAGCCGTGCAGGCGATTCTGCTATCCCTCTCTCACCGCTGTATTCTCCTCCTCCCTTGCATCTCAGGACCGGCGGCGCCCCTCGGCGAACGACACCAAAGTGGTCGCCAAGACGCCTCGGGCGGTGCTAGCCTACGATGGTGTGTGGGGACGAGTCCGAAGGCGTAAAAGACGGTATATACGATTTTAGAGAAAAGAGCTGTTGGGTCAAGGAGAGACATTTTTTTGTCTTGTCTTTACCTGCAGCACCTGGACTATGCCCTACGCGGACACACGGCACGGAGGTTAACGGTGGTGTCTCGCCTTTTTGACAATTCAGCTGGAGAGATTTGAGATTAGATTATTGATGGTAGCTAGGGACGCTACTGTGCGGCGCATGCATCACCCACATGAGAAATCTGGCTAATACACGCATCTCACCTGCATGATCATGGGGCTCTAGATGCTCCTCCTCCCCGGATGAACAAAAAAGAAAAGGGTCTAGCATTTGGAATTTGAATGAGTGAAGCATCGGGGATGGCGTCTCTGCAGCCGATGCAAGCTGCGAGAAAGAGGAGATAAAAAAGAAGCAATTCGCACAGTTTACTCAACACCTGCACCTGTCAAAAGGTCTCAGATGAATTGCAAAAGAGAGGTGACGGGGACGCGGGTCAACAGCCAGCCTCACGGTCAAAGTGAAGGAATTTCAGGTCCACAAAGGTAATCGTATACCGTGAAAAAGAAAACACCACATTCGTGAATAATGTGTTATCGGAACCCGCATCTATTATCATTCCACTTCAGGTGCAACACGCAGGACGGACATTATCTCGATGCGGTGCTAACCATGAAGATCCAGGGTCTCTTCGATGGAGTCTGTCTTTTCGCTTGCATGGAGACGAAACTCTGAAAATGTTGCAGCCAAAGGGCGAATGACGATCACAAGTGGAGAGCACAGCATCATTATCGTGCATGACAAGGCTCCTCTCTTTGCTTGGCGGCCTCGTGAGTGGACTTGAACGGAGATTGGCTTAGCCTTCTCTCTCGTCTCTCGGCATTGTCGTTTTCGTGATGTACTCGGGTCCGAAGAGTTACGGACACTTGCTAATGAATGATGGACAAAGCCCAATCTCCCTCCCTGCCTTACAAGCAGCGAATATCCTCGTCATCAGCTTTCATCTTTCAATCTTTGTACCTTGCAAGTTCGATGGTAATAATTTCATGGCCCTGTAATATTGGACTTCCAGCTCTTCGGACGTGGCGTCTGTCGCTCGCCCTGACTACCGGGACGACGACTCTTTTGCTTGTCAGCCAGCCTTCAGCGTCGCCAACCCCGACAGTGGAGAGCAGACCGGGATATCGAGATCTCGGGGCTGACGACGATGCCCTGGGGAAAAGAAGGGGAGACTATTTACTACCGGGTTTATTTTGTTTTTTCCTTTTGTTGCCCTGTAATCTCTGTCAATTCTCAGGCGCAATCGAGACGCTATCTCACAGAGAGGATCCAGGCTTTGGTTTTTTGACCGGTAAAAATGAAAAAAACTGCCGAAGATGTTGTTCAAAAAAGCAAAAAATGTCACCGGAGATTTAGGCATAAGCGTGCAGACTCAGCAGCGGCCGACGAGATTGATTGGGAAGCAATAATAATTAATTGTTTTTTTTTTTTTTTTTTTTTTTTTTTTTTTTTTTTTTTAAAAAAAAAATCTCGATGCTGGCCTTTCAGTTCCAGCTCCTTGGATCATGCATGCTACTGTAAATTGCTACAGGCTGCGGTCATCCTTGGAAAGTCTGGACTCCTGCAATGCAACACCACTATTCATGTAGGTCACCGTCGTCCTATCGAAATCGAGTCCCGTAGTACGGGGAGACGGAGCTCTGCTTAATTGAACTTTCTTCTTTCTGTAGATTCAGCAGCAAACTCAAGTGGCTGGCTGTTAATTCGATCCCGACCCCCTGGTATCGTATTTTCGCTGTTCCCGATCATCCTTTCAGCTCTTGACTGCTCGCCGAAGAAATTTTAACTTTCTGTTAATTCCCTGACCCAGAAAATATGAAATGTGATAGCTAGTTTAGAGTGGCCTGGCACAGCTGAGCACAACGTGCCCCAGCCCCGTAAAGTGGAAAGAATCTTGGGGTTTATCGGGCCATTCACACGCGAGTTCATCTAAACACCAGCACACTTTCATCGAATGAATCCTTGTCTACCTTGCCGAAACCCATGCCTTGGCTTCCCTTCGATCCATTGCTACCCTAAACACGTGTGATCCCTTCCTCGGGATCATGTTTCGTATTCTTGTTCCTGTGCCTTGCTTGTGAAATCTACAATCACACTCACACGTTCGATTATCATCCCGTCTCTGAAACTTCGTCTGGTACCTGCATGTACTAACGTAGATACAGTGACCAACCCCTGACGACTCAATCCTCAACACCACCTTTGAGTGATAATCATGATCATCATCGCCCCCCCATGACCTCGATGACATGCTTTTCTCCCCTTCCCCCTCCCACACTTCTAAACCCGTCACATCTAATTGGATGCAACCCCTCTCGCCAACCCCGATCCGTAACTCGATTGAGAAAAAGGCATCAGTTCTTCAACGGCCATCTTTTTGCCTCCTCCATCGCTTATTCTTGCAACAAAGCCTCTCCTCTTTTCCCCTCTCGAGTACCCATCCATCCATCCATCTTATCACCGGTGACAGCACTCGCATCTCCTGACGATCGCCTAAGCATGTCTTGGACGCCGAAACCCAAAAGCCGGCGACCCATCCTCCAATGAAATCATCGTGATCTACTTGCCTTGCCTAGAGGGGCGGCGCCCAGACCCATCCGATGCCCCTGCTCAGCTGGTGGTTGCTGGCTGCGCACGCTACCGCAGCCCTCTATCCGCGATCTACCAGAAAGCCCATGGTCCAATCGAGCGCACCGACTCTCGCGTCCTCCCGCTCGATAGCGAGTTTGTCCGTCTCTTCTTTGGCGTAGACCTTGGTGTCTTTGTCTTTAAAATGTGATACATCTGATTCATTTAGCCTAGCTGTAAGAGGCTTTTTCGGATCGACCATGGGCCGGTGAACCGAGGAGGGAGCAATCGAGATTGCCAGACTGACTTGGTGGTGTAATTAATCAACCATCAGAGGTAGAGTAACTTGCGAGGCCAAGCCTTATCACCAGACTAGATGTGAGAGGCACAAGATGGCTTAGACCGAACATGCAGGGGCATCATGTCAACGTGACCCGGCGCAAGGGGGGATGAAGAGTAATCATGCCCATTTCCATGTAGTGCTAACGCGGTATGGTACAAAAGATGGGGTGCAGATGAGGTGCTGTTTTAACCAGGTACCGGTAAGTGGTGTGCTACTGCATCCTCTCAAGCTGTCATCACAATCTGTCGCAAGTGTGTCTCTCCGTTTGTCAGCCCCGAGGATGCAAGTCGCAAAGTCCCTAGGTCCCAAGGCTGTAGTTCTGGGCCTTGAGACTTGCAGCCTCGGGACCTGATTCGAGACTTGCAGCCTTGGGGAGACTTGCAGTGTCGATCGATTGTACAGTGTGTTTCTTTCACCCGCCTCGACGTGAAACATGCTGCAAGTCTTGAACCTAGAGATCGAGCTTCCGGTGAAGGAATCGGAGCATTTCCCTCCCGTCGATGTTCGTCCTCACATCATCTTCGATCCACTGTATCCAAGTGTTCCTTTAACCCTTTAAACCATGCACCTGGGTCATGCCGTGACCTTGCGGCTCGTCCCCCCCTCCGTCTCATATTTAGAAACTCCCCGACACATCCGGATGGGCAATTCAATCAAGACACATACAACACGAACAGACGCGTACTCATTCCCATGTCCAAAACACCATAACGCCTCGAGATGACCATCTTACATAGTACACAGCCTCAACCCCTGAGGCGATCCTTGCTTTTTCGTGACCGTTTCAACGCCCATAGCCGTGTAACTGGGATGTAAGCACCAGGGATGACGTCTGCATGACCATCCAACTCGGGCATCTCGCGGCGCTGACAAGGTCGATCGATCGTATTCCAAATCGTGATGGGACTTTTTTTGTCGTATCAAACAAGTGACGGAAGCAAGGGAGGATTTTTTGTACAGCCTCAATCAAGGATACCATCATTTTCACCCTTGAGACGCTCTACACGCTTTTGCTCCCAGTTATCGAGATCTCTACCAGCAAGCCTCTGTCTTTAGGTCAGCCAAATGCATACGCTATCGTTCAATGATTAGATGAGACTCACGTAGTATTCCTCCTTCATGTCCACCTTTCTCGCCGAGCGGCGCACGTTGAGTTCCTCGTCCTTGGTCATCTGACGGACCTTGCGATCATAGCGTTCGTAGCGGACGGCGGTGGCTGGGGTGAGGACGAAGGAGCCGGCTACGATGACGGCCATGAAGGGTAGACCAAACATGAGGAAGGGGTGCTTGTTCATGATAGTGCGGTACCGCATGCCGATCTTGTTCATGTCGGCAGCCGACCGGAACCTTTTGCTCTGAAACGTCGGCATCGTGAAGTGCGGGTCGGTCGGGTCCGGGAAACAGTAAGGTGGACTGGTTCGGCGGAGGTTTGTGATCGGGAGCTCCGTGAGATTGAAAGGATGGACTGGGCGGAGGGTAGAAGTTCAGCCTTGCTCGGGAGGTCGGAAGGGAAAGAAGGCGGGCGGGCGGGCAATTGTGGAGGCGACTTGAGACTTGTGGACTGATGGTGCGTTCAATTGAATTGCGTCTGGCGCATTCGAAGATTGTGGATAGAGATGAAAAGAGTCGAGTCAATCGCTTACGAAAAGGAAGAGTTTGATTTGATCATGGTGCGAGAAGGTCAAGTCGGACGATTGACGACTCCATCACGAAGGCTCCACTCTTTGCTTTGCGGCGCTGAGGATGGATGGAGTCGATGGCCTGTGCGCGTTTACGTTTTCCCGTTCCAGAGCAAGACATCCATGAATTGGGAAGTGGAGAATACTTGACCGTTGTCGCGTGGCTTCAGGGTCCAGCTTGCATCTCCACTCCAAACTCAATGGCTCGATATTCAAAAACTCCATTCCAATTATTCCATCCTTACACAGACCACTTCACTAATATTATATTAAACTGCTCCTTCAGCCTCATCATGCCAGAACCCACGGTGTCTCGTCTAGACAGGGGAGGATGTACCATCTTGTACCATGCTAACTGACATCTCTAGTCCGTCAAACAACGTCTGAGTAGACAAAGCGGACCCATGATCCTTGGGGTTCTAGAAGTCAAAGGACGCCATCGTGAAGCGAGGACCCTGAAAATACGTGCCTGGCATATCCTGGGGAAACCTGTCAACTCCGAGGCTAGAACCGGTTCACGTTCGCGTGACCGCCTCTTCTCTTACACACACAACAAGCCCGTGCTCTACGCTATTCGGAACTTCGAGAACGCACGGTATTCGAAAAAATTTTCTTTCCCGTTTTCTAGTGCCATGAGGGGAGTGACCAAAGAAGATTTTTACTACCCAGGTCCATGCTCCGACGGCGGCTCAAAATTGTGACACGACGTTGAATTCAGGGTCCTCGGAGATTTGGCAGGGCAGCCAATCGTAGCGTCGGCGATTCCAATTTTGGTATCAGACCCTCGGGTGAGGACATGTTACTATTACCGAGGGAGTTTGTTGGGCTGCGCTTTGGTCTTTGTGTGTTTTGAGCGTTGGTGCCTGTTGAGTGACATGGTGATGGGGTCCCAAGGAGTCACCGATATTTGACTCATAAAACCCTCCTAGCGTGGTATCTACACTTGGTCGAGAACCCGATGCTAGCTCTTGACACCTGGCCTTTGACGACAAGCTGCTCCAGTACAGTTGTGACGTTGGTTCACCTGAAGGGGACAGACGACCCGATCCAGGACTGGCTCAGAATCCAAGAGTGCCAGCATGTGTAAGCAGTATGGATTGAAGTAGCCATGTCTGCCATAAGCCAACTACGTAGTAGAAAGAGAGCACAGTTCAGACACGCCCTGTAGTCTGTGAGCAACGTTAAAAGAGTAGTTGCAATTGTTGGTTGCACGTAAGGACCAATGGGCGGGTTCCTATTCCAGTCTACACCTTTAGGTCACGGTCATTTTTGCCCTCGGGACAAGCCGTGAGCTGCCTAATTTACAGACCTGTGGATGGCATGGCTACACTAGAAATGTACAGTGTTTTCTGGAAGCCTCCAAGGCGCCTAGCTGATGATCAGACCTGGGTAGGACTTTTAGAATCGGATTGACGCTGATATAGTAGTCCTTGTTTCCATTACGACATTTGAGTGTGGTCTATGGCCCCTTCAAGTGTGATTTTAAAGACTTCGGTACGAATTCTAGGATTTTATGTGTATTGGCTCCTCTTATAGTCTTCTGTTATACTTAAAGGATGCATATCTCTTGACGTAGTTGTACAGGAGACACTCGTGCGTAAGTGCCTTAGTATTAGTAAATGAAGTCCAGTTTGGCCATGAATCGGATATAATGCCGATTTAAATCGGTGTAAAAGTGTCAGCCTTGTCAATAACTTTGTTCTTCGGGTCTCCTGTCCCAAACATGACCATCTGCATGGAGTCAGACAAGTCAGTCACTTGCCGTTTCTCCCTACCACCCATATTGTCATCTACAGGCCATTTGGAAGGCAGTGTTGGGTATTTTGTAGGTTATAGATATTGTCCATCTGCCTTTCGTTCATGTTGATGGCAAATGCTGAGTCTCCTTGGTTGCTTCGCTTGGGAGACGATGATATTTTCTCGCACTGGCTGTGGACGGCCAACGATTTAAACAGCTTACACTCGTAATAAATGGAGAAGCGGTGTACGCCATCTCTTGGATGGCATATGAACTGATATAAACTTGTCTAGTTGAGCATCATTGCAACGTTCATTCTGTCGTTGCAATGATGGCGTGGCGGCTTCGTACGAGCTGCCTCATCCCTGGGTTTCTATGGCGACAGGTGCGAGATTGATCAATGATATAAACTATAGTAACTCTATTCATAATGCATTGGATTTGGCGGAAGCCATAAGCCCTAAAAAAGAGCGTGTTATTGACACTTCTCGGTATCCATGGCACCTCACTCCATCCTGCCGAGATGTAGGGTGTGAGCCATGTTATGAGGCCTCTAGATTGTGTATTGTATTCGGGTAGTTCGATGAGAAGCAAGATAGGAAAATGATTATTTGAAGATTGGGTTTTCCGAAAGATTGCAATATATGTTTACTATATATATATTTAAATCACAGGACGCCGTTGCTCGTTATTCTTTCAATCTTGAACCGGACGAGGGAGGAAGAAGGGGAGTGTTAATCGTAACCCCTTATCCCAAGAAGCAACAAACGAAACGCCAACCCAAAAATATCCAACATCAAAGTGCGTATACTCGGTATAGTCGTTGGCCACATTCACGCATAGAGACATCAACCGCGTGCTGCGTCTACCACATCCTGCGCTGATAGTAAGCCGGCTCATCCGCTTGAGCCAGCTTCTGTAGCTCATTCTTGATCATCTTCCTCCTCTGCGCCCTGGTCACAGGCTTGTGGTTCTTGACAGGGGCTTCAACGTGGTTTTCGGGAGTCGACATCTTTTCCACAACCTTGGATTGGAGCTGCTTTACGAGCTCAATGTTCTTCTCCAACGCAGCGTTGCCCTCGGCGCTTTCCAACTTGGCACCAGGAAGTGTCTCCTTGACCTCGATTAGGAGTCGCTGCCGTCTGACCTCGATATCCGCTTCGGTGTCGATGTCGACGACGCTTCCATCTTCAAGCTCCTTCGTTCTTGTGCGGAACTTTTCGGGGAGGTAGACTTTAGGGGATGGACGGGTGTTGCGAGGTTTTATAGCTACGCGGAGCTCGCGTAGTGTTCGTTGCTGAATGACATAGCCGCTGGTGAATAGAGCCGCCGTGCAGAGAACCACTACAGAATGTCTCGTCAGTAACGGTGTGGAATGCGGAAACTGGAATGTGACTTACCGACTATGCAGGATGCGATAACCTGAACCTGGGACGACGTGAGGAGCAATCTGGCCATCCTGATGAAATGCTATATAGAGAAAAAAAGAAAACGCACAATAGGAGACACAAGATTGAATGGTCATGTAACCGATTAAACCTTGCGCCTCGAAGCTTGGGTCGTCATGGATGCTCATGCAGTGTTGACTTTGTTAACACGGCAACGGGTCCTTATCAGCTCTTATCGGTCCCCCAAGCTTCAAGGTTTCCATCAACTTTTCCAACACCAAGCTCCAACTCCAGCAATTATCAACGTTACACTCTTCGATTAACACGACACGCCCAATCATGAGTAAAAATAAAGATACCGTTCAAGCCGATGCGAGGCGCTTCCTCGATGAGCGCGGCTCTAACGCGACAATGGCGCCCAACGGCCTCAACCCCGCGACAATCATGGAAAAGGCCGTCAAGGATCGTATCGTCGACTCGTACTTTTACAAGGAGCAGTGCTTCGCGCTCAACGAAGCTGATATCGTCGATCGCGTCGTCGAGCACGTCTCGTTCATCGGAGGAACATACGGCGTCACGCAGAAGCCCAGTCCGTTCCTTTGCCTCGCCTTCAAGCTCCTCGAGCTCGCCCCCAGCGACGCCGTGCTGCACGAGTACCTGCACTACGGCGGCGACGAGTTCAAGTACCTGCGCGCACTGGCGTGCTTCTACTTTCGACTCACGCGACAGGCAAAGGACGTGTACGAGATGCTGGAGCCGTTTCTTGAGGATAGGCGCAAGCTGAGGAGGAGGGGCAGGGCGGGCGTGGCGCTGACGTATATGGACGAGTTTGTGGATGACCTGCTGGTCAAGGATCGCGTTTGCGGTACGAGTTTATGGAAGATGCCGAAGCGGGAGACGTTGGAGGACTTGGAGATTCTGGAGCCGAGGGTTAGTCCTCTTGGTGATCTTGAGGATCTGCTGGAGGAGGATGAGCCGGAGGGTGAGAATGGTACGAGGGAAGAGTCGGGAGAGCTTTCGGATAGGGATGAGATGGATGTTGATCGCGACGAGAGGCCGAGGAGTCAAAGTCGGAGTCGAAGCAGGAGTCGGAGCAGGAGTCGTTCACCCTGAGCAAGCCCGAAGACAGCAAAGAACACCAACATATGGGCCCGACTTGAACAGTACCGACAGCGCAAGACGCTGCGCCGGCCCCCCAAAAAACACGAATCGCCGCGCCGAGAACACTTGCAGTCTTGCCATCAGCTGCATTGGACCATCCCCAAGTTAGGCCACCCCAACGTGGAGTGCCCTTGCGTTTGACGCCCCTCGTTACGCTGATGAGCTATACGAATTCATGAGTGTGGAGTCACCCAGCCTTGGGAGGTATGGGTACATGGATGTGCGAGTTAGCAATCCATCTTGCTTCAAGTGGATGGTTGAAAGACTGCAACCTTCAAGATGGCCAAACCGTTTTAACAACACATGTAATGAATACAACACATGGCCACAAAGACCCCTTACCTAGGCTTTGATACTCACTACCTGGAATCTGCGACCTGAACCCGAGTTCCTGAAGCTTTGCATGATGCCAATCACTTATTTCATCCACTCCGGCTTTGTCTTGAAGGTGATCCAAGTCCAACGTTGCAGATATACAGCTGCTTTCAGCTCGTCGGAACTTTGACGAGGTACGAATGGCCGTTAGAAAGTCTATGAAGGGATGGGCTTAAGCATATGGCTCCCTTTGTGGTAATGGCTATGGGCTCAAGGTGAAGTGAATACTTTCCTGACATCCTCCAGCTAGTGACACGAACTTTGTGATCAGTACCACAGTAACCAAGTTTACTACATCTAAGCCATCTAGGCTACTATACACTAAGATCATTCAGTCATCGCCTTTCGTTTATACATATTCATGCCACAGCTTCCTTCAACTTCTCTGCTAGAAGCAGCACCCTCTGATCATCCCAATATTGCCCAATCACTTGCAATCCAGCTGGGAATCGACTCCCATCAACCTTGGCTGGAATGCTCACAGCCGGCAAACCTGCGAGACTCGCAGGAACCGTAAAGACATCGTTCATGTACACGTCTACGCTGCTCTGCTTCTTGATTTCGTCCAACCGTGGAGGAAACGTGGGTGCCGTGGGACAAAGGATAAAGTCCACTTGCAGAGGACCTCGCTTGTCCTCCATGCCGGTGGCCTCGGCCATATCGCTGAGGTCGAATTGTGCGGGCTCGTACAGGGGGTTGTCCAACCGGAAGACGCGGTCAAAGTCCTGTTGCACCATGCGTCGGACCTTTTGCGCTTGAATAAAGTAGTTGTCCATGGCTTCGGAGCTAAGACTGTATGTGCCAAGCAAGATTCGTCTCTTGACCTCGTCGCCGAAACCGGCGCCACGGGTGTCAGAGTATAGAGTCTCACCTACGGCATCACTACCCTCGCCACGCTTTCCATAGCGGACGCCGTCGTATTTTGCGAGGTTGGAAGAAGCCTCAGCTGGGGCGAGAACGTAGTATGCGCAGAGGGCCTCTGTTGTCGAGGGGAGTGAGATGGGAACCAGAGTTGCACCCTGGGCCTCGAGGGCAGAGGCGGCAGCCACCCAAGCAGCACGAATAGAGGGATCGAGTTCCTTGATGTTGTACTCAAGAGGAATACCAATGTTTAGCTTGGACAGGTCGGGGAGGGTAGAAGGTGTCGTCTCAGCGCAGCGTTTCCTGGAAGCAATAGGGAGTGATGTCGGGTCACTCGAGTCGTGCTCTTGATATAGACTAGTCTTGAAGACGAGGTCATGAATTGGCTTGACATCGTTGGCCAAGAAGCCAACCGTATCCAGAGAATTGGCGTATGGAACGACGCCGAACCGGGAGATCATACCATAACTAGGCTTGTAGCCAACAGTCCCTGTATAAGCCGCCGGCAGTCGAATTGAACCTCCCGTGTCTGTTCCCAATGCAATATCAGCATCTCCAAGCCGAACTGCAACAGCACTTCCACCAGAACTACCACCAGCTGACACATCGTCGTACTCTGCCAATGGGTTCCTCACAGCGCCGTGGATCGAATTCGTTGAGTGTGATCCCATGCCAAACTCGTCCATGTTGGTCTTTCCAACTATAGAAGCACCCCTTTGACGCAATTGCCGGACGACAGTGGCCTCGAATGGCGAGGGGTGGGAGGAGAGGACCTGAGAAGCGCATTGTGTGGGAAAGTCGGCGGTTGCGATGTTGTCTTTGACGGCGAGTCTAAAAGGTTTCGCATCTTTCTGTAGTGGAACAGAAGGTTCTATAGTAGGAGCTTCACCTAGGTATGTTAGGCAAGTCTAATTGCAAAGGATTGACTTGACATACTGCTACCCACAAAGTGGTTATAGGTGCTATGAGAGCGCCATTGTGCCAATTGCGCGCGAACAACGATTCGACGGGATATAACGGTGTGGCGCGGCGAATTCAAGGCCAAGCGACGCACAACAGCCGCGCTCATTGTCAATTTATCACCATGAACAGGCCCCAAAACTAGAGCGTCAAGGTGTAAGTTGAGAGTTGCTGTTGAAGCTCCAAAGGTGACTCTCCGGTTGGTCGGCCGAAAAAGCGGCATGAGGGCTTATCGATAAGGAACCAAGCAGGCATCATCTCCAGGGTCCTTTCGATCTTCACTCCACCAGCTCGACAAAACAAACTTATCGACACGCGAACTTGCGGAAATGGCAACGAAAAGGGAGTTTCAGGAAGCCGACGACGGCGATACACCAAAGCGAGAGAATAAGCGCCCAAAGAAACAAGGTGGCAAGGCGCGACAGCATCAGCACTCCAACATCGATCCGACATGGGGTCAGAAATATGTCTTTTCGGGCAGCGGCAACGCGACGACGGTTCCCGCGGGCGAAGAATCTGAGTTTGAGGATGACTCTGAAGCTATGGCTTATCTCAACTCTGTAAGGTAAGAAGTTCCTACTGTGCGCCTCGTGATTCTTTGCTGAAGACGACCAACCTATAGAGCACGAATACTAATATGGTGAGTACAATAGACAAGAAGCCAACGGGATCCCCCATCTACTCGTTGCCCCGAAAGTCCAAATAGGACCACAGCTACCTGCCGACTTCGAGAGAGACGACGATGCGGACCAAGACGAAGAAGGACCCGCAGACAGAAGTATTTACGAGACTGGCATCGGGGATTCGAGAGGATATTATGAGGACGGCGCGTACGTCGGACTACCAGAATGGGTTGAGGAGGATGACTACGAAGAGGGCGAAGCTCCAGAATACGAGGACGACGACTTTGACGAAGAGGGAGCCATACACGAGGCCTACTTTGCGTCCCTCATGGACCAATACCTACACCTGCGATCGGTCCTCCATACGAAACCCCCTTCCAACGCCCTATCTCGACTCTCCCCATCGCAAGCTACAACTGCCGCGCCTTTCGGTCATCAATCATCACCGATAGCAGTATGGTCCCGTCTGCTTCGCACCACCGACCCGCATCCCCTCCAACTCGCCCTCATGTCCAAAGACACCATCCTCCGCATCCTTCGCGTCCTACTTGGCGGTAAGTTTCTGCGTCGCGGCTATACCCTGCCTGAACGTACGAGCCGTTGGCTATGGGCGCTCCTTGCGCGGCTGCCGGATAAGGGCGAGCTTAACTACGCAGAGATTGGTTGGGTGCGTGATCTGGGTCGACGGGCCGTACTGCTGGGGAGAAGTTTGGCTGAGATGGCGGCGCTGAGAGAGGAGCTGGCTGAAGGTGGCTTGGGGGCTCATGAGGCTGTTGATAGGAGCAGCAGCGACGAGGACGTCATGGTGGATGCAGAGGAGTTGGAAGTGGAAGGCGCCGTCAGTCCCGAGCAGGATGAGGATGATACAACTCCCCCTGAAGTTGAACAGGACGAAGGACAGCTGTCTAAGGCTGATACGCCAGCACCTCAACCTACGAGCCCTGCGCCTAAACCTGACACAGAGGAAGGTGAGATAGACGAAGAAGAAGAGGATGTGGCTATGGACCTCGCATCCGAGTCAGAAGCTGAGGATGGCGAAGTCGCCCCTCAACCCAAGGAAGACCTCGAGGAAGCGAGAGCTCGACTACTCGCCCAGCTCGACAATGGCCCGACTTCAGAAGACGAAGCTGAAGCTGAGAAGGAGGCAGCAAAGCAACGCTCGCGGGCCAACCTGCGTGCCACGCTCAACATGATCCTGACGGTCGCCGGTGAGTTCTACGGGCAGAGGGACTTGCTCGAGTTTCGAGAGCCGTTTGTGGGCATGTAAGTGTGGTGGAAAAGGAAGGGAAGTACTTGTAGGTCATACATTGACCAAATGTCTTAATTCCGTGTAACATACAGGCATTCCTAATTCATCTTATCCTTTAACATGCATAAAAAAAACAACCAGCTCTGGAGCACCAATGTATACCGACAACGCCTAACACCAAATTCATCGATCAACATAATACATGTGACATGTAAGTCTCAACTAGAGACCGAGCTAGGAGTCAAGCTTAGTTGGCTTGATCCATTGTCTCGTCTCCGAAAACAAGAAATTCGGCATCTTCAAAGTCAGAACCAGTAGCTGTGCGACCCTGACCACCAATTCCAATTCTGGCTGCCTTTTGGGCTTGGGAGACAGGAATCGCATAGACTCGAGCGTCACCCTCGCCAGCCATAATTTGGGCATGAGAGTTGACATTGGGTTCGTCCTCCTCTTCAAAGAATCGCTTGCGATATGTCTCGTTTGAATCGACGCTCTCGGTACTCTCTTGAGACATTGAAAGCTCAGGAATAGCATCGACATCTGGGATATCGTCCTCTTGCCCAAACTCTGGCTGAGTATCAAGACCGCCAACTTTGTTGATCCCACAGAAAGGCAACAGCTCTCGAGAGGTGGCCTTGGTGGCGGCGCGGCGGGGAGTAGATGTGGGAACTGGCGAATTGTCCGTCCAAAGCTTGAAGGCGCTCGTTCCGGTAGTCTTGTATCCCTCAGGAACAGACTTGCGAACACGCATTCCGACGCTGAGAAGGTTCGCCTGGACGGTAGAGGGCAAGGTAGGCTGACGAGCGGGCTCGACGGTTGGTTGAGGCTCGTTGGGAGATCGGGGGTTGAAGAAGGAAGTGATTTGGCGCTGGGAGAGATCAGGGTTGCCAGCGAACTGACGCTTTACCCGAGGAGTCGACATTGTGAGAGATGTACAAGGTCGAGAGGGACTCAATGGGGGATCAATTGGTGATGAAAGATGAATGCGCCGAGATGTGATGACGTCGCAATTTATCTCGATTGTTGTTGCGCAAGTTGAAGGTGTCAACAACAGAACAGGCAAGGCCGAGAACAAGAAAGTATAGAAGATGGAAGAGTGGAGAGTGTCTTTGAAGAGAAGAAGAGACAAGTAAAACCCCTCTACGATGACAATGACGTCGCAATCGATGAAGAAAGCAAGGGTCTTTGAAGAAAGAGGGGTTCTTGATTAAACGAGGTGATCGTTGCCAGGGTGAAGGGAAGAAGAGAAGGGGACGACGAAGGACCCCCTTGCCCCAGAAAGCTAAAATAGAGGCTTACAACCTTTTTCCGGGCACAGCCATTCACCGAGCCAGAGTTTCTCACCTTTTACTGAAAAGAGTGGGGACAAAGACCCGTGTGTTCTGCGCGACCTGTTCGTGTCGCTTTCGCGTAAAGTGAAGTAATTGCAGGGTTGGTCATTGGTTGTTGGGGGGAGTCATATGATATAAGCTTGCATTATCTGATCGGCGAGAGAGGATCAAGGCAGTGGCAAGGAGCTGTGCTGTAGGCTTTGTTCAGGATCGACAATGTCTTGTGTGATTTGCTTGGCTTTGATTGTGTGTCTTGTTTAGTTTGCCTCGTTAAAGCGTTGGGGAAGATTCGTGATTTGTTCTAGCGCACACCTATAGCAACAACAGTGTTTGTGAGATATGTGCCTGCCTAGACATTGATTGAACAGCTAGAAATGTTCGCTTTCATAGTATTGTTTTCAAGAGAATGCTTACGTTGCGGCAATCATCCAGATGCTTCAGTCACACATGCTCTCTCCCCTTCCATTGCCCCCGGAGAGGTAGTATGTGGAGAGATGGAGATGGCACGTGAGCATCAAGTCACACGAGCTGATGAAGGCCATCTTGGGTTTACAGGAGCCAATTAATTAAGCTAATAACATATAACATTACAACAAAGGACCAAATCTATAACAGGTCCAAACCACGAGAAAGATGGAAACTATGCCTGTTTGTGCTGCATAATGTGACAACTCAGCAGTTGAGCCCACATCTACCGCAACCAACTCATGGTCCAATCACAATCGACCACTCATCTAATCATCTAATCATCCACAAACTTCAGGTCCGTCGATGCACGTCACGCTATCATGCCATTCCGCGGGGTAGTCTAGTTCCCAGACGATCCGGGTTGGGGGCTGCCTGAGGCTCTGTTCCACCGGATCACATTCCCCGAGTCGAGTCATCCGGCGACTAGCATTGAGGGGTAGGTTGACACCTTTATCCATGACGCTGTCAGTCACCAATCATCATCGACAGGTTGACAGCTTGGGGGAGGGGGATAAGGTGAGCTCTACTGATGAGTCGTGATGACTCCTGGAGAGGCTGGGTACCAGGCAGCAGAGCTGGGACAAGGACGGCAGAACCGGATAGACAAGGCCATTCACAACAGGTTATCCCTCACTACAGCACTCAATGACAAAGTCACCCATCAATCAGTACGACAGCAATGTGGAAACCATTGTGAATTTTCGCAAAAGCACAGTGACCATCCTCCGCTACCCACTGCACCCTGGGTATGAAGCGATCATCAAGCAGCGGTTCCACGTCTCGCGCCAGACAATTACCAGTCCAGACGCTCGTGTGAAGGCCTTCTCCAGCTTTCCACCCCCATGCAGTGCTTTTTTTTCCTTCCTGCCTCGAGGAGACGACTCTTTGGTACAAGGCGCGCAACGGAAAAACAAAAGAAGAATGATGTGCCATGCAAGATATCCGGAGACCCCAAACGCCCCTTATTCTGGGTGCCCCATCTTCTATCTGCAAAGAGGATTTTTTTTGTTCGGTAAGTGTTCGCAACGTCGGTTTGTTCTATCCGTCCATGTCGAAGTTGTTGATTTGCAGATCCGATATGACCACCATTCGATGAACCGTAAGAGTCATGAGTACCCAAGGAGATAAACCGCCGAGGAGAGCAGTCTACTTCCGTCGGAAAGAGCAGCCCTCGGTCAACCGAGCCTTACCACCGGTGGGCTGGCAGAGGACGGTGGTGCATCCCTGGCAGATGACGACGGTCTGGGCGTGAGAGAAGACGGTGGTGATGGTGAAGCAGCCGGGGCACTTGACGTCCATGAAGAAGGATCGAGGGGCGGGGACGAGGGTCTATCGAGGAATGTTAGGTCGATTGTCGAGGCATGTGAAATTTTTTTGGCTTGTTGCTTTATCGTACCTTGAGCTTGTGCTTCTTGGCCTCGCTGGCCGCGGAAGGGTTCAGAAGATCAACGGCGAGAACCTGGGAGGCGGAGAGTCAGCCAAATTGTTCCATCATCGTGTTTGTCCATCCCGATTGTCGATTGCATCGTCGTCGTAGTCGATCCCGAGTTCCGCCATTTTGACACTTTTGCCACGAGCGGCCGCATCCTCTTGTCCCAATTTCCCACCATCCACACACGTGTGTCCATCGTCCATCATCCATCGCTCGTAGGTCGGTTTCATCGTGGGGGAAACATTCAGAAAGAAGCAGTCGCTTACCATCTTGTCTGATTTTCTCGAGAAATTCTTTGTCGGGTTTTCTTGCGAGAGTGGGAAAGCTTGACGAAATCCGGGAGCAGATTTGAGGCTCGCAAGAGTGGGTGGGAGGAGGTAAGCGAGGGAAAAGTTTCGGTGGCTCTGAGGGGACGGGCTCTCCTTTGCCTCTGGCGGAATTTTTCGACCAAAGTGGATTAGCGTGCTAGGGTTTTCGTGCCCAAGCCACGTGACGAAAATTATCCCCCCATCCCACCGCCTGTGTCCACCGTCTGGGCCCAAGACTTGTCGGTGCAACATAGCGCCGATGGGGGAGAGCTTTATGCACGCAATGTTTTAGTGGGGTTTGTGCACGGCGGCCAGTTATGCGCGGCCCGCCGTTGAGCTGCCTGACGCAGTACGTAAGGCCGTGACTGAGCCTCGTCAAGTCTAGTTGTAGGCTACCATTTTCGATCACTACAAATTATTGTGGGAGCCTTGTCGTGGTATTGGGTCACTCTCATTTACATTGCATTCATCATGGCAGCTCCTTCAGAACAGCGCATTGCTGTGCCCATCGACGATCCCAATGCCGACACAGAATGGTCTGCAATTGCTACCCCTCCATGTCCCAGCTCTAACCCCGCCATAGGAACGATATCCTTCGGAAACATGGTGTCATTCCAGAGAAGCCGCCGAGCCCGACTCCCATGATCGAGGAGGCCATTCTCGAAGGTCGAAGATTAGCACATGAGAACCGATTGGAGGGAAAGGACCTTGACGAGTTGGACGAGCTCGAGGATGAAGAGGACGAGGCGTTTCTCGAGATGTACCGGCAGAAGCGCATGGCCGAGCTGAGCAATCTCCAGAAAAAGGCCCTCCACGGAAGCGTATACCCCCTCTCCAAACCCGAGTACCAGCGCGAGGTCACAGATGCCTCCAAGAATGGTCCTGTCTTTGTCAACCTCACATCTTCAATGGGCACCAACGTCGAGTCCAGAGTCTTGACCGAGCTCTGGAGACAGGCCGCCAAGGAATACGGCGAGATCAAGTTCTGCGAGATCCGAGCGAGCCAGGCCATTGAGAACTACCCCGATCGAAACTGTCCGACTATCCTGGTGTACAAGAATGGCGACATTGTCAAGCAGATTGTTACTCTGATGACCATCGGCGGCGTGCGGACCAACATGCAAAAGATTGACAACCTGCTGGTAGAGGTTGGCGCTGTTCCTGACTCGGACATGCGTGTGATCAAGAGGAGGCAAGCCGCCGAGGACGCCGAGGAGGAGCGTCTAGCAGGGAAGACCATCAAGACGGGGACTGCTGGGAAATCAAGAAATGTCGACAGCGATGATGATGACTGGGATTAAGAAATGAATAAGGAATTACACTGGTCGACCTGGTCGAGGATCTCAAATTCAAGTACGGTCCCAGCCCATTGTCCCATGTCCGTTGCTGAATCATCGATAGCCATGTTGCTGTAAGGCATTCGTGCTGGCTCGTAAAGTGCCTCCCTAATCTAGGCTCACGTCAACGTACCACAACCCACATGCGATGATGCAGCACCATGCTGCTATAGAAGTGTAAGGTGCGACATTATGCGTGGTGTGGTGGAGGACCATTGGTTGATATAGCAGTGGGCCTTACGACAAGATGGTAGCCCTCGTGTATTCGCCTTCATCTCATACGGGTTTCCTATGGGAGTCATGATGAGATCCGACATTATAGACCCAATACCAATTCGGCAGAGGTAATGTGCTATGGTTAAGCACGGAAAGGGATAATACAGAGCCACCACCAAGACCTCGCAGAAACAGGACAGGTGTTGTATGCCTAAACTAAAGAAGACTTTCTGGTAATATTCTCGGATACATCAAAATAATGCCAGATATATTGTCCTGCAGATGAAGTATTCATTGCAAGTACCCGGATCGAGAATACGAGTAGCATGAAAGGCAATTGACAGACCACACCAACTTGATGCCATACTCGCATAAGCTATGATTCCAAGTCGTCCTTCTCACATTCATCCAACATGGCCAACGCAGCATCAACACGTCCCATCTCCCATGCCTCGTAGATCGCGCCCCAACGAAGAGCACTGCACTTCATGTCGTGCAGCGCGGGGACGTCTCTGGTGATTGCCCTGACATAGCTCTCAAGGTGATGTGCCTGAGCGGGGGTGTCGTGTTGAAGTTCGCCATCTTGGCCGATCGCGCAAAGGACGGGTCTATTGGGATGAGTCCACTCGACGTGGGAAAAAGAAGGTGCCGCCATGGTCCTCCTGAGTTCAGTCAAAGAACCTTCCTCAACTGCTCCGCTCTGAACTGCCCAGCGGAGAAGGATTGGGCCAAGGGTGAGGCAAGGTTGGACCTCATCATCATCTGGTGGCTCGGTGAAGTGGATTGCCTCATCTCCAGCGTCACGTCTAAGGGAAGCATGAGTTCAGCCGATGTTGTGTTCTCAATGATAATAACAAACATACCTCTGTCCATCGCGGTAGTCAATTGTGATGCACACCGAAGGCCTTGTTTGGGTCTTGCGAACAAGTACGTGCTCCTAGCGCAAGCATGCTTCCCCAGACCCTTCAGGAGCGGCAATATCGCCCACCCTAGCGGCTGTCCATTTGAATATCAACATGGTCAAGACTTTGAGGCAAGTCTGGGGGTTAGACAACGAGTCTGGGTGAACCCCTCTGTGCATAAAGTGACCTATCAGCTGCTTGACTGAGGAGCTGGTCACAAAAATGGCAGTGCCTCGAGCCTTGGTGACCCGTGTCACCGGCACGAAACCCATCTTTCTATTGCTTGTCAGTCCATGCAGTAACTGTAAGGAATCCGAGAATATTACATACTGTCCAGCTGAATCAAAGATCTCATACTCGATTCGGTGAGTGCCCATCTTGAATCGCTAGTTGGTAACCCAGGCAAAGAGTTAAGGATGGTTGGAGAGATCAGATTTCGTGTTTGGGCAATTAAATAGAGGATAAGAGATGGTCAAAGAAGAGGAATTGATGAAGAGCTGGTGGCTTGGCGGTGGTTCAGTAATTGTAAAGAGAAGGAAGGTGCCCTCCACGCGAAGAGATGGAAATGAGCCTGAAGACACCAGGGCTAAATGAAATCGGATGAACGGTGCAGTTGATTCTGAAAAGGCGACAGCCACAGGATGATAGCGAGAAATGTTGAAAGAGGACCATGTAGCGGAATCGCCAACCCCGATACAGACGAGATCGTTGGGAAGGTGACGCCGTTCTCGGAGCCAACGCGAGATTCCGGTGCACGGTTGTATTTCAGAGTGAGAGGTCGTGGTGGTGGGGAGGAGAACAAGTTGCTTCTGGTTTCTGTTTTCCATTCTCTCTCGACAAACTTATGGTAAGCCTTAGGATCGATGGATCGCAAGCATTCCATGATCGTACAACCGTTACAAGCTACCTAGCTAAGTAATTAGGCATCTACCTAGGTACCTAGTTGCTTGATGAGTTAATCCCACAAAATAATACACAAGTTGTTTCGCTCGCAAAGTACAAGTCTATAGTGCCATCTCAATACATGTCAACTATGTTACACAAGCATGGACCGTTGAGTGGTTCAACGCGTCAACCCCAGTTTTTGTGCAGAGGGGCACGTGCCGGTCAATGAGGGGTCATTTCCCACCATCACGAACGCGTACCATCAAGCGAGGTCAAGAAAGCACCCTTGCAACCATCAATTGAAATCATCGTTATCTGATCATCTTATCAATCCGTAGCTTCCCCCTTCCCGTCCCGTTCCTGGTATACCCGCTGGGGAGGGTCTCGGAAATTCGGGACCCTGAAAACCAGTTCTAGGGAGGTGGCACGTGCACGCCCCGGCAAACCGTGCAGCTTTGGTGCGTCAGTGGGGCATGAACCCTGGGCATTTCGTCGTCACTCGGCGTCGCGCTCCCTGCTCACGACAAGAACCCAGCCCAGCCCAGCCCAGCCCAGCCGCTTCAATTTTTCCCCTCTTGTTGCGTTTTCGAGTATTTATTCTTTGTCTTTATTGTGTGAGCTCTTTTCCCGAGTCATCTACATATTTTTTTTTTTTTTTTTTTTATTTTGTTACAATGGCTTCTGAAGAACTATCCTTGCCTCGCCTTCCTGGTGTCTCCTGGGATGAGCCCTCTCAGAGCTTCTCCAACAACCCACGCAAACGCGTCCGCAATTCCACTTCCAAGCACGCGCCATCTCCCGCCTTTAACAATTCCAGTGACCCGGCCATCTTCTCCAGCGATGATGACCCGGCTTTGGATAATTATGTAGAAGGCAGACGCAAGAAGCGCTACGTCGGTTCTTGGTTCCAGCAGCATCCTACCTCGTCTGACTCTACCTTTGGAGGCGACACCACCATTCACGTCACCAAGCAGAGACGCGCCTGGTCGCGACAGGCAGACAGTGGTGTGTTCCTCCCCAGTGATGGTGATGGAAATGAAAGCGATGATGTTATGGACCTCCCCGCACCGAAGCCGCGGCTTCCGCAGCTCAACCGCGCCGTGCGTCGCGTCTCAAAGGCGGAGCAGATGGCTCGCGACAAGGTCCGAGCCTGTCTCGATCAAGGCGAAGAGACAATTGACTTTTGGTCAATGGGATTGGAAGATATCTCCAATGATACCATTAGTCCTTTGTCACAGTTCACCTGCATCCCTGTCGTCACCAAGGATGTCGCTTTTGAACAAAAGGACCCTGAGCTCAAGATCTATATGGCCATGAACCGGTTGACACGGGTTCCTGGTACCATTTTCGATCTCACACATCTTACTATCCTCAGTCTTCGTCACAATAAGCTCACAGAGCTTCCGCCTGCCATCGCCAAGCTTCACAATCTCAAAGAGCTCAACGTTTCACAAAACCGGCTGCGACATCTGCCAGTGGAACTACTCGATCTATTCTCGTCAGACGATGACCTCCGCACCCTTGTTGTCCATCCAAATCCTTTCTGGCAACCAGGCGACCAATTGGAGCAGAGTTCAGAAGACCAACCTGACAACTTACTCTTTTCTTACACACCAGAATCAGAGTCCTCGCCTGTGCCACATTTAGTGAGCAGGGTGTTGGGCCGCTCCCCCTTGCAACTTTCCAATACAACAGGCAGGGTTGTATCAGATTTCAAGTTTCCCACAGACCATACCAAACATATTCTTCCTGTCGATGACTTCGAGTCTGACAACTCCACATCCTCTCCCGTCTCTTCCACCTCGAACTCACAACTCCAAGGGAGTCGCGTTCCGAGTCTTCTTGAAGCAGCCCTCCGAGCCTGTTATCAAAGTGCTCAACTTCCAGAGATGCCCTACTACATACCCGACGGCCTTACCCATCTGCGGAAGCTTCTTGAGAGGGCACAACGACAGAAGGATGCTGGCGGCTTGACCTGCTCACGGTGCCGCAAATTTATGGTTGTCCCCACCGTTGAATGGGTTGAGTGGCGGGAGATCCGAACTTGCAAGGAGGTTGGCCCAGAAGCTCCCTCAGTCGTGCGCATGACGCCGCTCAGTATGGCCGAAGGCGAGAGGACAGTTCCTTTCGTGTATAGAGGATGCTCATGGCGATGTGGCCCGGGGGATATGGACAAGGCAAGCTGGGGCTTGCCAACAGGGGATCTTGTTCCATTTTCAGCGGATGATTTGAACATTTAAGCATGACTGGGTAACGGCGTTTTTTGAACAGGGCAGATTGAGCGTCTTGCATTTATATGAGTATCGGTCGGGGCTTCATACCCAAAGCCTAATGACTCGATGCACTCGAACCCGAAGATGAACCTTCACGATCATCCGTGGCTTTAATGGCCTGCTGAAAAAAGCTGCTTTCAGAGCGTCATGGAAGTCATCGAGGATCATGGAGGTTCATCTTGGGATTCGAGTGCATTGAGCCATCAGGCTTTGGGTATGGAGCCTTTCCTGTTAATACCATTGAGGTCCTTATTGAGATACCTTGAGCCTCAATTTGGGTAGTACAAAGTTGGGGAAATGATGACTTGTGATTTATATCCCGCCTACACCTGTCTAAGTTATACGAGATGGACCGTGAGTGAAGAATGAGTTCCTACTATGATGATGACTCCTTCAAAGGCTTACTATATGGTCACAGCAAAGAGTTGCATGGCGTCTCTCAAGAAGGATGTGTTCATGATAGGAGAGAGTTCAAACTCACGATAGACACCAACATGTATATACAGGGAAATACTGGACTTCTTCCACCACCGTCGTCGACTTATACGCAAGGTATCATCCCCTGTCATGTTGGCTGCGGCTCTTACATCGCTGGGGTGCGCATGCATGAAACTGCCCCATATCTAGACGCCACGCATTAGTTTCCGGTCCGCGGAGATTCATCATCCTCGATGGCATATCCAAGATATGCAGGTCGTCTTGGCTTACAAGGGTGAGGTTACTGGCAGAGGAGCAAAATGTTTGGCTCCTCGATGCGGGATTTATACTCCAGAACACTGTTCGTTATTGTTTGAGGGAGGTGGCTCATTCTGAGAACCTTTGGAGACTGTGGTTATCTCCTCCTGGTAGTTTGAAGGATGTTGGCGGTGGGCCCCGAGGGCGGTGTACAGCTCGTATGATCCCGATGGGAACAATGTCAGCACTGATATGCCGCAGAATAGTCGTTCTCGGGCAGAGTGCGCTCTTATCTTGAACCTCAAACCCCATCCCACCAGTTATCGTGTCCCTGTATTGGTCCGTCACCATTCATATCAACAAACTCGATGCTTATGCCATTACTACTCGCCATAATGTCTGTCTATCAACTGCCCCCTTTGACTGGGATGTTCTAGGATTCTCCTGAATGTTTTTAAAAATATCTCACTGCTTCAAGACGAACTGGAACAAACGTCTCGTTAGCTGCATGGCCGATACTTTGGGCACCACAGCATAGAAGATTTTTGTCTTGGCCAACTGATCATTATCCTTTTAACATGTCTCGCAAATACAGTTCTTGATGGATTACCATAACGGTCTTCTGGGCTTTTCCATGCCTCTTGGGGTGCTTTGGCGTTAATGCATACAGAAGGGTACTCGACATCTCGCAAGTATCGGTCGATAGGATGGGCTGCAGACTTACCAAGAGTCGCCCATACAAGCACCGTGCTCTGAAGCAGATGCATGCAACCCAAGATCTCCAAATTAGCGAACTTGGAACCAAACCGCCTGAGGCTTATCCAAGTCCATGAGCTCTTACCAACATAGAGTCCTAACGAACAGGCCCGTCGACCATGTGGACGCATGCCACCACTTGGGGGCATGATCATAAAGGCAATCGGCAGGATCAAAGACATGAGGCGAGCATGATCAGAGATACGAAAAGATAAGGAAGCATCAGGAGCAAAAATACAGCTGGGGAGTGCTTTACAGCATCCAACCATCAGATGGAGTGGATGCAAAAAGAAGGTCTCAGAGGGAGTCGAACCCTCGCTGGCGGAATCAGAATCCGCAGTCATAACCGTTAGACCATGAAACCAACTGATGACCTTAATTTCCGAAATTGGGGTTTATGACCGTCACTACACAGCCCCCTCAATCATCTCAGCTCTGTGTACTTTCTTTCTCGCAGAGTCGCTTTAATTTAAATATGACATTCTCTCTACATCCTTTCACAAGTACAATATTAACAATCTCTGTGGTATCTACGGTTGGTCAATTGTAATACGGACACAACGAGACACGGGCTGACAAGGTTTCTGCTGACCCCACAGTTTGCCGTTCCATCAGCCCTATCTCTGTTCCGCAAGGCCAACCACCGACGCTTGTTCTACGGGCAGCTTGGTTGACAACAACAGCCGAGTAGAGATTTGTATTCCCGAGCTCTCATGTGTATATCTGGCTATCCTTTCTTGCTTGTCGATTTGTCAAGATTGATAGAAAGCGTCTGGTGGAGATGTTCGCTTAACGGATGTTGAGAACTGTGGCTTAGAAAGCGAGATCATTATTCGGATTTACGGAATAACGAGACCAACATAGCTCAAATCCTCATGGACAGCTCAGCTCATGATTATACATCTGCGTCAGATACATTATTCAGCACGGTTTCCTATGCAGGCCTTGCCTCCCCTCCTCCACCCTCGGGAATGGCCTTGACGTGTATGTTAATATCTCACCAGGCACCTATGTTAAGAGAGAAGCCATTCACAATGCGATAGTATGATAAGAGGTATATGATGTACATAGTGTGACTTGATACAGCTGAACATAAAGTTAGGTACTCAAAAGCAACCCAATTGTGGTGATGCTCATGTCTCGAAGAAGCAATTAATTAGAGGTGGATTCTGGTCCGGATCTACGGAGAAGGGGTTTCAAATGGAACAAACAGAACGGATATAATTAAAAAATCCCATATTAGCTACAAAGATTCCAAAAAGGCTCCAGTGCGGCTGAAAAGCAGCAAATTATCAGGATATCCCATCTCCAGCTTCACCTCTAGGGTAACCCAAAGTCGAACTCCACCTAGCCGCACCATCCAACCCAACCAAAACCTTCTCATTGGACCAACCCTCAACACTTTACCATGTCCGACGAGCAGCAGCAACAGAACAACAAGAGCACAATCCTCCGCTGGCTCCTCATCTTTATCCTCCCACTCATCTTCCTCGCAATCTGGAACTACAAAACAGACACCCCTAACAAAGAAGACAAAATGTCTATTGCCCCGCTCGTCTTCCCCGCGGCGTCTCGCCACACTGCCACCGTCATCTTTGTCCATGGACTAGGCGATACTGGTCATGGATGGGCTTCTGCGGTTGAGAATTGGAGGAGGAGGTCGAGGCTTGATGAGGTCAAGTTCATCTTGCCTCATGCTCCTCAAATTCCCATCAGTGTTGTGAGTTTTTGGATTGTTCTTGATACGGGATTGGGACTGACGGGCTTTTAGAACATGGGTATGAGGATGCCGGGGTGGTTTGACGTGGTAAGTTACACTCTTTCATCTCAATGATATGCTTTCTTACACCGAATAGAAGCAACTTGGTGGAGATGTCAATACCCTCGTCCGTAACGAGGATACAGAGGGTATCAAGCGAAGCCAGCAATACTTCCACAACCTGATTCAGGAAGAGATTGACGCCGGTATCCCTTCGGAGCGCATCGTCCTCGGCGGCTTCTCCCAGGGCGGCGCCATGTCCCTCCTGGCTGGTCTGACCTGCAAGAACAAGCTAGGAGGCATCATCGGCCTCTCCTCGTGGCTTCTCCTCTCGCAGAGCTTCGCGGGCATGGTATCGCCCACCGACGCAAACAGACAGACTCCCGTCAAGATGTTTCACGGCGATGCGGATCCTATTGTTAATGTGCACCGGGGCAAGTTGAGTGTTGACTTGCTTAAGGAGCTTGGCTACGATGTGACCTGGAAGACGTACCCGTAAGTCTAACATCTTTATCGAATTTGAATGTATGCTGATTATCTAGTGGTATGGGTCATTCTGCTTGTCTTGAGGAGCTGGACGAGGTGGAGGCTTTCCTTCGCCAGCAGCTCCCTCCTAAGAACTAAGGTGAATGTTTAGACGGCGTTACTTGAAGTAGAACTTGAGAGAGAGATTCTTCTAGACAAACAAGCTAGAAACCATTGACCGTTGAAACATGTCAGATGGACCAATCATTCCCCCACTCTTACTTGCCGCGTGGCCATAACCCCGTGATGGTACAACCTCTTGATGCTCAATGACGTGCGCCGTCGTTGTCCACGCCCAATGCGCTAGGGTACAGTTTGGATGGGGACCACCCAAGTGCCCTAGGATTACAGTGGGGTCACCTCCTCCTCCCTCCATCGCCGGGGCTTCTCCAACCGTTCGCCGGGGCCCGGCTTCACCTCGTCTCCGAAACCTTGCTCCGTCATATGCTTCAATTCAATCCCTCATCCATTTCCTTCCCCCCCACGCTCTCTTTTTTCCCTTTATCATCCCTCAAGCTCAGATACGAGCTATGCTCCTCGTCTCGGTGAGCACCCGTCCGTCGTCGTCGAGAGGTTTGCCAATCCTCAGGTAAACAAAAACACACACACAAACATGGCCTCGGAACAACAACATTCTCGCGCTGCGTCCCCCACGCCCTCGGAGCTCCCGCCAGTTCCTGGATCTCCCATATATTCGATCGCGTCCACGGCGAATCCCCTCTCTCAGTTTAGCTTACCGCTTCCCCCGCCTCCACGACCCGCTCATGCCGTCTTGACCAAGGCCGACCTTGAGAACTCGCAGCAAGCTTACTCGGACCTCCTCTCCTCGGCAAAAGCTTATCGCCTTGCCCTCGCTGCCCTATCTACTGCCGCCTCTACCTTCGGATCAGCTCTGGAAGCATGCGCAAGGCTCAAGGAGGCTCGCGCAGAGCCCATCGGCCCTTCTGGCGCCAATATGACGGCTAGCTTCACCACAAAGGGCTCTTGTACTGCCGACATGCTCATGTCGGCATCGGGCGTCCACTACCTTGTGGCGAACCACCAGCAGATCCTCTCCGAGACAGTTTACCGGTCCTTCGAGGTGCCGCTGCTCCACGACCTCGACAAGTGGCAGACCGTTATCGACGATGAGGAGGAGACGTACAAGCAAAAGATAAAGGCACAGAGCAGGGAGATTAAGCGTCTCGAGAAGGAAGGGTTAAAGCTTCACAAGCAGCGCCGGCGTGACGTCTCGCGCTTCCGCGCCCACCTGGTTGAACTCACGACGAAGCTCGACGGCTTGACGACGCTAC
This sequence comes from Fusarium ambrosium, assembly GCA_003947045.1. Lineage (NCBI taxonomy): Eukaryota > Fungi > Ascomycota > Sordariomycetes > Hypocreales > Nectriaceae > Fusarium > Fusarium ambrosium. The sequence continues at coordinate 301,691 of NIZV01000003.1, forward strand.
ACGCAGACCACGCACGCACATTACTGAGAGAGAGCCAAGAGACAAGCGCGAGGATTGTCGACGCCAGCTGCAGCCTCGTACGTGCAGAGGTGGACATATTCGAGGGCCTGGCTAGAAAAGGCTGGAGCGGCGGTGGTCTAGACGACCTTCTCGAAAAGGGCCAAGATCTATTCGCGACAGAGGAAGACACGACAAACCTCAGCGGTAGTAGCGGAGAAACACCAAAGCTCTTCTCCATCCTGCCCCCAAAGAGCATACTCGCCGACACAGGATCCGAGGCATCTAGACCGGGCCACGCTAGGAGCGACAGCCTCCTCATGGAAGCAGAGCGATACCAGTCCCTAGCAGCACTGGCCTCGGATTCGAAGCAGAGCAGTGGGGGGAACGACAGCGACAGTGTCTTTTCGACAGACTTCAACAAACCCCGGAACGCGAGACCATTTTCACCACAACCTATTCGCCGCGTACCGACGGACGTGACGTTTGACTCGCTTTCTGGAAGTGTGCCCTGTGGGCTTGAGGACGAGGAAATGCACAGACCGGAGCTGATGCCTGTTGCAGAGGCAGATGGGGAGGAGGAACGACATGATGATCACGAGAATGAGGAGGAGCCTAGAGGGAGGCCACCGACTTCTGATTCAGCGAGGGAAAGGACACGGTCACCAGCTTTCATCACAGATGCCAGCTCTGCAGATGCAGCGTGGAGTGGTGATGACGCTAAAAGCCCTGGATGATGATGCTTTAGCCTGTCTACTTTCTGGAGTTATCTGTTAGGGCGTTTGTGTGGGTATTCTATTTTGCAAGACATTCTCTTCACGGAGGGCTGGCTGGGACCGGCAATAGATTTGCATGGGTACTTGTTCTCGTTGGTTGGTATGATATGATAGTGTTCTACAAACATTATGCGGATTTCTTGATCTCTATGCCTACGCCTATGCCTCCCAAAGTAGGCCATTCAGAACCATATATGGCCCATTTCATTCATTCCCACACGCCTGACGCCCGCCATGACCGTAATACGCCTTGGCCAATGATTAACCTTTATCCTTCATACACTGCAGCACGATTGCGGCTGCGGCTTCTGCTGCTCTTTCGCTTCCTCTTGCTCTTGCTCTTGCTCTTGCTTCTGTTGCGTCGACGGACTCTGCGCTTCCAGAACCAATAAATGATCTCCTAGTCATCCTTGTCGGCGTTGAGCACATCGCCACTGAACAGCCCAAATGTGGCATCCAGCCACCAGATGAGCTTCCAGTACAAACTCGCGCGGGTCCAGTCGAATTCGCCAGTCTCGGTACGGGGAACCTCGTTACCAATCATGCTGCCACCGAACCACTTGACAAAGGGGATGGCATTGACCAAGCGCTGCATGACTGTCTGCTGAGGAAGGAGTGCTTGCTCAGCGGGAAGAAGGGTGGCACGGCGGGCGGTAGGGATGCGACGACAGAAAACACTATCTTCTATCTCGATTGGCTCAATGCCCGTGGCGTTGCTTTGAAGTAGCGGCTCGGTAACAGTTGCGGTTGACTGGCTGATGGTTCCCGTGTCCATGGTGAGGCTGGATGTTTGCGAGTGAGGAGGAGAAAGGTCGAGGAGACGGCTGTTGAACGAAGTGGGCATTCCACTGAAGCTCTTGGTCCTAGGGGTAGGAGCGGGCATGCTCTGAGATCGCGAAAGGTCGGGCACAGCGTTGTCAACATCGGGGCAAGCTTCGTCCTTGGCAGGGGGGTGCCCTCGGTAAGGCTCAGCATACACCAAGTGTCCCAGTATCCTCTGAGGACTAGCATAGATGGCCGTCTCACCAGCCTCTCTGCTTCCAAATGTAATCTTAACCCAATGCTCTCCACCATCTGCCCGGTTCACCAGCGCTCGCTCATCCGCGGTCAAGGTCCGGCGTCGCGTGAAGGCAGGATCTCGGAGCTCAGACTTGTACCGACGCTGAGTCGCAGGAGGCTCACGAGGGTAATCCTCGAGAATGGTACCAGCCAGCCCTTCGTATCGCGAGATGGCAGCGTATTGCTGGGTGGACGATCGGTAACCGCGGAGGATAATCTCAATGGGGGTAGACGTGACGGGTCGCTGAGCGGCTGCCTCCTCCTGCATCATACCGCTGTTCTTACGCTGGACGGCAGGCGCAGGGGCGGCAGCGGCCTGGCTGTTAACCCAGTCACCAAAAAGCTTGTCTGCGGCGGCGAGGGTGGCATTCTCGCGGCCTCGGGCGGGTGTCCCTGTTCGTGATCGGGAACGACGATTAGATTTGCCAAACGAGCCAGACTCGGCGACGGTGCGGCGCGAGCGAGTGCTTCCCTGAGGGCCATCTTGTCTAGATAAAAAGGTCAGCTTTGGGGGGAGGAAGATAGCGGAGGGGCGTACTGGTTGAAATACATGGCGTATGGCCGCTTGATGCCATCGTCACCAACGTAGCACTCGTCGTCGGGGACGTTGTGAAGGATGAGAGGAGCCATGATGGGGGAGAAGGTTTGCTCGCCGGCGCAAGGGAGATGGAGGTCGACGATGTGAATGAGGGTGAGGATTGGGTGATTGATGAGGTGAAGAGTGTCAACGTTCACATGCGATGGATGCCACCCCCAGGTTGAGTTGAGTTCTCCAAGTTGACTTGACTTTTTGGCGGGAACCAATTTTGGGCAGTTGCACAGCAACCACTGAGGTTAGGCCGTTTAGGTAGGGGCCACCGAAAATGTGGGGACAAGTTTCTCCGCGTTCCGCTGTAGCTTCAGGTACAGGACGCCCCGTGCTGAAAGCAGCTCTTTTCTCCATCAATTTTATTGTTTTTGTTGAAAATTTGTTATTTTTGCGAAGTATATCTCATGTTCAACTAGGTAGCCGTTTTTAGGCACTAAGGGAGGTGTGCAGCCAAAATTGGCCATCACATTGTGTTGATCAAAGACTTCTATGTAATGCTACTAGGGTATATCAATCTGCTCGAACAAATGCAACATCATGCAAAAAGCTATAGAAAGAGGGGAAAGAGGAACGAAAGCGGTCAATAAAAGGCGCAAAATCATGACCGTGAAAATGAAAATGCACCTGAATATCGCAAGTATCGCATTCTAATCGACAAAGACAATGGGGTATCATGGTTGCAGTCAGTGCTGATCCTCTCTCCCATCGAGCCAGCTCGTGCAGTGGATGCATCGCGCAGCCTGTGTTTGTTAGCCAGTAGTTCACGTTGAAGAATATCTCTCTCACCTTTTCATTGATCCTTTGTCTGCAATACTTGCACTTCTTGGTGTGCTTGATGATGGGCTCAGTCGAAGCGAGCTGGTACAGATGTGCAAGGCCATACAGCGAGAGGCCAAGCATGGCAAATGATATGACCTGATTGATAAACGACCTGATACCGTAAATCTCTGGAAAAGAAACTGTAGGAATGTTTCTCACCCGTAGGCCATGACAACGGCGCCATCATCTTGCGCCTGATGCAACGTGTTGTAACCCTTCGACGAGTCAAAGTTGGGTCCAGGCTTCAGCACAGCAAACTTCTCCTCCATGTTCTTGTTGAGCGGCAGAATAATAGATATAGGCGGCATGAGAACATCGCTGACAAACGACTTGACCAAGTCTGTAAAGGCAGCGGCGAGACTTGTCACTGTCAGCGTTGAAGCCTACACACCGCAATATCACTCACATTAGACCAAAGGCAATCTGAAGAATGTTTCCCTGAAAAGCAAAGTCGACAAACCCATCCCAGAAGCGTCGGACCCTTCGTTGTCCGCGGTCGAGTAGCGAGTCTGACTCTCCTGAGCCGGACTCTTCATCGTGGAAACCACCAGGCATGGTTCGGTAGCCTGTAGGACGAGACGTTCCCCAAAGTCGAGGCAGGTTGAGACGAGAAGCGACAAACATTTGCTATGAAGTAAAAGTCTAGAAGAGTTCTCGATTCAAATCAAGTTTGCCTTGTCATGACGCATACAAAACAATGTTGGTGGTTGGTGTGGCACGACAGTTTGGATGCCTGTCACTTTATTCGAGGGAGGCGGTGACGTCACAAGCACTATTCAGGGGTCTACCAAGGCGATCCTTTAAACATTGCACGCATGACACTTGAGACTCAAAAGTTGGATAGACCAGCTATCTTATTACTATTTGATATTTAACTAGTTTGTTCGTATGCCAGTTGCGTGGCTCTGTGTGTGTATCCGTATATGTGTAAAGTCATAAAAAGGAGGGAATCATTCTTTCAACACCGCCTAAGCAAGTTTAAACACTCTGGTATCATAGCCGCCACCCCCAAACCCCGATTTTTTACCAAAGGAAAGTGTGTAAATCATTCTAGTCGTTAGAGGTCTTTAGTAGCTGGCCTTGCGGGGTGTCCACTGTCGCTTTCTCTCCCGTCGCATGAGGCAGAGGTGTGTCGTCCAATAGATTGTCGCAGCGATCATGAGTCCGGAAGATGCCCACGTCAAGGCGAGGAACTTTGTGCCAAGAGATGCAGAGATTCCAACGTCATCGCCGACATCGTTGATCTTGTCGACACCCTTGTCTCCTGCGACCGTCACGACAATGCTGCCTACTGTGAGACACAGCGCTGCGAGAGCCGCGAGACCGAGGTTGGCTGCGTTGACACCACGGCGCGAAAAGAGGAAGAAGGCTGCGAGACTTCCTAGCATGGCGAGACCCGAGAAACCCACACCGAGGACGTAAAGCACGAACAGGGCGAGCAGAGCCGAGTTGAGCATATCGATCGAGTCCTGAATGTCGTCGGGCCAGTTGATATCGGTAAGGCTGAGCTGGAATGGGCCGACCTCGAGCTGATGGTCGAGCATCTCGGTAAGATTGAAGCGTTCTAAAACGTCAGTATAATTTTCTCAGCGTTGCATCTTGGGTAACTTACTCTCAGGGGCCGAGTTGGTACAGTTGGTAACGTTGAACCCAGCACCGGGACTCGTGGCATTGGGCTTAAAGTCACCGTCGCACGTCGACATGACATGGATAGAGTACCACTCAGAAACACCAAGTCTGTCGGCCAACTCATCGGCAACCTCGCCGGTAATGTCGTTGATCTCTTCCTTGACCTTTTCCTTGGCCTTGTTCCACTTGTCCTTGACACTGCCGAGGATGCTGTCGTCGTCTTCCTCGCTGGTGGAAGCGTCGCTGCTGGTATCGATCAAATTTTGGCCGATCATGGAGGTGTTGAGCTGGACTTGTTAGTATAGAAACATGTATGAGGAAACTCTCAACTTACCCGTGCTACAGCATACTCTTCCATAAAGCCTTCATTATGACCAGCAAAGAGGCACAGGATAGAGAGTATAAAAGCCACCAAGGATAACACCAAGGGGAAAAAGACAACAAACCTCGACAACATGGTATAAGTCGTGTCTCCTAACAGTCGTCCTAGTCGAATATTCTCAAAAGTATAAGCAAAATAGGGAATGTCCAGAAAGGAATAATCTTTCTCTCATGTTCCCCTTTGGGAGGTGTGGGAGTGCCCTATATAGGCATTCCCTCCAACAATAATGATGCAACATGATTCACGGGTTCAAAGAAAAACGACAGCCATCCAAGCAAACGAAGAAACAAACCCCAGCCGCCAAAGAATCAGAAACCAGGGTTTGACCAAGCATCGCCCTGCAAATCATGGCCAGAAACAAAGGCCCTTTCCACACGCGGCAATGACGTCTCGACCAATCGTCGCCTGCCGCGGGTCCCAGGCGCTTGCGTCATGATCGGTCGGTCCCCCTTGTTTGCAGAGGCGGCTGGGAAAACCGGTTCTTTGACTTGCCGGTGGAGACCTTTGCTGTCAGCCACTCGAGCCGCCCACCGACGACGCGTGTGAAACGAGGCGGCGAGAGGGTTTCTTTGTTACTAAGTTCTCGTGTGTTTCTATCTTTGTTCGTTCAGAAGAGGCCTCATCTCGTGTTTGAACGTCCCCTTTGTGGGTTTAGTGGATCATTGGGCTTGTTAGACCCTGGATTTAAGTTAAGCATAATCGACACATTTTATGTTGTCCCGACAAGGTTTTGCTCGCTACGTGGCGATTTTGGAGCCTTGGCTTTTTTTGCATTTGAATCAGTAGCACAACCGCTAATGCAACTAATGACGAACAAATGCACCCTTGACTCTGTCAACAGCTGTCAGTGAACTCTGCCTCCCCTTCACATCACGGATGGATGAATACCTTTCCAGTCTTGCCCTTCCTTGTTAGCCTGACTGACTGCCTGCCACCTCCAACCAAGAGCGGGTCATCCGCTCAATCCACACCCAGTCGGCTTCCGTAGCTCAGTTGGTTAGAGCGTCGTACTAATACTTCAGTTTACACTGTAATATCGGTGATGCGAAGGTCTCAGGTTCAAGCACTGGCGGGAGCAATCCCAAGCGCCTTCTGGGTTCTTTCTTTTTTGCATTTTTTGAGGCCTTGGTGCTTTGGTGATGGCCTAGGCTTGGTGTTGATTGATGTCACGTGGCGACCGTTGCATCTTAGGCAACATTCATCATAAAGGATTTCCGAATCAGGCAAGCAATCGCATCATGACTGCATCTTTTTTGTTTGCTTTTAGGTAAACCGTTAGCCTAAAGCGCCCCGAGCCGACGGGAGTGGCGTTATAGCAAACTTGTCGATGCCATCACAGTGCATGCCAAGTTCTGTAGTGCTAGGGAGTCTTCCTACCTCTGGGGCCCTGGCCGACATGTTCATAGAGGACAAAGGCCTTTTCGCTTTTAGGGTGATAACCAGCTTAATGTCCGAGAGAGGTTCTGAGAATCATCTTCTCTCTGATAACACTACGGTTTCTAGGTCAAGGGGGTGTTAAGGCCGTTCTCCAGGTAGCAGGGCTTAGGACTGCCTCACTGGTGACAAGTGTCAATGTAACATCTTCAGAGCGAGGTTCCCAATCAAAGAAGAGACAAAATTAACAGACATCTAGAATAGCAAGAATTGCTTCGTATTGATCTTTTGCGTTTGTACTCCTTGTATCGCTGCCCCCCTCGTGTTATCGCGTCTATCATGACATCCGCTTCATCACCCCCCTCCATCATGTCTTCTCATGTACAAAATCATGTATCTTCATGCCTTTCTCTCATCTCATGCTCTGTTCATCAAGGCCACTTGATCTCACCTGGCACTCGGCTCCGTCTCTTACCCACGGCTCCCGACGCCCCTGATGCACCTGATAGACCAGCTGGCGGCGGCATGCCTCCGTCTCGGCTGCCTAGGCCATCGCGGCTGCCTGGTGCCCTACCTACGTTCTCCTTGTTGCTCATGCTGCTCTCACTGCGGACGACCATGGGGATATCACCTCTTGACCCAATGACAGAGCTATTGCCGTTACCGCTGACTCCCACCGCTGATCGTGAGCCACTACCGCCAGCTAGAGACGTTCGCGGGAGTCGGCTCTTGCCCGCGGCGGCACTATGGGAGAGAAATTCGCCGCTGATACGTCGGGGAATCCCCGTAGGACCATCTCTGCTCCGCGGCCGATACAGCATACCCTCCCGTTCCACCGCCGCCGAGCGTCGCGGGCTCGCTGCTACTTCTATGTAGGCATTGCCCGCAAGGCTGGCGCGGCTTCTATGAGTTGGCGTTTGCGGAACCGACACGGACGAGTGCAGTCCAGGGGGCGTGTAGCTCGTATTACGTCGCGATCCCCGACGTGATGAGGTCGAACTTGGTACAGAACTCGGCACGTTGTCGTGAGGTCTTCCGCTGCCCTCGATATTCGACTTGACCAACTCCGAAGCCAGGTTTCGCACCAGGACAGCCGAGTCCTTCTCTGATAGGGTCTGAATTGCAGCCATGAGAGACCGCACTTGTGAGCTGTTGAGTGACCGTGTTCCATCACCACTGCCCAATCCAGGTTCACAAGCATCCACAATAGTCCTCACCAACCTGAGGAGGTTCAGCCGTACAACAGCCTTCTTGTGTCCCAGGCGCTGCGCAATACCCGCAAACATCTCGGGCTTCGCTAGCGACGCCGCAACTGAAGGGCTCAGGCGCAGCAACTTGAGCAACGGCTCCAGAAGATTCGAATCGAAGGCGTTGAGTTTGTTTGTGCTAAAGCAGCTGACAATGGCACGCGTGAAGCTACCCTCGACAAGGTGGCTCTCCACGTTGGCCGTCTCCTCCTGCAGCCAAATCAAGATGGCGTCGAGCGCTGTAACCTGCCAGTACTGATCCGTAAGTAATGACACGTAAAAGTCGAGACCCTTGTTCTGCCATAGATATCTCCGCCCCTTTGATCCTGAATGTGCCATGTCGCAGAGGATCGGAAGAGCAAACTCCTTCGGTGGGCGATCCGTCTGCATGATACGTAGAAGCAACGGGATAATACCACCAACCGCAGCATCCTCCTGTCGTTCCTTGCTGAGACGGCAGAGGTTGAACAAAGTGTTGAGGACCTGGTTGGAGATCTCGCGGAAATGGGTCTGGCCCTTCTTCATGCTGTAGCTGAGAAGATCGATCAAGAACTCGATAGCGTCAGCCGAGTGCAGCGATTCGATAGTTGTCGAAAGCATCGATAGGTTCTTGATGAACTTGAGCATCGTAATCTGGTGGATAGGCGTCATGCGGCGTAGATCCTTCAGTACGCTCTTCAGCACCTGCCGATCTGCCACTACCTCCTTGACGTAGTTCTCCGCCTGGCTGAAGAGATAGAAAATGTTGACAATTCGTCCCTCAATAAGCTCACCGAGCTCATCTTCGCCCTCCTCATCAAGAACCCTGTGTAGGACCAGTGCCAATGGATATAGAATCTTGCTTCGTGAAAAGATTCTGCAAAAGTCGTTCTTGGGCGTTGGGCCCTGAAGCTCAAAAACGTTCCAGATTCCGTTGACTCCAATAAGTACCAAGTCTCTCGTAACATCATAATCTTCATCGAGGAACTCGACCAGGACGTTAAGACCACCTGCAGATACAAACATTTGTAGTGTTAGTGTAGATGTCTGATACATCTGACGAACAAAGGCAGCTGCCTCGAGACGAATCTCGTCAGAATATTGCCGTGCAGCAAACTTTGTAATGATGGGGATTCCACCAACGAAGCAGAGGTTTTCTTGAATTTCCACGTCATCCAGGATAATCTTGGAATGTTAGCCAGTCTCTCGATAAAGACAATTGCAAACTCACTGCATTGACAACCTTGAGCAGCTGTAATATCATGTACTGCCTGCTCTTGACTGTACATGGCTCTAGGATCTCAAGAATGGGTAGCAATCCGTGGGCGCTGATAATCAAGTTCTTCACCTCGCTGTTCTCCCATAGCAAGGCAAGCTACACAAGGTTAGTAAATCCCCAATCAAAAGGTTGACATGACTCACAAGGTCCTCAGAGAACTCAGCTAGGGCGTCCTCGCCCTCTGTCGTCTTCAACGACCTCACCAATCCCTCAACCTTCTCTGCTAACCTGGCGTGTCGATCCCTGGCAATATTTGCCTCCAAGTCCATCTCGTCCCATCCCGGGTCCATCGACGCAAACGGATCATCCTCGTCCTCGTCGTCTCCTAGCCAGGAGTTGCTCGACACGCGCGACATGAGCATCAATCCACCATCCTCGGAACCCCTTTCGCTCTCCTCCTTTTCGGCTATCGAGTCTTCGGGTCCGAAAATGTCGCTAAAATCTTCGTCGTCGTCCTCTGCAAATTTCTGAATCTCTATCGACGACCGAGTACGTCGCATTGGTCGATCGGGAAGCACGGATGGTCGAGAGCTAGGCTTCTTCTTGATGCTGCTCCCAACGGGATCCTGCATTGATCTTGGTAGGGTCGTGAGGTCTGATGGATGGAATAGTTGTGGTGCATCGCTCTGCCGTGAGCCCTGCGAAATTGTGAGCATTGATAGTCCATCATGACATGTACAACCTACTCTTCGTACAGCCTGATTCACCTTGTGGGCGAATACACTATCATTATCCACGAATAGATCCGAAAAGTCCTCGACGCTGTGCTCGCGGTACACAACGTCTGGTCTCGATGGGAGCTCAAACTTGTTAAAGTGTGATTTCGTAGGCGATCTGGTCCGGCCTGAGCCTACGGCCCTGCTCGAGCTCGACTTGTTCCGGCTGTGTGATTTGGGCTCTGGTGTCTTGGTGGTCTTCTTCGGTAGAGGTCGGATCGTCTGCTCCTGAGGATCATTGTCCTGCCAGTGATTTGGACCCTTTATCGTCATGAGTTCTCCCTCAAAGTCGTCGTCGTAGGCGCTGCTATCGTTTCTTCCATCATTCACCGAGGCAAACGCCTTGAGGCGGTCGCTGGATAAGAGGCCGCCAAAATTATCCTGAGGCTTGAGATGGGGTAGCTGCAGGGCACTCGGTGAGATGGCTGTTGCAAAGTCGTCATCCCAGTTGTCGTCATCTGCGTAGATTAATGTCAGTTCCTAAAGGGAGCTTGAACGGATTCGGTCGACCGAAGACGCCAAATGCCCGGTTGCGGTTTAAGGCGACCGGATCGCCGAGGGATTTACACATACCAGCAAGTTCAGGCTTACTGAAAGCTTCAGCGCCAGGTCGGGGCTTTGCGAGAGTCAAAGAACCCTTGGCAGGCGTCCCACCGAGGAACCGTGTCGAGGGGCCTGATTCGGAGCCAGTCGAGGCTCGGAGCGATGACTCGGATGACTTGAGCGCCTTGTTCCACTGCTTAACCTCCTCGACAGCGTCGCTGAAATTGGCTGGTGCTTTTGATACGGGTGCTTCGGTTCGACGACAGCCTGTGATCCAAGGATGGCGGAGCAATTTGCGGGCTGTTACACGAAGATTTGGGTCTTTCTGAAAACACTGCATCAGAAAGTCTCGGGCGGCCTGAATCAAGTCAGCAAAGGGCGACAGGGACAATTGAGTGAACCAACCGCCGAGATTCCTTCAGGTAGAGGGGGATGGTCGTCGTTCACGATGGCAAATAGCGCAGGCATGGCGGCGAGGTTGTGGTATGGGGGTTTTCCTTGGAGAAGCTCGATGACGGTGCAACCAACACTCCAGATATCAGAGGCAGAGCTCGCTCCAGAGAGCTGGATGATCTCAGGGGCCATCCAGTAGGGTGTGCCAACAACTTGCGCTTCCTTGTCCTGTCCACCAGCTAGGGTGCTGGTGGAAACTCCAAAATCCGCGAGTTTGACCGTTCCATCCTTGGTGGTGAGAATATTGGCGCCCTTGATGTCTCTGTGGATAACACCCTGGTCGTGGAGATACTGAAGTCCCTGTAGGACTTGGGTCATGTAGACACCAACGAGATTCTCGGGGAATTTGCCATAAGCCTTGCAGATCGAGTGCAGGGAACCATTCTCGCAGTACCTAGTTGGTCAGTCAGGCGTTTTGAAGATCCATAGGGAATTCGTACTCGAGAATAATATTGAGGGCGTCAACAGACTTGACGTATCCAATATACTTGACAATATTGTCGTGCTGCGGTGGTTAGAAGTTATACCATCTGCAGAGGGAGCTTCTTACATGAAGATTCTTGAGCAAATTAATTTCACTCTAATCGTCACTCCGTCAGCATCTCAGTTCCAGGCAACCCCATCAACTCCCGTTATTCAAACTTATCCGGAAATACCAACCTCGATCATGCGCAGTTCGCTCTTTGGCAGATCCGCGAGCTTGATCTGCTTGACAGCAACCGCCTCGCCGTTACCCCAGTTGAAAGCCTTGTATACGGATCCAAAAGCGCCCTTCCCTAGGCATTCACCTAAGCGCTGCACGCAGTTATAACGTTAGCACTTTGGCACAACTCTCTCTGAACCCAGACGCTTGCTTCCTCCTCTCGTCCTACAAAAAAAAGTTTGTCGCGGGGGCTTAGAGAATGTACGCACATAGTCCTTGAGCCCCGGATCCTGCAGGGCAGAGCTCTCGCGGTGCTTCTCTTTGCGAGAAGGCGTGCCAGGCATTGGTCGCTCGCGGCTGGCCACGGCGGCGCGGCCATTGGCGTGGAACTGCCGCTCGGGCAGCATCTCTCAGGCACGCTCTCACTGCGTGAGGCTCAGTTATAGCGACGGCCAGTTGAGAATCTGCCTCCTCGGGACGAGCAGAGGTGGGCGACAAGGAAGAGAACCGGGTTTCTGTGTCAAGACGGAGATCTCATTCCCGGCAAAGATCGAGGCAGGGAGGGTAAAGGAGCGGTAACGGTTCGTTTCTACATGCGAAGTTGAGATTGGGATCGTCTTTGGGCCGCTCAGCAACGTCGGTCGTCTCGTCTCGAAGATCGTGCGGTTCGCAGGGTGGTCGAGGTCGTCAACGTGATCGAGTCAAGGGTTGTCGGAGGGGAGACGAAGAGAGAGCAGAGGTTCGTTTCGTTTCGTGCGGCCGCTAAAACGAGAGACGGGTTGGATTACGCACAGAGGCCCAGGCAGCAAGGAGGGGATCAGACGGTCAAGTTTGCAAGAGAGAGAAAATAGAAGAATGAGTGACAACTGGGCAGAAATTTGGCTCGACTGGACCAAAAGATTGATCCCCAATCATGGACCTGCGCTCGCTTGAGGTGTTGTTTCTCGCAACCCAACCTACCTACGCCGGGCCCGGGTACCCGTACCTACGGTCCCTGCCTGCTGGCCTCCGCCGAGTGGCCGCTGCCTCTGTAACCCGCTCCAGCGCTCTTCAGCGCCCTGCAGAGGGATGGCCCGCTACTGGGCCGCAGGTCCCGATACCTCTACAGGGCTGTCTCCCGGCATTGAGCGGGCAGCGCGGGCTGTTCCCCACTGGCTCATCGCATCGCCCACGCATGGATGACCCCCGGTTCTCCACAGTGAGGTGAGGTGAGGTGGCTCTCTGCTGGTGACACCCAACAGCAGCAACCACGCCGACAACGAAGCACCCAGGCACCTCAATCCATCCATACCTGAGGGAACGGCATACTGCAGATCTCCATCATGATCATGATGGCTCATATCTGACTTACAAACTAGTGTCTTTCCTCGACAATGCTTTGGCTTGACCGTTGAAACAGCCCGAGTTCATGCCATGCCATGTCATGTAATGCAATGCATTCACTCACAACTCTCACTCTCCAGTCCCCTTGTAAGGCTGTCTGTCCGATGGAACCGAAAGGGCAACATGTTCCGCTCATTCTCATTGGGCGACACTCCTAATGAAAGTGTCGCAGAATTTCCAAGACATCTCCATCGCTCTCGAGTAAGGTAAGCCATCCCCCGGAACTACAGTACAGCACAAAACAACGGGTTACAACATTGGTGCGCCTCTCACCGCCGGCAGGATGGAAGGACAATCAGAAAAAAGAAAGTGGCCGAGGAATCTCATTGTGTGCCTGGCTGGATCCGTCGTCATGCGCACAATGTACTCACCTCTTGACACACCCGGCTTATTCTCTTTCAGCCAGCTCCTGCGACGCCTCAACTACTAGTTACGGCCAGGATGACTTGTAAGCGAACGACCCAACAACGCCAACTCTCGGGCAAACCGTAGTGACAAGTGAGGCTTCCCTGCTCGCAACCGCAAAGCGATACCGATCTATCATCTACTACCGCCCCTAGCCTCGGGCCACTAATGCGTCTCATCCCGGTATGTACGACAGACTTGGAGGGGCTGCGAACCTCCGATCTGGAGTGCATCGCCGCGGCCATGCCAACTCGAGAAGTACGCTTACCTCTTCTTTTCTTCACACCATGTCGACTACCCCCTTGTCCGTAGCTGGTCAAGGATATTTCGCTGCCGATCGATTTCGAGTCGCGGGGGGAGACTCCGTTGTAAGCAGTAACCAAGACGTTCAGGCTATCCCCTGATCAAAGCGCAATCACTCTTGGCCATCCTAACGTGACGCTGGCATGACGATGTCTCGCACCCTCCGTCGATGGCCAGGGGATACAGTATTCGTCAATGCGGCAGGGCATCCTAGTTTCGTCCATTCCGCGTCTTACCAATTGGTTGGTAACTATGTACGCGTGGATGCCATCAATAGAGCCCTGGCACCCTCAACGGTCAACTGCACCAAGGGCCGTAGGAACCCTCGCATCTTGACACCTTACGCCCTCGTATTTCTCATTTGTGACCACCAGTTATCGCGACCAACAGCACGCAGCCGTTCCGAAGACAAGGTACTTCAAGCCACCATCGTTTTGCATCTGCCAGGGCCTGTCTACCTCGATGAGGGTCCAGGCACATGCATGACGCCGCAAATCTATCCAAAACGCCCTCACAATAAGCCCAGCAGTCAAAGCACTCCGTGACCAACATGAATGGCTCATGATATTGAATTGTAGCGTGGGCAAGTTTCCGCACGAGAGCTAGTAAAACACAAATTATACAGAATTGACTCTTAACACCCATTAACCGTTGGCCGTCCCAGTATACTCAGACATCTAAACCTCCTACACTCCGACGCTTCCTCGCTGCTGTTTTCCTGACCCATTGAGCACCATGTCAGTTTTGGTCCGTCATAAAATACAAAGCAAATGTGCCCGCTCGCTCATTCAGGCCCATCTCCTGGCAAGTTTCGGCTGAGGCCTGCCTCGGCCCACCACTCGTCCGGTATGTCTTCACGGCGAGCCAGACTTCGAACAATGCGCTGCATTCCTACCCAATCGTCGTCTCCAACAGTTGTGTTGTTTCCCGATGTTGTTGAACCCTCTCGAGTGACCCCCCATCGCTCCAACACTTGCTCGTCATCCGAGTTTCCTGCAGATAATTGTCCCACCCAACCATGACGAGGGCGTTGATTAGCAAGAGGCAATGGACCGTCCAGCTCGGCCGTGTTTCCCGTGGCATCCTCCCCGCTGGGCAAGGGGCCGTACGGTGATCGTCGCCGCCGAGCGGCCGAGTAGTCGGAGTTGACTGCCCCACTACCCCGGCTGATAGGCCCGTCGACCGGTCCATCCAAGTTGTAATCAGGCACTCGGACCCGAACACGTCGCAACGCATCCCGGCGACGACGGATTAGCGCAAAGTCGGGATGCTCATAATCAGGCGATTCTGTGTCTGAACCTTCGCAGCCCGATTCACAAGCCTGGTCAGCGGATGTGTCGTTGGGCGGGTCTGGAGCAGTCAGAGGTGTGCTTGTTGATGCGCCAGCACTCTGAGATGCAACAGTCGATGCAAAAGATGAGCCCGCGCTGGGTGGCTGAGGGTCAGGTGTGAGAGTAGTCAAAAGTGTGTCCCACACCTCAGGGCTGAGGCTTCTGTCGCGATCACCAAGTCCATCAAGACCTCGGTTTGGTTGGGAGGTTGCGTTGCGTCGACGCTCAGTCATTTCAAGCCTAGCCATTGCGCGGTTGCGAATGTCGGCTCGTCGGCGTCTTCTCTCTTGTTCGGCGCTTGATGAGCGAGTAGTCATGGGCGGCTGTTGAACGGGAGGGGGAGGCCTTCGCAGAGGTCCATCTTCGTCCTGCTGAAAGCTAACCGGACCAACCTAGAGAGTATGTTAGCGATGATGCTCAACTGGCAAGAACAGAGTCCAAGAACTGACAACTCGAGTCCGGTTGTATCGCGGCAGAGTTTCAAATGTCCACCATCCAAGATCAACCTGGTCATCTGGCTGCTCATTCGTCGTTCCAGCTGGGGGCCAGTTGTCCCTGAACAGAGAGGTGAGTTGTTCCTCAAGGGTGTTCCTTCGCCGATCTTCAGGCCTCGACTCGGGGCCTTCGCGAAATCGCATGGGTTCTGTGACATTGGGACCCGTCACGGCATCGACATCAGGACCAATCCTCGACACCAGGTGGCTCTCTCTCAAGGGGCTGGGTCGCCATCTTGCCATGAAGTCTCGTTCCCCGCGCTCGCGATCGCGAATGTTCATTTGACGGCGCAATGCAGCGCGGCGCTCACGATATTCCTGTGGACGTGCATAGCGTTGGTATCTAGCAGCACGGCTCGGTGATGTAGCTCTGCTCTTGTCTGAAGCTTTAGGTGGGAGATCTGACTCGACAGGGGCGATAAACAATCTATAGATCCATAAATCAGTACATGTCCAAAAGTCAATCTTTACTCGGTGACACAGAGTTGAAATGCACCAACGGCCTCGTAGTTTAATGCAACGGCAAGGCGGATTCACGGTCGGAGCACGATCTATGATGCGCCGGCTTGCGAAGCGATAGCGAAAGATGGATCGACCGGGGATCACTGCGTTGGCGCGATGGCAACGAGAGGCATCCGAGAAAAAAAAAAAAAACAAAGCGGCGCTTACGGTAGACCCATGGCTGTAGGAGCGATGGAAATGAAAGCTAAAAAGCGAGCGACAAGAAAAAGAAGTCGAAAATAATCAACACTTGAACAAATGCAAAATGCCAAAATGTTCAAATGTTGGCCTGAAGAAAGATGAGATGGATGGTTGATGAGATGACGGCGCTGCCTAGAGCCGGAAACGTGAAGCGTGAAGCGGGCGGGTAATTAACCGGTGGAGAGGATGAAAGAATGGAGTCCAAGATGGTCCAGCAAAGGGGCGCGGGGGGTATAGATTCATTCGAGAAGAAGTGACGAAATGGAGTAGCCAATCAGACGGTGGCAAGGCTTAAAGTCTGGTCGCGCGCGTGCGCGTTGAGTGAAGCGTGTCTCGCGTGATGAGGGCTGTTAGTGATTGGTGCAGGTTTGCGAAGAAGCGTCAAACAAGTTGGCAGGGGACTAGCAAATCGTATCAGATGTGGCTCGTGCTATCGGTTCGACCGATAACGGATTTGGCCACCTGTGGCGGAGGGGTACTGTGGCTGATGCTGCGAGAGTGGGTCAATGATTCCAGACTTCCTCGCCTCAAGCGAAAAATAATGGCCCGTGATAGACTCTCTCATGCGTTGATGCTGATGCCGGTATCCAACTCCCAGGCATCCTAATCTATCAATTCATCCCGGGATTGCATCAATTAGCATCCTCGGAGCCTCCTAAGGCACTTCGTCTCCGCAGCGCCGGGCTCGGTGAAATGCCGTCTCACCCTCACCATGTCTTCCGCACAGGAAATCCAGTTCGCCATTAACCGCATCTATCGAGCCCTGGCCAACAAGAGGAAAGCGGGCTATCGAGACATTCGGTTAGGCCTTGACCGAATCAGCCGGGTTGTACCAGACACTCAAGAGTGGAAAGGTGTTCATGTCGCCGGTACCAATGGCAAAGGCTCAATATGTGCCTTTCTCGCCGGTCTGTTCAAGCTCGCCGGGCTCAGCTACGGCAGCTTCACATCACCCGCCTTCCCGGAGAGACATAACGGTGTCACCATCAATGGCCTCTATGTGAATCCGCGGATGTACGAGATGGAGATGAGGCACGTTGAGGCTAAGTGGGAGCGTATCGCCACTAACTGGAGGTTTCAACACGGCGAAGATCCCGAGGGCCTATCACCATTCGAACTCGAGACAGCAACCGCTTTCCGCGTCTTCAACAAGATGCATGTTCCTTACGGCATCGTCGAGGTTGGCATGGGTGGAGCCACCGACGCTACCAATGCCATGAAGGAAAAGGCTATCACCGTCATATCAAAGATCGGCCTTGACCACCAAGAGTTTCTCGGTAACACTATTGAGAACATTGCCAAGGTCAAGGGTGGCATCATGCAAAGGAACGTCCCCTGTATCGTCGACCATACTAATCCTCCCTCCGTTATTCATGCCCTCAGAGAGCACGCTCGCCAGGTAGGAACAGATATCATCCTCACCTGGAAGGCTGAGCCCTTCCTCATGACTCTCGACAACTCAAAGTGGAAGCTTGAGAGTTACCAAGTCCAGAACCTTCTCTGTGCTGCTCTCGCTTTCCGCCATTTATTTCCTCTAAAAGAAATTGACTTGAACAAACTCATGAATACGAACCCCTTCTTGCCCGGACGAATGGAGACAGTACAGATCTACCCACCGGCTTCTGGTCTTGAACCAAGAAGCATTCTCGTCGATGGAGCTCACAACATGTTGGGAATCGAGGGACTGATTAGCCATGTCGACAAGCACATGCGGAAACCAGATCAACCAGTCACCTGGGTAATGGGTATGTCTTCAAGCAAGCACAAGCCTTTCCACCGAATTATCGAAAAGGTTGTCAAGCGCCATGACAACCTTGCTTTTGTCGAGTTTACTCCCGGCACCAACGACCCGCAGCCTGCACCCGCCAACTACGGCGCCGACCATGGCAAGACCATTGTCAAGACTCCTGAGCAAGTGTACGGTGGAGAACCCACCATTGCGAAGGCTCTGCCATGGGCTTGCGAGAAGGCTGGCCAGGATGGTCCAGTAGTTGTTACCGGAAGTCTTTATCTCATCCGAGAACTCTTTGGCCTTGAAGGCGTCCGTCGAGCACGACAACTAGGCACACGGAGACCTGGACGAGCGCAACTATACCGATATGTCAAGTTGGCGCAAGAGAGGAACTTGACAAAGGAGGAAGCTCGGGAGTTCAAGCAAGCGAGGCGACACTTTCACCTGTCGCCCCTCCGAAACAAAGTCTTCTTAAATGTACGTGACGGTGGCAGTCCTCAGTCCCCGGAGGTGTCCGCTGAAACGTCAGAGCAGCAGCGCAAAGCCGCGTACCACAAGAAGCAGGAGGAGGGATACAAGAAGACCATCGTCGCTATCCAGAACGATATAAAACGACCGACTACCACTAGCAGTGGTGGGAGTGCCGAGGAGGCCGTCGAGGCGGTAGGAAACCTTGCCGCTCGGCTCGAGGACCTCAAGAACCAGGCCGCCATGCACAGGAAGGAGTATGAGGCCGCCATGGCCAAGATTAGGGGGGTATACGGCGATGGCCCATAAGAAGTACATGGGCTATCGCAAGATCTTTGGGCGCAAAAAGAAGTCCAAGGACTCGCCTGGGTCCCCATTCGTCTCGTCACCGGGGGGCAAGCCTATCATAGTTCGCAAGTCGTCCGTGACATGGAACAGTCAAAAGGTGGATGAGGCGGCGGCGTTGGCCGAGCAGAAAGGAACGTCGTCGAAGAGGAGGAGGAGAGGGTCGAAGGAGTCAAAGAACGTTGACCCCTTTGCCGCCAAGCTGGCTTCGGCCCGGAGGGACCAGTGAGCAGCTTTGAATGATGGATGGTCTTGAACGAGTACATGTCTTGTATACCTACCTACAGTTGGTTGTACTATTATAGAGCGGGGGTTGCATCGAAAGGGAGCACAGGATTGGATATGAAGATTGACAGGACCTTATTGTACATTACGACGACATAGGCAAGTCTATCTGGGCTGAGCATTCAGCATGTATAGTTGATGACAACATCGCCATTTCTCCACGCCAGCGTCTTTAACCGCTTCTTGACCAGAGAAACATGCCATCTCTTATCTTGGTCTTTGGCTTTCATGTTTTTTAGTGTAATCTCGCATGAGCTGACCTACATCACATGATCAGACCCTCATCTCACTCCAAACGTCGCAAACTTGCGAATCCCCTCATTACACACCTCCACATGGCGCCCACACACCTCATCATCGTCTGCTGCCACGGTATCTGGCTCGGCGGGCCAACTCACGGTGCCGACGAGGCCGAGTGGCTCATTGCCGACTTTCAGCGCGGTGAGACCCCCACCTTTATCAAGCACGTCAAGGCCGGTGTGGAGGCCCTCGCGCTTGACCGGTCTGGCTCTGCGCTGGTGTTTTCAGGGTGAGCCTTCGTCTACGGGGTGGTTAAGGCTTGGATGCTAACGGTATAGGGGCCCTACGCGCAAGGAAACCAAGATATCCGAAGCTCAGAGTTATGCAAACATCGCTGCCGAGCACGGCTACTGGGGACTCTTGCAGGATGGGCCATCCAACGAAGAGGTCTTGGTGGAAGAGCGAGCACTAGACTCATACCACAACGTCCTCTTCTCCTTAACACTCTTCTACTCCAAATTCAAAGCATGGCCCTCAAATATGACCATCGTAAGCCACGGCTTCAAAAAGGAACGACTCATCGACGGACACTGCACCGCCATTGGATTCTCCTTGGACCACGTCTCATTCATCGGGATAGATCCGCCGGGTATGGTTGCTGCTGCCGCAGGAGCTTCTAATAGAAAGGATAAAGAAGAGGCTATCAAGGGTGTTGGGTTGGCTATGGGTGAGTGGAGGAGTGATCCTCATGGACGGGGAGAGAGTTTGGCTGGGAAGAGAGCGAAGAGAAATCCCTGGGGAGTGAGGCAGGGTGTTTTCCCAGATGGGTGTTTTGATTGTGGTGGTTTGGCGGTTAAGACTCAAGATGCGAATGAGGTTCTTGACGAAGAGGCGGCAAGGCCATGGTGATTCTCTATATACGTCACTTTAGAGTATACCATAATATCTAGATCATCTATAGAACGCTCTTCTCCCCATCTCTTGTCTTACCCCTGCCCCTCGGCCCCCTTTCCACAGCATCAACCAGAAACTTAACAGCATCCTCCACCATAGCAGCACTAAATCGATGTCCAATACCCTCATAAATACGATCCTCCAACACAAAACCCCCATCATACCAACCCCCCTCACTCACAGCCTCCTTCAGCAACGTCGCCAGCGGTCTACTGTTTGCGTAGGGGACCAGCGCATCGTCGGCTCCTGAGCAGAGGAGCAGCCTTTTTCCTCTCACGCGGGCGTCGAGGATGGGCTTTAGACGGGATTGATCGGAGTGAATTGGGGATGTTCCAAAGAGGAGGGCTTTTGGGTCGTTGCGGAGGCAGGTTTTGACGAGGTCGTTGGGAAAGTATTTGCTTCCGATGAAGTTGGCGCCGCAGTCGAGCTTGGCTATGGCAGCACGATCACTCATAAGACCTATATCCCATTAGTTCACTCTCCTTGTTTCTTCTTCAGCTTCAAAACTCACTCATAAAGTCAGGGCACCCAACGACCGCCACAGCAGCGTCAATCCTCTCCTCCCCAAACCAAGCCTGCCAAGCACTATGTCCTCCCAGACTCCATCCAAGACAGACATGCCCGTCAACCTCACGACCAAGATACCCAGCAACAAGGTCCATCAGTCCAGACATGTCAGTAACACCTCCCTTGACCATTCCCATCATATCAATAGCATGACTCGCATTGCCATCATCCCAAGCTAGATTCGCCGACTCGCTGACGAGTCGTGTTCCGTGGTTAGGCATGTCAAAGGCCAATGCGACGAGACCTCTCTCTGGCGTTTCCCCTGCGTGGGTGTTCCATGCGGCGATTGTCCGACTAGCGATGTCATGCATCCGCGCTCGTGTGCGAATACGAGGATGAAGCAGCCAGAGACAAGTCACCGGCTTATTTAAAGGAAGCTCATCGAGGCCGTAGACGTCGACGAGGAGTCCCGCCATTGGGAGCGTCTTTTTAGAGACGGCGGGAGGTGGCGAGAGACCCTTAGTAGCATATGTATTGGCCATTTTGAAAAAAAAAACAATTTGTTAAGCAGAGAGTTGAAGCTCGGTGATGATCTGTCCAAGGTCAAGTTCACCTCGGCTTCTTTCTCATGCACGCTCGAATCGACGGGTGGGTCCAGGGTAACTATCCCGCGCCGGTCTCGGGACTCGGTGTTTTTATTGTTGCAGTCAGACATGACAGAGGTTGGATTGGAGGGTACTGTATGGTTGGTGATTTTTGGAGTTAATTTGTTTATTCATTTGACGTTTAAATCTGTTATGGTGGTTGAGTTGCTAGGTTTGGCTTATGGGTGAGTGGTTGTGTTTAAATCGCCGGGGAGAGGATAGAGGCTTGACACCTGTAGCAACGCGACGACACGCAGGCTTAGAGGAGCGTTCAGGAACAAGCCAGACATCCACGTCATGCTACTCCAAGAAGTACTTTTCGGTACCAAGCCAGGGCATAGAATTAACATTGAATCATTACTTAAAAGCGGTTCTAAATGACTAGAGTTAAAACCTCATCACGCCCCAAGCCCACGATGTCACAAACCGACCACGATTATCCACACGCATGTCAACAAATCTGTCGATATTTAAAATATTAAAATCACGCTGCCCTACTACAAGCAGACAGTATAAAAACAAAAACCAACATCATATCGGTATCGCCATGCTGCACAACAAACAAGAACAAAATAGCTGCCCAACCCACCCCAACGCCTGGTGCGCTATTGCGCCTTTCCCGTTTGCCCAACTGCCCGTACCAGTACCAGTCCCAGTCCGGGCTTTCCCAGTCCCTTATGCTACCTTGAAATCAATGTATCCCGTTCCGAAAAGTCGACGCCTTCACTTCTAGCTCCCTCTCGGAATCGGCCTCGGGCTGGGGGCCCTGCCCTCCGTCTTCAGGTTAGGCACCTAGTGCAGTAGGTGCAGCTCAGATGTTCTTTGAAACATCACTTTCTTGATTCACCTTTCAGTGGCCATTAGTCCACCTTCCAGTGATCGTGCTCATCAGAGCCCAGGTAGAGCTCCACGCCGTATAGAACCATGGTCAGACCAATGTTGGTCCACTGCCAGGTACCGCCACCAACATCGCCGCCCCTGAGTGTCCAGCCATCGGGACCCTCGCTCGTAGAAAAGTGTTGCAAGAGTAAGCTGGTATAGATGGCTATCAAGATGGACGGCGAGAACCAACTGAGGAAGCCTAGGAGTCTGCTGGCCGCTTCTGAGTCTTCCCAGTCGGGCTCTTGCATCATCGCCCGCGCACCCGATTCGCGGATCGAAGGAATAATGCGCGTTGCGCAATAGAATACCAATGAGCGGTATGTTAGAGAGATGATAACTGAGGGGGTGATGGTCTGGAAGGCCGCATATAACAGGGCCAGAGATGAGTGAACGGCAGAAGGGAGAGAGCCGAGCATGTGAAGAAAGGTCGAGTAAGATGCCATGATGATGGGCGGCAGAGGAGGAATGTCGGGTTGAGAGTCGTCTTGATCCTCGATCTGGTCAGAGTTTTCTGAGGGGAGATAGTCGGTGAAGATCTGGTACACGCAGAGGACGATGTAGGCAAAGAGTAGCGATGACTCTATGGGGTTACCTCGGCCGCTGCCAATACCGAAAGCACAGAGGAAGACGGCTGTGGTCATTGCGATGCCGATAAGAGTAGCATCGACGTTGCTAATCTGAGGGAACTGTGCAACCCTCCAGAGGAAGTAAGAGGCACTGGCCATGATGGAGCTGGAGAAGACGAGGAGGACGATCTGCGGAAATGTTAGCATGAATCTCGACTGACGCTGTTCGAGACGTACCACCCAAGTATCGCTTCTTCCTCGATTTACAAGCCACCTGGTGAGCTGGCCTGCGGCCTGGATGACCAACAAGGTACAGAAACCCTCCAGCAGCTGGAACACAGGACCGCAATATCGAAGCACATTATCCCAGCCTCCCAGCATAACAGTTTCTACCAGTCCATCCTTGCCAAATGTCCACTCCCTCCAGCTTGTGCTCTTGGAGTTGAGGAGACCGCCCAGCGTTCGTTCCACCCAGTTCGTGCTGCCCGCATCCACTGCAAACTGACCAAGCGACCAGATCAGCAGCGAAGGGATGATGATCCACTGCGAGAGTCGCAAAAAGCCCGACAGAACAAACCGGGAGCGGGACTTTTCGGGCGTCAGAAGCTCCAGGGTCGAATATACAAAGTAGAAGAGAAACAGGGCCAGGCTGTAGGCCAGCCCACTATCACGGCCGCCTACATCGAAGGCGACGGGGATGGAGAGGACGATGCTGAGCAAGAAGATGGAGCTGAAAAATGCCCTAAATAGCCACCACATCTGAGCGACGAGATGGCGGGCAGAGGCCGCGCCAGGGGAGCGGGAGGGATCGAGGTGGTGCGTTCAGCAGGTGACGAGGAGAAGTGGGCGCATTCGAGTGCGCCAGCGACAGTGATTGTGCGTCGTGATAACCAAGAGTCGGTCGTGGGTGATGGTGCTGCTTCAAGGGAAGGGCGTGCTCATCGGAGTTGTGAGTGTGATGGCTCGTCTCGTTCGTCAAAGCTCGTCCGATATCGTCTCTGGTCGGTGAATGATAGCAAGCGAAGGAAGCAAGCACAGGGTCAAGTTGGCAAGCGAACGCGGTCAAGTTGGTTGGACTCGATGGAGGGTTGTCGGGATAAGAAGCGGGCCGCGTTTTCTTAACTTTGCTGTCGAATCAAGGCAGCAGAAAAAAGGAGCTCTGCTTTTGGTGGCTGTTGCTTGATGTTTGTACGTGACTTGCGCACCAGGCGATGCAAGGTGGCTAAATCAGGTAGCCGCCAATTTTTGCTTATCGCTATCGCAATCGTCACCTGGCAGTGAGTGTGGCAGGCAGGAGGGAGCTCAGGCGGCCTGACGTTTTTCCAGTGGCTAACGTTACCTTCCCGTCTCGGCTGATCCTGGCTCTGGCTTTGGCGGGGGAGCTTGGGCGCTTTGTGACTTTGGCACGTGTCATTCAACAGGATTATTTGCGCATGTGCCTTGAAATCAAAACTCTCTTCATGATGAACATGAAACATCCGGAGTAAAGGAGCTGGCAGACATCTTGTATTGGGTGGGCTTGTATCCAAGTTTGACTGATAGACAGACCAAAGAGCGACTGCTGCGATGACTTGATAGCGTCACACCGCATGATAGGCTCTCGGCGCACAAGCAAGCAATCAAGGATGGACGATTCTGGTCTGGTTGTGAGAGCAGATACTGAGTGACGACAGCTTCTTTCCTTGGTCTCTAGCATTTCTCCCAAGCTTAGTCGCATCAGCTACCTGCCTACCTGGCTGGGTAAGGAACACGGTAGAGAGCTTCAAATGAATTTTGTGAATGCACAAACTCTCGCATGATGCATGCAAGTTCTTGACCCAAATCCAAGGACATGATGAACTCCTCACCAAGAACCCTTCCAGCGAACTTAATTTGGCTTAGTGTGCTCTGGCTGGGATGGGTGAGAGTCCATTTTGGTTTAACGAGGTTATGCCTGTACCCATCAGAGAAAACTCGTGACTCAGTGTTAGCCCTGAACCCCACTCTGGCCAAGAGATTTGGCTCCACGCCCATCTCTGGAGCCTCACCAACTTCACTCCTCCATCATCACGTCCCTCCACCACGTCGAAATCGCCCAACCGTCATCATCACCATCTGTTAAATCCATACTCCTTCTTCTAAACACTGTTGGCATAGCTGTCATCACTCCTGATCCGTGTTTTTCGTGCTTTCGTGCTTTGCTGCCACATCACTTGCCCATGCATCCTTCCAAACCAGCATTGTTCATGCTTTTGTAATTCTGTGCAATGCTTCCACCACGAGTAACCTTAGCGAACCACTCTTCTCCTCTACGAAACGAAACGAAACGAAACGAACGCGATCGCGACGACTGGAATATCTCGAGCCGAGACATGATAGTTTGAGGGATAATGATCGTTCGCAAGTGCTGAGCCTTTCGAGGGAGGAGATTTGTGCGTCGCAAGTGCATACACGTTGTCGCGGATGTTCCTGATTGCTGGTAAACTTCTTTGCTGAGCGAGCGCTCTTGGTAATGGTGGTGATGGTGACGCTGATTGGTGTTGGTATGTGGGTGGTGATATGAGGTGATGGCATCAATCCTGGCCTGGTGAGAATGTAATGCAAGCGCATTCACATTGCCTGCAGCAAGTCGCCTGTTGCACTTGCGCTATTATGTTGCGCTCGTTGCTTCAATTGTCGTGGCGATGCTTGTTGTTGTTGGTGGTGGTGGTATTGATGCTGGTGTGGTGATGGTGATGGCTTCAATTACCAACAGTTTTGGTACATTGTGTTGGGGCGCGGCATGAAAACACCATGGACCATCGCGGGGACAGCATTTGGCAGAAGCGAAATACTTCACGCCGGCGCTCTGCTGTTGGCGGTTCACGGCTGGGAACAGCTGGCGGGGTTCACCAGCGCCTCACATCGTCGCCTCAATTACCGCATCCGCCGCGGCCGTGGCGCACCACCAACCCCTCACCAGGAGAGGATTGATCCAGCATACCTTTATCTATTACTTCCCGGGACCTGATCACCAGGGAGGAGCAGGGGCGCCTTGGTACAACGGTATCAAGGTCAGGACAAACTGCTCCTCCCTACCCCCGCCCTAAACGCCTGGGCACACGCCAATACCGAGTTCGATTCCCGACGACTACGAAAAACGACGACAAAAATGACGACAAAGGGGGGAGCAGGGGCGCCTTGGTAACAAGGTCAGGTCAAACTGTTCCTCCCTTCCGGCCCGACGACAAGAGATGTAGGAGCCCATCGACACGGGGCTCCGAACTCTTTTGTCATTTGGGTATAAAAATGAATTAATTTTTTTTTTCTATTTTTCCAAGTTGAAAATTGCCTATGTAAATTTTGAGCCAGAGAATAGATTGAATTGAAATTTTAAAGTAATATTTTTTGCAATATAATATGGTGAAATTGTAAGACTTGCTGAGTCCAATTGACGTGAAGTTGCATGCTGTATGATATGATGACGCCAATTGGCTGGTTACTCGATCGCCGAGAGATCGCCTAGCCCTTGGCATTAGCTTGGCGATAACCTCGTTCGTGTGGATATCGCATGCGCTCGAACGACATGCGACACGGTCGAGACACGACTTTGGGTAATAAGCTTAAAAAACCGTCCACGGACTCAATCGTGCGCAACGGTCATGGGCTCCCCGAACTCCCCGTACCATCCGAACAGGAAGGAATAAAAAAAATGCCTCGTCGTCTCTCAAGTGACCATGTTTATCAACCTCATCCCTGAAAGAATGAAAGGGTCCTCGGAAACGTGGGCATTTGACCGACGAGCCGCGAATCCTTTAGCAAATAGTCTGAATGACGCCTTTTAAAGCTATACTGATGCAAGAGCCGTGGTCGGGTTGACGATGGGGCCACTCCTGCTCCTACCCAAGTGGAAGCGAAGGGTGTGCGTTCCGGACCCTCGGGACCCTGACTGGTTTTGTTTGGGCGTGGGCGTGGGCATTTCTATCTGATCACATCATTGTAATTTCGTAATGGGATGGAAACTTGTGAGATGAACTCCCCGAGGACATGGAGACTAAAAGGCAGGGTCTAGATGATAAAACAAGTAGGTCTCAGTGAAGGAGTGCTTATCGTAACGTGAGAATCGCCTCGCTTGAAAGGGAATCGAGTGACATTATTCTGCAGAGTTTTCTTGCAGAAATTGTTGATCAGAGCTTGAGTTGCTGGCCTGATTAGATGGGCTCATGCTGATGATGTTCTTTCAATGTTTGTCTGCAACGATGGTCTTCTTTAACGCCTCGTTCATCATCCAACTACTTGATCTCACGAGCTGATAAAATTGCGTGCGACCTATTGGTTTTCAGCTCGAGAAAATTGTCAAATCCATGGCTTGGCATGGGGAAGTATGAGCCGTTTACAGGAGCAGTTCCTCCTCAGACCTGGGTATGTCGCCCCTGGGCCCCCCTTCAAGACTGGAGCACAGGCTACGTTACGTCTGCTTGTATTGACCCCACGGGAATAACCCAATCACGAATTCTGAAAATCACCTCTGTTCGACCATGCTCCTCTCCTCCCCTGCCAACTTTCCAGGCATCTCTATTCTGTGATCGACTTGCATACGGGGATCCCCGGTGGATTCACACATTTTACGTGATGATGCGATTCCCGCTGAAGTTGACTGGCTGACATGCATCTTACAATCCTGGGTCGTCGGCTTCTTTGACAGGCCAGCACCGGATGTTCGGCACACTGGCGCGGAAACACGGGCGGAGCGGGAGTGGAACCTACGCCCCCCGCCCCGCTGTCCCGGATGGCGCTCGGCGGTTCGTCGGACGCCCATGGGGTGGGGGAGTATTTCGTCATGAACATGAGGGTCTCTTATGTTTTGCTTCCCTGTGTGATGATCGCTTTAGTGTAGGCTTTGTTGGTGAATTGGACCGATGTGGAAGGTGTCCGGTTAGGGGTGTGTGTTGTGAGAACTTGTGGATGGCGACATGGAGAGAGAGAGAAATCCTACGTCGACATTACTAGGAACCTTGCGTAGTTTAGGTAGGGATCCTTGATTTGAGTAGGATCAGCATTGTTTCTTTTAAAACTGACTCTGATCCCCCTCTCCCCTCAGCTTCTAATATCCACAGTTTGAGATTTTGCGCCAACTCGTCTTAATCAGTCGTGCTTCTTTTGCGACTCTTTCGTCGATCAATTTCTTCCCATCTGTCCTTTTGATTCATACCCATTTTGAGCCGTTTCAGACCAAATCGACATCCTACTCAAAAAAAATGGCAGAAAAGACAGCCTCCGTCAACTCAGGAGGAGAAAGTCCCGACCCAGAACGTCGACCCTCCCAACTCCAAACCCCCTCATCGAGATGGGCCTCCCTCTTCGGCGGAAGCGGCACAACAGTCGGACCTCGAATAGCCCCTCTACCAGATTTCGTCAAGCGCGAAGTCTCCGACTCTGAAGATTCAAGCTCTGCAATCCTAAACAAGCAGCTAGCAGCCGAAGAAGGAGAGCAGATCCAGTACCGAACATGTTCCTGGCAAAAGACTGCTGGTCTACTCTTTAGCGAGTATATTTGTCTCGCTATCATGAGTTTTCCTTGGTCTTATAGCGTTCTTGGTCTCGTACCTGGTTTGATCCTTACTGTTGTCGTTGCTGTTATCGTTCTTTATACTAGTCTTGTGCTTTGGGAGTTTTGTCTTAGGCATCCTGAGCTTAGAGATGTTTGTGATATTGGACAGATGCTCTTTTGGGGTAAGGAGTGGGCTTGGTGGGCTACTGCTGTCTGCTTCATTCTCAACAATACCTTTATTCAGGGTCTTCACGTTTTGGTTGGTGCCAAGTATCTCAACACCATGACCGCTGCAGACGATGTTGGCAGTTGTCGTACTGTCATGTTTTCTGTTATTGTCACCATTATTTGCTGGATTGGATCTTTGCCGAGGACTTTTGATATGATGGCCAAGTTGGGTACTGCTTCGGCTTTCTTCACCTTTATTTCTGTCCTGCTCGCCGCCATCTTTGCGGCTATTCAGACTCACCCTGCTGGATATGACTTGGCCAAGTTGGGCGAGCCAATCGTCACTGCTGTCCCTGTCAAGGGAACAACTTTTGTCAACGGGATGTCGGCCTTCCTCAACATCAGCTACACCTTTATCGGCCAGATTACTCTGCCCAGCTTCATCGCTGAGATGCGAGATCCACGGTACGTAACCTGAACCATCCCCAGAGAACAATGCTAACAAGACTTAGGGACTTCCCCAAGGCACTCTGGGCCTGCACAATCGCCGAGATCATCGTCTTCAGCATCGTCGGAGCCATCGTATATGCTTACACCGGCAACCAATACGTGGTAGCACCCGCCTTTGGCTCGCTCGAGCCCGTGTACAAGAAGGCGGCCTTTTCGTTCATGATCCCTACCATCATCTTCTTGGGCTGCCTGTACGCTTCTGTATCAGCTCGATTCGTCTTTTTCCGTCTCTTCCGCAACTCGAAGCACATGAATAGCCACACTGTCGTTGGTTGGGGATCATGGGCTGGAATTTTGCTTGCGACTTGGATTCTGGCCTTTATCATCGCCATGGTTATTCCCTTCTTCAACTCCCGTAAGTGGTTTTCCAAAGGAAAGTATAGTAGTGATACTGATGCAAAGGATAGTGCTTTCCGTCATGTCCTCTTTGTTCGATAGCTGGTTCGGCTTCATCTTCTGGGGAGTGGCCTACTTCCGTATGCGCGACGCCGACAAGGCGGTGGGAAGACATCACAGCTTCATAACCGACTTGACGGGCAACGTGGTCAACATCATCTTGATCGCTATCGGCATCGTGTTCCTGACGGTCGGCACGTATGCTAGTGTACAGGGCATTATTGACCAGTTTGAGGCTGGTGCTGTGTCGGGTGTCTTTTCATGCGCGACAAATGGAATCTAGAGGATTTGTTTCGTCTCAGTGATTAGACATTGAATACAACAGTTAATTGAATTATTGAAGAATATTGTCAAAATCATGGCGGCGTTCACATCCACCTTGGATAGCATGCCTTGGATCGTCCCATAAGCATGAAAGACGAACAGACGAGCCATTGTAGACAGGGTGAATGTGTCATCTCATGTCGACTTTGATCTGGCTTGAACCTCCTAGAATCAAGAGACCTCAGCTTCTGCATGCCCAAGTAACTCAACCATACCATCTTTCCCATTCTCCACAGCCCACTGCAACGCCGTCTTGCCCCAACGATCCTTTGCATTCACATCAGCCCCCCGTCGCAGTAGCAACTCTGCCAACCTCTCATCACCATGATGAGCAGCCCAGTGCAGAGCGGTTCTTCTATGATAGTCCGCAGCGTTAATATCGGCCCCCTTTTTAATAAGGTACTCTGGGATCTGGAACCACTCGTGCTTAGCTGCAAGGAGCAATGGCGTCTAACTGTGAACTCTGGCGTTAATATCGGGCCCGTGGTTGACCAGCATGGCTACGATACTAGAGTATCCGTGCTTAATGGCAATATGCAGGGCAGTCCGGCCATGTTGCTCTCGCCGGTTGGGGTCCGCCCCGTTTTCTAGGAGAAGCTCCACGAAGTCGTCTCGCCTGAGCCAGGCTGCGTGCGTGAGAGCGGTGCAGTCTCCGATCTGATCCAGAGCATCTATGTCTGCACCGCCATCTAGAAGTGCGAGAACCCTTTGTTTGTAGCCACTGTTGATGGTAGACCGAAGGCCAGATATGACGGTGCTCCCGTGCGACTTGTTCTCCGCCATCTCTTCCAGCAGAGCCCGTTCGTTCTTATCATTCATCCTCTTGTGCATCTGGTCGACGAATCTGGACTTGTTCTGAGTCTCGGGTGCCAACTGATTCTGTAGGGCACTATGCTTCTTTACGATAGTAGCGTGCAGAGGAGTCTAGCCGTCTTTATCTATCAGATTGGCGTTGGCTCCGTTGAGTAGTAAGAGATTCACTACTGCCTCGTGTCCACCCAGGACCGCCCCGTGCAGGGGGGTAACGCCGTGTTTGTCCTGGGCATTCGCGTTTGCCCTGTGCCAAACTAGCAGCTCGGTTGCGGCCTCTAGACCGGCTTGAGCACTCTAGTGCAGAGGTGTCTGCATGGTGTTGCTTGCAGACTCTGGGTTACCCCCATGCTCTAGGAGTAGGCGAGTGATGCCGGCATACGGAATCGCCCAGTGTAGCGGCGTGTTGTTAAAGTTGTCTCTCGAATTGGCGTTGGCTTTGTTCTTCAACAACAAGGCTGACGTCTGCTCATGTCCAGCGGCGATAGCCCAATGGAGAGCCGTGCTTCCCTCTTTGTCTTTCCAGTTAATGTTAGCCACCTGCTGTAAAAGCATCTTAGTCGTCTTGCTGCTCCTAGCTTCAGCCGCTAGGATCAGAGCCTTGTTGATTTGAGTCTCATCTGGGCTGAGCCCAGAATGCGGCTTGAGAAGTAGCTTGACCAGCTCATCGTACCCGTTGATGATAGCCCAGTGGAGAGCCGTCTATCCCTCGTCATCTTCCACCATGTAGCCGGCGCCGCTCGCTATAAGGAGTCTCACAACTTGATCATGCCTATTCCTGGCAGCATAGATGAAAGCTGTTTCCCCGCTGTCGTTTGTCGAGTGTATGTCTGCTCCTTGCGCGAGCAGCAGTCTCATTGCTTTAATAAAGCCACGTTGCGAGCTCAGATGAAGAGCAGTCATGCCTCGACTGTCTGGACTGTTTATTTCCGTGCCCTTCTGGCAAATGGCGGCCAACATATCCTCCAATCCCTAGTATGCAGCTGCATGGAGTGAGGAAAAGCCTCCGGGGAACTCCTCGTGCTAACTAATCCTGCGACGCTGAGGAGCATACAGGATCTGAATAGAGGAGGCGAGGCTTTCTCGGTTTTTAAAGAAGTGTAGAATCTTATCGACGTTGTCTTGTTTTTGATATTTGGCGAAATGATCCCCCTAGTGATGGGAAGCGTAGGAAAGGAGTGCATATTGACGCATTCGTTGCTCGAGATCCTCCTCAGTCTTACATGGACCTGCCTTAAAAGGCTCGAAACATAGGTAAGTGAGGCAAATGATGGCGAAGGATGTTTCAGGTTCTAGGAAATGGATCGAGCTCTTCTTCTCCAGGTAATCGTGCAAAGTGGGATGGATAAGTCGGACCTCCTTGGTCTGTTGGTCGACTAGAAGCAATCCCGCCGTGACAGAAAGCAGGATATGTTTCTCAGTGAGTGCCGTCCGGTCCAGGTCCTTATCGCCGGGCTCAACAGCTAAGGCATGAAGTAACTCTTGAAGTTTAAGGGGCCTTTTGGCATAGAAGATAAAGGAGAGTGCCCTCCTAGCTAGGTCTTTATCGTCGCTGCCTTGGTCTTCTATCCTCTGCAAGGCTTCACGGTAAAAAGACTCCGTGTCTCTAATGAGATTGTCGAGTGAAATACGCATTTTCTTAATGTTTAGATAGTTGTATAAGTGTCCGATCTATACATGAACAAAGGGAAAGATGCTCAATATTAATAAGTAGTGGACAGGCGCGGGGTCCTAGACTCACATGCAATCCGCCTTTGTTCTGAAGCAGGCTTTACCCCTGAAACATAGGTTCTTTGTCCTTGGACATGAAGGAAGCTATTCTTGTTGGTGGGCATTTTAGAGTTTAAGTAAACCTCGATATCTGAGGGCTGAGCACAAATGTGTGGTTGGGTGATGGTTTGAGGTGCTGTTAAGTCCCCTATTTTGGGGGCTGTTAGAGCCGCTTCAGATTCTGCTGGCATTTGCTGACACGACTGGACAAGCTGTCGGACGATACCGGACCAGATGTTAGTCTTGGAGAGCGTGGCTGGGTCCTTGTAGTCACACTAAACATGAGAAATTGCATCATCGGGGTCCCCTTTGTTCTCTTTGATGTAGGTGACAGCAGCCAACCGGTAGTTTCACAAGCTAGTCAGGAACCCTATGAACGATAACTCCTCGTAAAAGTATTAAAACGTGGGCGTGATATAACTCACATCATTATCGTCTTACTGGGCCTAGCTTCGTCAGCTATTTAGCCAACTGGTCATCGCTCGCCAATACGAAGATAGAGGGGGTGACGCACAGCAGCAAAGACGGCATCACTTGGAGAGTAAGCCTATCACTGGTGAGCAGAGACAAAGGAAGAGGTTTAAATAAAGTTGGAGTGGCATTGAATGAATGGGCGCTAGGCCCTGGCTAACGAGGTCTTAAACAAGGTTGTCTAGTTTGGAACTATCGTGGTGGTGGGCTGTGAACCCGGCCTCTTTGCCGTCAATATCCTTCATCACAAAATCTGCGTCACCTCGGAAGTGCTGTCGGTTGACACTCCAAGACAAAGCTCGCCATGTCGCGCCATGTCCGCCATGAAACAACTCCTTGATTCCCATTCGCCTTTCAATGTGTCGCAAACAATCCAACTTTCTTGGAACGTGCAATTGACCTCCACAGCTTGGACATGCCAAGAACTGTCTATTCCAACACTCGAATCGATATCCCAAAACACCTAACCTTTATACCAAAATCCCACCTACACTGTTTTATTTTCCCCTTTTTCATGAAGCTGCTTCACGGCTGGGTGCTCCTCAAGAGTCTCACCACTCAGATCCACCACTTCCAACCTCCTAAGCTGCCTCAAACTGCATAACCCCACGATGCCTGGATCTGTCAAAAACCTGCTCGTCGACACGTACTCGAATATTTCTTGATCTAGACATATCCGCAAGACCTCGAGCCTCTTGCATCGCTTCAGGAGCTGAATGCACCTTGATACATGGAGTGAGGGGAGTTCTAGAGGAACATGACTAGAGTGAGGAGACTGTTCTAGCGCAGACTGAATCTCATTTTTGCTTTCCCATGGGAACTGCAGTGAGGTCACGCTGTCGCGCCCAATTTGGCCAATTGAAACAAGAACCTTTACCGCATCATCTAGATCGTCTAGACAAAATGTCGTGCTTCGGTATGCAAAGGGAAGAGCTTGACGTATCTGTTTGCTGACCCCAAGGATAGCAGGTTCTTGCCCCAACTGGAAGAAGTACCCGCTTGGGTCTCCTATAGCTACGGAGAAGCATCGACGCTCAAAGGTATTGATATCTTTGATGCCTAATTCTCTTGGGGGCAATGCAAAGCGGTATATGTTCTCTCGCAACTCTCTCGGCAAGTTGAGAAATGGAGAGTCGCTGCTGGAGGCTTCGAGGGACCTAGAGGCTTCGAGGGACCTAGAGGCTTCGAGGGACGGCAACTATTCATGTCAGACTAATACTCGCTAGATTGTGTTGCAAAGGGTGTACCTTGGGGCCCGATAAGGCCAATGATGCTTCAGTTTCAGTAAGTAGAAGCGGAAGAGAAAATCCGCAATCGTACTTAATATCGACAGTGTATTTGTAGAAACCTATCCGGTCTACCTGCGTAATGACAACGCTGCATCCATCGCCTTTGATGACCTGGGGAGGGTTAGACTGCTACTGCTCTCCGAGATATCAGGTGGAGGGGCCACAGCGTGCTCACCAAGTCTTGTCCTAATTTTGGCAAAAGACACATCCCACGATCTCTTCGGGTTAGCTCTTGATATTCTCGCAAGAATTGTTTCAGTTTGTCATTCGACACAGGTTTAAGATCACTGTAAAAGCGTTCTTTATCGGGCAAGGTCATGGAATCTGCAGTGTATCCCAGCTTCTTTTCCATTTCTGGTAAGCTTGGCGTAGACTTGAATTTGGCCATTGGTCCCAGGTACGACGACGACCCATTCGGATGTCGTACCGTGTAACACTTTAAGAAACCCAAGCGGAGAAAAAGATCCTTGCAAGCAGGGAAGATTATTTTGTGGGTTGCATTCAACCTTTTTTTTGTCCTTTTGTGTTAATGGTCAGGTGACTCTTGTAAGAAACGGCCAAGAACCAACAACCTCGGAGATGGCTTGACAATGACCAACACCTGGTCTTCTCTCATTCGTCCAAGTGCTTCCGCAAAGACGGTAGAGATTGAGGGGTTCAACTGTGGTAGATTGGCCTGGTTGCCTTATTTATGCCTTGGATGACGGGCAGAGATCATAGTTTCTCACTATTAAGACACAGCGACTTATACGGTTAAGATGTCTATAGAATCATTTACCAGTGACTGATTCTTCAAATAGACCTGGCGCTCACAGCCGGTAGAGCAGTCAAAAGCTCAATCATAGCCTGTGCCGAACGAACCTTGCTCAACAGGTCACACTTTGGAGCCCGTCGCTGCCCGCAAGGCATACATCTTCAAGGGCAATAGTTGCCGGTTTCCCACCACAGGAAAGCCCCGCTGAATCTCTGCCTTAATAATGTCCAAACCCGCCTTCTTGAAAAGAGCCTGGAACTTGGTGTCCTCCCTGTCATATGGTTACCCCTGCTACATCACTTTCGTTTCGAGTAGGTAGAGCCTTACCTTGTTACACTTCCATCAGTCTCGTCAAACTTGTCTGCGCCCCACGTGCTCAGGTTCTCCTTGACGATAATGATGCCTCCATCTGGATTGAGCACATTCTTGCACCTTTCCAAGTATTCCACCAGCGCCTTGTCGTCTAGGTGTCCGACACACCACTGAGTCCAGATCAAGTCGTAGAGCACACCCTGAGCTGGCTGCCACCCTTCTAGCCCGACGTTGAAGATATCTCCCACGCCGGGTTGTTCTTCTAGTGCCGCCGTAAACTTAGCCACGGGTTCAATGACGTCGACCCGGTCGGCCACATGGAGAAGAAGTCCTTTGGTAATCCTGCCAATTCTACAGCCCTCACCATTCGTTGATTAGCTTGGGCACGAGAGTCACACCTTGTCGCAGCACAGCTTCTAGCAAGAGAGCACGAAACATGACTCACCCTGCGCCCCCTTCCAATGCCCTAGGGACCTTACTTCGCCCGCTCTTGATCCCGATACCTAGTCTTGCTAGAAAGGTTCGCGAACCCTGTAGATCGATGCGGGATACGGGAGGCATGACAGTCAACACACCGCCAAGCATGCCGTCGACGTTGGCTTCAATCCCCTCCCAGTACTGCTTCCCCTTGCCCGTCTGGATCAAGGAATCTGGAGGCTGGGAATCATTCGATTCTGACATTGTGATGCGGGTGACAAAGTTCACGGTAGATTAGTTGGGCGAGGCTCCAACCTTTTTTTCCCTCTTAATACTTTTTACTCAGTACCTGGCTTAGCTAATGCTTCTGAGAATCATCAAGCGATAAGTCGCATGTGAAGCAGCCCTTTTCGTTATACTATATGAGTAAGGTAGGGGGAAAACATGATTGCGTTTTTTTTTAGTATATAATCTATGATTATTATTTTTTTGCTTAATCTCGGTGGCCGCTTTGCTCTACTCCATCTGATTGTGAGTTGTTCAGCTACTGTCCTACTTCTTTCATGTCACAACAGCCTCATTTAGTTAGTTTTGAATAGTGAAGGAAGCCCGTGGGTGAGAATGTACTGACAGTAGTCGAAATAACATTTAGCAGCCCTATTTCCAGTTAGAGGCCTTGTATCTACTTGTACATTCACTGCGCCGCCTGCTTGGACTTCCTTGACTAGCCGATGTCGAGATACATCGTGGTTAATCCTAACCTCTCTAAGCCAACGTCGCAGAACTCACGAGATGGCAGAAACAAAGAGGACAAACGGCGTCACTAACTGCCCGTTAGAGACGGCGACGAAGCGGGCATGGGTCCTTGAGACCGACATCGCGCAGATACATACTTCGTATTCACAGCGCTATCTTAGTGACTGACTTGCCCCTGATGGTCAAAGTTGAGGGGCTCCCTCGCGTCCCGACGAGCTCACTGGAATTACTCTTGTGTGCGTGAGTAAGTCTTTGTTGAAGGCGACAGTGATTGCCACTCTTCTGGGTAGCGTGAATGTCGCCCAGGCTTCCTTTGCTAGCTTGACCGATGTAGCACGGAAGTTGGACAAACGTAGTCATCTTTTGATGCCAGTCACCTGGATTCATTCGCGTAACGGCCGTGTATAACCCCCCCGCCTGCCCTTTATTTCTAACTGATGCTACCTCTATCATTATCCCCAACCTTCTTCCTCAGCTTTGACAAGCTGGTTGGGCCGAAAATGAGCGAGATGACAGAACAAGAGATGATGAACAACGCCTTCGTCGAACAAATCTGCTCGAGCGACGGCAAAGGCGCCAGCATCGCATTTGAGCTCCGCGGCACTCAGATTCACGTATCTATCTTCCCAAGCAATGGCTCATCGACTAAAGACAACCGTCACCTAAAGTCGGAGGATCGCCCCCTCCAAGACCACCTTATCGACTCTCTTTCTCGGGATTCGAGCGGTAGACCTTATGGCGAGCACAATGTACCTCAGGACGAGGTGCTTGGCGCCATACTCAAGGCTGGCAAGCCCCTTTTCTCCCAGCTGACACCCAAGACGCCGACCTACGAGACTCCCACTTTGCATCAGGTCTTGTTCGCCGAGATACTCTACTTTCGTCTTGAAGGTGATTCAGAACCCGCCTCGGTCGTCCCAATCGAATACGAAGAAGCATACAACATTGGCTTCTTCAACCGGGACACCGGGCAAGACTTCGAGGAGGACTTGGATTTATGTGGACACCTTCCTCGGTACGCCCCTGAGGATATTGTGGTTAAGCAGGTGTTTATGAAAGGTATCAAGTATGTCACTGCTGCCGTTCAAGTAGACGGGCGGGACATGTTCTGTAAGGCGCTGGGTGAACCAAGACAGTTGCGAGGATGCCCTGAAGCACGAGAGCTAGAATGTCTAGGCAAGATGCTCAGAGCATTCCCGCAACAAAGCTCAATACGAGTTCCCCAACTCCTAGGCTACGTCCATGACAAAGATACAAAGAGAATACTCGGATTCCTCCGTCAGTGGATACCCGGGCGGAACCTGGGCGATATCTACCTCGCCTCCATAGCGACAGAGACGAAGCAGAAATGGATCTCGCAGACCCGTGAAAGCGTCCAGCTCCTTCACGAGCAGGGACTGGTGTGGGGAGACGCCAAACCTTACAATGTTGTCATTGATGAGCGGGATGATGCCTGGCTGATTGATTTCGGGGGTGGATTTACAGCAGGTTGGGTCGATAGCCAGCTTGTAGAGACGATTGAGGGAGATGAGAAGGCCTTGGACAGAATTGCGGAATTCTTGGGCGGAAACGACGATGTGGTCTTGATTTTGTAAATAGCTGGTGTTGGAGATGAGGAGGCTCCATGTAACACAGCCTTGGAAGCGGACTGCGTAGGGCCACTCTCTGAAGGATGTTGTTCTCTAAAGCCCAGCGGGAGGTTGAATCGAATGTCCGATAATCTGTTAATAAATGTGAAGCGTCAAGTATGGAAAAGACTCTTCTGGGAGATTGTTCAGAGAGAATTGGACAAGACGCGAGACAGAGATGAAGACGTAGCCTAATAAGTATTTCAAGAACGACTAGCCCCTGGCAACATTCTTCTATACCTACCAATCTAACATACTGCAACTCATGCTCTGCGCATGAGTTGTACCTCTCGTTCCAAGGTAATTGGGTCAAAGATTAGTCTGCGTAGCTCCAGGAGAGGATACACCCATCCATTATACCATCTTGGCTGCGTCATTTGGTTTCCCGGAAACCGTCTTCTATCCACAACGAGGGGTCTAGTTGAATACGCCGAGGCGACACCCCCCCACGCTTCAAGGACCTCGGGTGCCAGAGGATATTCTTCCCCACCGTTCATCCAGGTTATAGTAGCTTGATCGTTAGACTGTGTATATCGGAAGAGGTATTCATACCCACGGGATTCATGCCACACTTCTAGAATGCGCAGCCGTGGTAATGACTTTGCTGCCGCAGCGGCTAGGACCAGAATTCTAGTCACACAGCTGTGGCCGAATCTTCCGCCTTTGATGGAGAGCAGCTCAAGTTTGGCTTCTCCGGAACGGTCACTCATCTGGGCGAGTTGATCTAAAAACTCTGGGATGTTCATAAGATCAGGAGGGGAGAATTCTGTCAATTGCAGAACCAATGGCGCAAGGGCTCAGGAGAGGGACTTGCGCAAGTCGACCTCATCCAAGGGTTTATATATCCAAGATGGCTTCCATCTTGACCACTGACTGAAGGACAGCATCTTGACGGTTTGAGGCAAGGCAGGTATCAAGAAGGCCCACAGATCTGTCATGATAAGTCAGCGATGATCAATTCTCTGGTCGGAATGTGGGACATCATACCCGTATAGAAAGATACCTCCTGATCGTACGTCAGAGAATCCCATCGTTCGAAGCGAAACCACTCCAGGGATACTACGCTCTCATTGAAGAGCTTTGCAAGCGTGTTGAGTGCAAACCCCCTAAAGAACGACCGGCGGATAAGGAAGCCCTTGACAATAGGAGTCTAGGGAAGTGTTGACATTGGCTTTCGGCGGGTTTTCTGAGGCAGCGGCGTCATCTCCAGAGGCGTGCCAAAAAGCCTCTTCAGGGCCGCCCTTATGTGACGATTGGAGAATGCTCTGGGCTCAGTAGACTTCATAGTGTGATATTCCCGAAAATTGGTAGCCTGTTCCAGATCTTCCTCAAGCTGGAACGGATAGTCATGAATTCAGGCTCGTAGGTATGGTGCTCAACATCGCTGGGTGAAAGGGCAGTAACTTCCAACGTAAGCCCCCCGTGCGTGCGGTCCCAAGATGAGAGAACCTTCAGTAGACGTCTCAGAGCAGAGGTAAAGATCCGGTTGTTTCTGATTACATACAATTAGCGATAGTACATTCTAGCAGGGGCTCTGGAATATCTCACCGGGTAATCCTGGCTTCCTTCTCGGGCCTCTTGCAATTCAGACAGGTGTATCGGGCGAGCTCGATTTGCAACGAGAGGTGTCTAATGTGGTTGAGCCTGATGGCGTTCTTTCCTCTAACAAACTTACGAAACATTGGTAGATCCTGTGCTCTGAGGGACAGACGACGAAAGGTGCGTCTTTCGACCAAGTACTGCCAGTCCTTACACACATGACTCATAACAGATAGTCGATATGTCTGTTCAGAAGCCGCATCTGTTCGCTTGGTGAGGTAATTGGATAAAATGTAATCTACTATCATTAATTGTATCTCTCGGGGCAGCGAGCACCAGAACACTAGGAAGGAGGGGGCGCCGAAGCGATCAGAGGTGGCGTCCATGTTGTTGATGTTGACCGAATCGTGATCCCCTCGAATGTGCAAAGTGAAGGGATTAAGATCGGGAAATATTTTCATGTCGAAATTCAAGGTTTTGTAACGTTGACCGTTTTAAGTGACTCTTCTTGAAAGTAATACCGAAAAGTTTCATGTCTGCATCACGAGGTTGAACAAAACTAAGCGCTGTATTGTAATCTTTTTAGTAAAAGTAGAAACATCTCTTCAATTGAAATCGATAATCTTGCGGGCCAATATCGTCCAAGACACCAGTACTTTAGGTTGATCTTATATACTCGACAATGTGCATCGACACGATGTAGCATGGGTGCTCAGCTTGTGGAGAACAAGGACGTTTCGAGCTTCAATCGAATCGAATGGTAGAGCCAAACAGACCAATATACATAAGATAGAGCTAGAACGAACAATGAACCATTTCTATGGGAATGGTGATGAAAGGTCGAGGTTGAAAGATGGTTGGACATGGCTTGAGGCTCAACCTGATGGTGGGTGGTCCAGACCAAGCCTCTTGCCAAGAATTGGGCCAAGTGCTGGCCGTGCACGTCCCCACTCTTAAAAAAGCCGGGTGTGTTCTGTCACTCACAAGCTGTTTGCCTCAAATGGTAAGCTGGCAATTGAATTGAAGCTCGCAAGCATGAGGTAGGTAGGCTCCTGAAGCCTCCAATGTGACATTTGTGGAAGATTTGATATCAGAATTCACGTTTCATGACCAATTGGCCTTGACTTGGTCAGGCAATGGAGGGGCATTGGAAGATGCCTCGGCCTCACCATCTTCTGATACAGGGATCGAACTACCCAGGTCCCATCCAAGATTGTGGCAAATCTACGAATGAGATTGGCATCAAGGCTAGGTAAAATTACCTAATAAACACCAGAAACACATATGAGAATATGTACACCCTGTTCTGATCTCCTCTCTTTGTTATGATGAGCTCATCATTAGAATTAGATATTGTGCAGCGGGAACCAAGTGACGCTTCTGTTATTGTAGATACCTACATCCGGATATCAATTTACATGAGCTTCCAATTGAACACCGCAAGTTGAAGCAATCAGCACACATTCTTTGTAATAGCTCCCTTCAAAGACTCTGCGTAAGGATAAAACCTGATCCACTCTGGTGATGCATGCTCTCGGCCAGTTTCTTCATTGACCTCTGTATTCGTATTCGTACGTCCTTACAAGTTGATGCCTAGATACCAATCATGACAGAGCAATCTGCAAATCCCCTTGAAGATGATCCAAACCCTAGCCAGGCTGCCACAGAAGCAAGACGCAAAAAAAATACATCCCCGGCATCAAAACAAGGGACATTCCAACAAATACCGAAGAATCGTATGGTCCTCCAACTTAATCCCCGGAACTCGACGGCTCCGGATGGCACCACTTCGAACCACCTGGCCCCGCGCCTCTCCGAAAATCTTGGGGC
Source organism: Fusarium ambrosium (assembly GCA_003947045.1). Lineage (NCBI taxonomy): Eukaryota > Fungi > Ascomycota > Sordariomycetes > Hypocreales > Nectriaceae > Fusarium > Fusarium ambrosium. Next base: position 342,900 of record NIZV01000003.1, read on the forward strand.
AAAAAATAAGAGCCTCTGCTGCATCCAATGTTCATCAACACCTTGGGGGACCCTCTCAAGCGCTGACACGCCGCGCAATCGGATGCTCCCATTGGACCCGGGACCCCCGCTTTCGAACCCCTCAAAAACGGTCCCCTGAATCTGGCAACTTGCTTAGGTTGAGATTTGCCCGCCAATTTTTTGGATGGCCCGCGCCTGCGCCCCTAAATTTTCACCGCCTTCCACGTCGCCTTCCTCTCCTGCTGCCCCTTGTCCCGCCGCGCCGCAAATGAGGAAGAAAGAGGCAAAAGTCTCACATTCTTTTTAATTCTTGAACCTGCACTCTCTTGGTTCTCATCTCATCTCTATCAATTGGTTTTTTCAAGACAATCGTTTTTGAAAAAGAATCGATAGAGTCGGATACTCCCCGTCGCAATGACAGCGGCCAACTCCTCCACCGTGACATCCAGGGCCAAGGGCGATAGCCCAACCCCAGCTCCTGCGGGTGACCACGACGATGCCGCCCAGAAGAACAACGACTTCTTCTGGACCTACACCGAGGAGCCTCATCGAACTCGTCGTCTCGCCATCATCAAGGCCCATCCCGAGGTTCGTCCTTTCTCAATTGACCCCGCCCATCGCATAGCTCGGCTGCTGACCTGTCCCTCCGATAACAGATCACCAAGCTCTGTGGCCCCGAGCCTCTCACGAAATGGGTCGTCCTCGGTGTCGTCTCCCTCCAGGTCTTCCTCGCCTGGGCGCTTCACGACACTCCTTTCTTCTCTTGGAAGTTCTGGGCTGTCGCCTACGTCTTTGGCGCAACCGCAAACCAGAACCTCTTCCTCGCCATCCACGAGATCTCGCATAACTTGGCTTTCAAGAGCCCCCGCGCCAATCGCTTGATCGCAATCTTTGCCAATCTTCCCATTGGCATTCCCTACAGCGCTTCTTTCCGAGTATGTTGAGCTTCGACTTGTTAGAGGATGAATCCGTGCTGACCGACTGCTAGCCCTACCACCTCACTCATCACAAGTCTCTCGGAGTCGATGGCCTCGACACTGATCTCCCGACCGCCTTCGAGGCTTTCGTCCTCGACTCCATCCTCGGAAAGGCCTTCTTCTGCACCTTCCAGATCTTCTTCTACGCCCTCCGCCCGATGGCCGTCTACCGTGTCCCCCTGACCAAGGTCCACTTCCTCAACATCGTCGTCCAGCTCACCTTTGACGCCCTTCTGTACAAGTACGCCTCGATCAACGCCATCCTCTACCTCCTCCTCTCCTCCTTCCTCGCCGGCAGCCTTCACCCCCTGGCCGGCCACTTCATCGCGGAGCACTACGTCTACGAGACCGTCACCCCCTCGGCGCGGGATCCCGAGAACCGCATCCCCGTCCCCGAGACCTTCTCGTACTACGGACCTCTCAACTGGTTCACCTACAACGTTGGCCTGCACAACGAGCACCACGACTTCCCTGCTGTCCCCTGGACCCGCCTGCATGCCGTTCGCGACATTGCTCACGAGTTCTACGATGACCTGCCTCGACACGAGAGCTGGTGCTACGCGATCTGGCGCTTCATCTGGGATGAGAACGTTGGCATGACCTGCCGCGTCAAGCGCAAGAACGGCGGCCGCCTTGTTGGTGGCGGTGTCAACTGGAAGGAGTCTGAGATCCAGGCTTAAAGTTGACTTGCTAGAAAATCAGCAAATGATGTAGGATGAGATGTGGCAGTGAATGAAATTTTGACGTCTTGATTGAACTTGGCACCAGGGAAAAAAGAGCCCCATGTCTGTTCTGGGATTAACTTGCATTTGCACTGCGAGTTGACGCAATAGACGAAAAAAAGCATCATAGAGTGCAGTTCATGGTTCTTTGCGCAAGGCGTTTAAGGTTGAGAAATAAATGACTGGATTGGATGTTTTGAATAGGGCTCGATTCGGGGCCGAAGACATGATTCATAGCTTTGAGTAAAAAAGAGTGTGATCGTATATATACATACATACAAGCGAGAAGCCTTCAAGTTGAATTATGGTCCCCTCTCAGATCCAGATGGATTGCAGTAGTTTCAATGAACTGGATAAAATGTACAAGTGGCCAACAAGCAACATATTCGGATCCATGGCAGCAGACTCGAGACAACAAAAATTGACGCCCAGGGTTATCAGAGAACGCGATTAACAAAGATAATAAGAAACCAAGAAAAAAACAACAACATCAAGAGCCACAAGAGAGTTAAGAGGCTCAAGCTAGAGTGTACAGCAATAAAAAAAAAAAGAGAAAAGAGAAAACCGCGTCCTTGCAACGGAACACCCTTTTTTGTCCCCTCTCGACTGACCGACCATTGAACCACCTGCTGCGGTTTATTCGTCCCTCTCGTTACCCAATCCAGACACCATCGCTCTTCTTCGTGTCTTCATCCTCCTCCTGTATGCTGTCGTGTGATACCTGATTCACGAGTATGCCCCCTTGTCGTCCATGGTATGAGTCCTGTGGATCCAGCTCTACCAACCCTTCTCAGCACATTAGAGCATACCCTTGATCACCATGAGCCTCTCCTTAGACTAGGTTTTCGTAAGCGTCGTCAGGTCTGTCTAGTAGCTTCCCTCTAAAATATAAAGACCCTAGGCTAGCCATCTTCACCTATTTCTAAAAGAAGAAGTAGGCGAGCAGGAAGCTGATCAGGCAGAGGATTGCCGCCATCTGCACCGGCACGCCCTCAACCGTCTGCTGGACTGCTTGGGCAGTCTGGAGCATTGGGCGCTTCTCCTCTTCGCTCGAGGCCGGCTTGACATTGCGCTGTCGGAGGCCAGTCTCCCTAAGTGACACGATCTGAGCCTCTGCCTGGGCGAGTTTGGCCTTGAGCTCCTCATAAGACACCTCCGCAGCCTCCTTGACGGCCGCCGTGGCCTGGGCGACTGTGCTCTTGGGCTCGGGCTCCTGCACGGGCTGGGGCTTCTCGTCTTCCTCGGGGAGATGTTCGGATTGGTAGGGCGGTGGAGCCGCGGCAGAGGGAGAATCCTCCTTGGGAACAGGGGAAGAATATGTGCGTGAGATATCGGGGGTATCGGTGGCCTGATTGGATGCGTTGTCAGTCGCCAAATCCCACACGTCGGAATTGTCATGACCTACGCCGTTAGCAATAGCCTGCTTGTTAGGCGTAGCTACCGGGCGGTTGGCAGACTCGTCAAGCTCGGGGTTCGCCGCCAACCAGTTGACCCGGATCTTGCGCTCCACGAGTTGACTCTTGTCCGTTGTTTCCAGCTATACTGCGGTCAGTTATACGTTTGCAGTGACTAGAAGCCATTAGACCCATACCACGTTGGCGATACTAGCAAACTCCTTTTCGGCGGTGATAGGGGCGGACTGAACCAGGAACTTGTCACGGCATCGAGCATCCGGGGGAGGGTCCTGCTTCATAGCCTGGAGCAGAACTATGGGAGTTTGTCAGTCAAGGTGCTTGCATGGCAGGTAGGCGCGTGAGCAAGCTTACCGGCAACATCGAAGCTCTGACCGGCCTCGATGCGGCCTGCATTTGGTCGGACACAGTATCTATTCAGGAGTCGTCAGGTTTGCGATTCGAGGGGTTGGGGCGGGGGCAGGCGTACTGCTTGGGGGCGGTAGTCTTGACCTAAGAAATAAGTCGGTCAGCAAAGTCGCAGCATCAGAGGCGCAAGTTGAGTTACCTTGAAAGCGACAGGAGTCGAGTTCGGGTTCTTGAGGGTGAGGGTCTGCGCAACCTCGGACGTGAAAGGACCTGGGCATCCATGTCAATGTTCAATCCCCGACGATGACGGTATCGGGTGTCGCAGATGACGAACGTCTAAAGGAAAGCTCGAATGGCTCGATATCGACCGACATGGTGGCTCAGTTTCGTCTCGGAGGACTTTGGTTGTTGCTGTTGTTGGGGTGTCGCGAGATGCGCTTGAGGCCTCAGATGCAGCGGTAAAACAAGAGGAAACGTGGCAACCGGGGGGCGGGATGCGAGATGGCTCGGGAAGGAAGCGGGCAGACGATGATTCAGAGACGAGATCGATGTACGTTATCGTAGCTAAGGCTGTCGCGTGAAGGGGGCGGACGAAAATTGCAGAGATTAATATGGAGGTGAAGGAGAAAGGATGGGGATATGGCGTCTGGTCGCTCGCTGCCACGACGTAATTGCTTCTGAGCGCTTCCCTCATTCAGAGCCAGCTTGCACTTTTCCCAGTTGGTTGCTACTTGCTACAGGTGGGTGCACGGGCCACCAGGGACTTGGTCTGCAGTGGAACAGGAACTGCCAGTCCGTCGGTTCCTTGTCTTTGGAACCTTGGCCATCACGACATGTGTGCATTGATAAGCAGGCAAGGAGGTATTAACTTGGTATATTCTATGCTTCATGAATGACAAAAGACTGTGATGCCTGTTTTGTCTTGTTCGCTTTCAAGACTCCAAAGGAACAATCATGTCATCTACTCCACTCACTGACCTTTGTCTCCTTATCTTTTACGCACTCAACAACGACCATGATTGATTCATGTTCATGCAGATGTGTCGTTGAGCGTGGCCACAAGCTCACATGTCAACTACTTTGACCGCCAGCTCATTCTTTTGACCGCCCACCACGGCCGCGTTCACCAGCGTCGTCGTGTGCTCCGTGCCTCGTCTTGGCCAGATGCACTCGACCAATACCCAGAACGCCATGAGGGCCACCGCCAGCAGCCCGCCCTCTCCCGTCATGACACAGTGGTACGCTCTGTCGGCGCCGCTATAGGTCATCTCCTCCTGCCCTGCTCCGACGTGGATATGTCCGAAGACTACAAGCCGGGGCCGTACCCGGCATACTTCCTTCAGTAACTGAGGACATCCCTTGCCCCCGTTATCGAGGTGGCCCCTCGGCGGTCCATGGGTGAGGAGGATGTCTGTATCGTCCGGTACGGTACCCGCCCAGACCTGGCGGATCGGGGGGTATTGAAAGGCCCACGTCCCGCAACACTCGGTCAAGGGCGAGCCGTACACCTTGAGTCTACGACCGTTGGCGAACCGCAACGTAGTAGATGAATTGTGCAAGTAGACAATATCCCCCCAATCTAGATCACTGCGCGACGTACCCTCATCCTCACAGATGCGGTCGGGGAACTGCCTCACGTACTCTGCATCCAGCAGCTTGTCGTGGTTCCCGCCGATGACAACCTTGTACCGGTGCGGCATGGTGTTGAGCCAGTCCAGCTGTTCCTGAAGCTCCTCAAAGCTTCCCCGGTTTGTCAGATCGCCGGCATGCAGGAGGACATCTCCGTCGGGGACCTCGGGCTGAGCGCAGTGTGTGTCTGACACGCAGACAACGCTGATGGGTGAAGAGGAACAAGAGCCTGCTGCTGCTGCTGCTGCATCCCCTGACGTGCTAGTGTGTCGGCGGCGGCTCTGCAGCCAAAAGGCCAGCTGTGTCGATGGGTCGCGACGGAATTTCTGCCATGGTGTAGGTCGATAGTGCGTTGCCATTTATTTATATCCAGTCTCCGTCCATGTCTGGTGATGATGTAGTTGTCGGATTCTGGAGATGCCGACAAGACACGAGCGAGACACGGTCAGCAGTAGGAGACCAGAGTCAACGACTGTCTCGAGTCCTACCGACACTAAATAATTAAATTAAAAAATGATTCACGCGGACCAGGCATCAGCACATTCCTAGACTAAAAAAAGGCGTCTCCTGTTCCATGAACAAGAATGAGCTAAGCGCTGTAGTCCTGCGGCTTTTGTGTGGATAAGCCCTGAACAGCACCGGCGCCATATGCAGGACAACCCTCGTATTCTGCCCACGCGAGGCGGTGCCACCCTTCAGCCAAGGCTTCTTCGCCCTTCAAGTCCTGTGCGGCTGAGCCCCCAGAACTTGCAGAACAGCAGAACAACGGCCGGCCCTACGGACAAAGGACATGCAACCACTTCGTAAATGCAGATCCATGTATTTAATACGAACCCGATCGCTCGGGTCAGGTGGGTTGAAAAGTAGACGCTTTTAGATGTCTATACGACCACCCACAACCCCATCCTTGTGTGTATTAATTACCCAGTCTTCGGCTCTATCTCAGAATCTCGTTCAATCGTTTCTACCTGTTCAGCCTTCGTCACCATGGGCTGCAATCATTCTCGATATGAGCGCGAGATGGAGTCTCGTCCCATCCGCCCCGTCACCATCTCCGACCCCATGGGTGGTCCCGTCATGATCCCCCCGATGTTTCGCGACGAGACGGGACGTCCCATCCAGTATGAGGCTTCGAGCCTAAGCCGGAAACAAATCATCCGTGCTTTCGAGCACATGGCCGAATACCTTGACGAGTGCGGTGTCGAAACAAATGTCGTCGTCGTTGGTGGTGCCGTCAACACAGTCTACCTCGGCTCAAGGGATTCAACACATGATGTCGACTTCTTCCTCGAGGATCCAGCCTCGAAAGAATACATGTCCCTCCACAACGCTGCCAAGTTTGCCAACCGTCAGGCCGAAGGACGCCTCGGCGAGGAGTGGTTCAACAACTCCACACAACTCTTTATGTCGAGGGACGTCCAGACTTCCCTCGTGTGGGAGGCCAAGCGACAAAATGCCGTCGTTTTCGAGAAGCGAGGAGTCAATGGAGGCTTGAAGGTGTATGCCGCCCCCTGGAAATATGCCCTTTGCAGCAAGCTGAACCGCCTCTGCGAAATCAACCCTCGACCATACGACATGGACGATGCCGTCGTCTATCTCTGCCGAAATCTCAGCCTCGCCGGCGAGACATATGTCAAGTCCCAGGAACTGCGTGACTGGTGTCGGTGGTATAGCCATGATGTGCGAAAGGAAATTCTGAAGCAACTGGACGAGAAATACTTTCAGCGCTATGGGTATAGGCCCATCGTCTGGACCTGAGCGAGTAGCAAGCTCGACCTAATGAGAGTCAGTGTACGATGTTACGAATGGATTATGCCAAAAAAAAAAAAAAAAGATACCCTAGAATAAACCCTTATTACCTACCCGATTAATAATATTTACTTCATTCCTGAAAAGGGTCGTGTTGTGTTGTAACCGTTACGCAAAGTGAACATGTGGATGCCAGAGAAGAATGTTTTTGTCTGCAAACTCCTTTGACGCTTCACCACAGTCGAAGCCTGCCAGTGGAACAAACTTCCGTTCATTGTTGTCCCAGTGAGGTATCACCAACGTTTCCTCGATTCGAGGCACCTTTACTGTCCAGACAGGCACCCTCTCGAACTTGGGTTCCTGTGCTCTCCACTCGTCGAGCATGTCATGGTTGAATATTGGAGGCGCTTCTCTCGGCAGTCCCATTTCTATCCTTCGATTGAAAGCTAGACAGAGAAGGGCCGGGATACAAGCCAAGCAGGCATATCTTTCCGGATCTGGGTCGCAGGGATCTGGGATGTCAACTACAGCCCAGTCTTTGTGATACCAAAACGCCTCGATCTCATTGCGGATCTCAAGATGTTGGTCGAGAATTAGATGCTCATATATGCGATATAAAGCAAGAATAGAAGAGTCATCGGCAGCATCTACCCGACGATTGAGGAGGGGTAGCTCATAGTGTGTTCGATGCGCGAGTAGTTCTCGGGGAGGGGGAGGACGGCCATCTGAAACCTCCGAAGCCGTTGATTGAGCTGCTTCTGAACTCTCTTGATCACCAGTCTACGAGACTTAGCCCAAGTTCTAGCTGTAGCACTGCATCGTGAGTGAGGGAACACACCAAACGACGTTTAATGGTCGTAAGCCAAGGAGGTAAAGTCATGGCGTGCGCGGGTGAAGAGACGAGGACATGACCAAGAGACAAAGCAGAACAGAAGAAAGAGTCTATAAAGATTGAAGAAAAGAGCGCATTCTATACATGCATGCAACGAATAGTCTTAAGTTCAAGCAAGAACAAACAATCGCAAGTTCAAACAAAGGAGCATGCTTAAAGCGTCCCATGTTAGCCGTAGTAAACCCGGCTGGAGCCAGGCACGTCACTGAGGCACCGGCTGAATGACGTCTCTTGAGAGCTCCCAGCCCAAGCTCAAACTGTAACTAAGAACCACTACAACCATTGGGCTCACTTTTGGTTGCCTACAGCCACTTCAATTCAGCTCAGTGAGTATACAGGAGCATTAATTTGCCTTTTACTCATTAGGGGCAGCCCCTACTCAACTTACTTAACTCCTTCCAATCATCCTCACCTCACATCATAGCCCCTCACCTCAGACGCTCAACCCCACCATCGACAACCTAACTTACACCTTACACCACCACTCACCGCCAACATGCCTTCCGATCTCGACACCCTGCTCGACATGGGCTTTGACAAGGAGCGCGCCGAGCTCGCAGTCAAGAAGTCCGGCGGTCGTAGGTTACCCCCATCTCATTTGCAAATGCACCGGCTGACACCGTCTTAGTCCAGGGAGCTCTCCAGTGGCTCGAGGACAACCAGGACAAGCCCATAGAGGAGATCAAGGCTGCCGCCTCCGACGACAAAGAGGATGATGAGGATGATGACACGGAAGCCAAGATTGCAGAGCTTGAGACAGGCAAAGCCAAGTCTCTCGTCTGCAATGAGTGCGGCAAGCGTTTTAGAAGCCATGATCTGGCAAGCTATCACGCGACCAAGACGTAAGCTGTCTCCCTTCTTACTCTCCAAACTTGGACAGCTCATATGGTTTTAGTGAGCACACCGACTTCTCAGAGTCGACGGAGGAGATTGCCCCCTTGACCGAGGACGAGAAGAAGGCCAAGCTTGAGGAGCTCCGTGAGCGCCTCCTAGCCAAGAAGGCCGCCCAAGCTATGCAGGATAAGGAAGAGCAGAAGCGCAACGAAGTACGTGTTCATCTTTTGAAAGATCTGGCCTTGTCTAATTATCCCAGAAAATCCGTCAAAAGTCTACGAAGGAGACTCAGGAGGCCAAGGAGGAGCTCGCCCGCAAGCAGCAGATCAAGGAAGCCGAGAAGAAGCGTCAGGAGAAACTCGACGACATGGAGGCCAAGAAGCGCATCAAGGCCAAGATCGAAGCCGACAAGGCCGAACGTCGCCGCAAGGCCGAGGAGGCCAAGGCTGCCCGCGAAGGACGAGCTCCCCAGGCCGAGGCCGTCGCCACTCCTGCCGGCGGTGCCGCTGCTCCCAAGCCAAAGGCCAACCACAACGAGGCCCGTCTTCGGTTACAGACGGGCGGGGGAAACATTACCAAGACTCTCCCAGCCGAGACGACTCTGTTTGAGCTGGCGCAGCAGCTCGAGAGCGAGACTGGCAATGCCGTCACCAGCTTCACGACTACGTTCCCGAGACAGACCTTCCAGGGCGACGTCGACATGTCCAAGACCCTCAAGGAAGCAGGATTGGTTCCCTCTTCTGTGTTGATTGTGAAATAAATTCGAGTTTGTGTGGGCGTAATTGAAGGGTGCATTGCGCGGCGTTGGTTGGGTATGACGGGCGAGAGGAAGCAAGATCGAGAGACTACGCAGAAAATATGCCAGTTAGGTAGAGGGCAGAAGAGGAGCACAGAAGGCTCCGTCCAATTCACACACTTTCACCATCACTTGTCACTTCGAGGTACCCATGATGAACTCAAACCACCCATGGCGGGAACCTTTCTTTTTTTCAGAGCCGTTGAATTGACCAATTCTCCCTCCGCGTAAACTCCGTTGAGCGCGTTCATCATAGATTCGTATGAAGGAAGCTACTCTGTCCAGGGCGCAGGATATAGTGCCCTCTCTCCATCCTGTATGATCGATCGATTGGAAACCCCGAAGCCATGCAGTCGAAGTGCGAAAAACAAGGAAACAGTCGTAGCGGCGTGACTTTTTAGTCGAAGAGACCGAAGCCCATGTCCTCGTCAGACTCCTCAGCCTCTGTAGTAGTTGTTAGCAATCCGCGACCCAGCAAAAGAGACAATTCGAGGGGTTGAAACGTACCCTCCTCCTTCTCCTCCTCAACGGGAGCAGCGGCGGCATCGCCACCAGCGGCAGCAGCACCGCCAGCGGCAGCGGCGGCACCACCACCGGAGCCGACGTTCACGAGGAGGTCCTTGACATCCTTGCCCTCAAGAGCCTATTCGCACAAAAATTATTGGTTAGAAAATCCAATTCTCGAAAAACGTCGCAGTCGCGGTCGGGTCGTACCTTGGCGAAGATGGAGGTCCAGATGGGCTCGACGTCCTCGACCTTGGCGGCCTTGATGAGGGTCTGGAGCTTATCGGCCTGTGGTGTTGTCGCGATGACGAGTTAGCCTTCATCCAGCGCACACATTTTCGAGGCCGCGGGGCATATTGGATTTTGACGGCGAGAGGGAAAAACGTACGGTGATCTCAACACCGTCGTCGGCGAGGATCAGGGCCGCGTAGGACGAAGCGAGCTCGGCGTGAGACATTGTGAATGATTCTGACGGATGCAGGTGGGAGATTGGTGAGTCTGCACGAAGTCGAGTTCGATTGTGGTTTGAGGTCGAATATCACTAACCGGAGTGCTTACCACAGAAAATTACCCTGGTCGAAATTCTCGGGTTGGAGGGCTTCAAGACCTAAAAGTGGAGGGCTCAATAGATTATCCGAGCTCCGGGCGTGCCTTTGCCTTCGGTGCCGGTGGGCAATTGGGCACTAGCTAACGAACCAATCAGATCCTATGACAAGCGACCCGCTCTGCCTTGCGGCATGTACCCCACCTTGACTGGATCCAAACAGCGCCCCACCATTATCCATTATCGCAGGTTCGGGCTCAGTGCCGTAGTGCAGCGAGCGCATGGAGGGAGGGGCCCTCCTGGCTGGGCTGGGCCTCTTCTTTAAGTGACAACATCCCTGGCAAACAAGCGTGACATTCAGACTTTCGTACGTAAAAACACTGCGATTGACTCCCCAAGGATTTGTAGCTCTCAAGTCTTAGTCGCCGACCCTTTTCGTCCTTTCTCCAGCTCTTCCCGACCCTCCGACTATCCGCCTCTGAATCCTCCAGTCGCTCCTCTTTGCTCGAAGCGAATCGAAGCGAAGCTACGACGACTTAGTCCATCGCGACCTCCCCCACTGAGGCCCGACTCTGATCTTCCTATCTAAACCTGACCCCGCCGCCACTCTCATCGCCTTTCGTCACTCCACGGAAGCTCGGAGAACCTGCGCAAAACAAGAACAGCTCATACAAGCTTGATATCAACGAATTTACTTAGAATCGTCTCTCGTTTGCAAGAAGCCTACGCTCAATACACCAAGCAAGCTATCCGTCATCATGGACACGCCAGCAATCCCCTTGCCACGGGACCCCCGGGAGCGCGCCATTCTCGACAAACTGATCATGACCCGGGATCACTTGCTGCTCCTCAAGCAGGATCGAACGAACTACATCCGAACGCAGGACGTCATGCCTCTGTTTGATCAGACTATGGACCAGGTTAAGGAACTGACCGTCGTCCGCGCCGAGACAGGCGACAGTGAAGAGAACAGGCGTATGTGTCTCTGACCTACGACATATGCGATTAAGCTGACATTTCCGTCACAGTGGATAAGGTCCTTGAAAGTTGCTTCCAATTGCTATCGCTCTTCTATCTCACGATCGGACGGAACAACGAAGCGCCTGCGACTTACGCTTTGACATCTACCATCAAGCGACTGCTCGATCACCTGGTTGAAGCTGATGTGTACTCTGCTAAGGACCTTGGCAGCATCAAGACAACGCTAGAGGGCCTGTGCAACAGCATTCGCGATGCCGCGAATGACGAATCTCCTGACAAGCGACACCCTCCTTACATGCTCACACTGCTCAGCAACCGAGTCAAGCTTTGCAACAGCACCCTCGAGAAGCTTCAGAAGAGACTAGAGCGAGTTCCCCAGTCCCTTTTGGAGACCCACGAGAAGCTCGTCTCTATCCTACGGTCCATCTCTCTAGCAAACACCAAGTCCAAGGTAGGGAAGTTGATGCATCTCTCAGAGCCAGGCTAATGATATGTAGTTCTCGAGTAACGAGGTTAAGAAGCTACGAAATCAGATCTTGGAGATTGGCGAGAGCCACAACGGTGGCAAGTTCACAGCAGAGGATGGTTCTTTGGTGGAGGGTGGCGAGGAAGTCCGAGAGCTTTACAACCGTTGCCTCCGGTGGTCAGACCTCGTGCTTGAGCGGCAAGTTAAACCATGCATCGCTGAATAATACATGTGCTAATTCTGAGAAGACAAGGAGAAGTCGCTGATCAATGGCGGCCAATCTACACCGAGTTGCTCCAAATTCGCAACAACCTCGAGAAGCTCTCCCTGACACAAGCATGGTCTCTTCGCGAGACAGACCTATACGACTTTCAACGACAGCTTGACAAGATTGACGAAAGCCGAGATGCTGGAAACTGGCTGGACGATCGGGGGCGTACCGCTGACCTCTGGACTCAGCGAACCCTGCTGTACTTGATCCGACGGTCGTATGCGTACATCTACTCATTCATGTTGGCGTCAGAGCCGGTATCGGAGGCGCTGCTACCCGTGTACAACCAGCTGCAGACGTTGAAGCGTTGCCTGATTGAGGTGAAGAAGAATGGTGGTGTTTCGTCTGTACGAGAGCTCTATCCGTACAGCATGAAGGTAAGTGCCATATTTTTGCTTGGCAATGCATCGCATCTAACTCTAAGCAGCTCAACTCGCTCGACAACATGAAAGTAGACGGCAAGTTTGTGGTTAACGGCGACGTCCCCGAGGGGCAAGGGAGCGTCAGTGAGTTGCTTGCTGAATGCTTCGATCTCAACTACGAACTCAGAGTTGCAGCGGAGGAAGCAGCGGAGAACGGCAACGGAAAGGCAGATGGACATGTCGAGGCCAAGGAGGTGGAGGAGAGCAAGGCCGAGTGAAAAGCGGTTAATGGGTTGTCTGGTGTACCGTGGCGTTTATTTCTACTTTAATTGGAATGTTCCTGGTCGGATGGATCTCGAGGTGTTTTGGTGGCTGCTTGGGTTTGCTTTGCTGAGCTTCTAATAGGACTTGATTATAGGGATATGGATATGGAACTGGGTAGGGACAGGGGCTTTGACAAGGTTGGGAACAAGGAACGGATGTATCACTCGAAGATGGGGGCCTCCAGCAATGGGCGGATGGGAAAACGGAGACATCCTGGTAGTGAGCAATGCAGAATTCAGTTATTTATGCTATTACGTTGAACCATCTCTTGGTGCTAGGTGAAGGTGTGTTGGAGATCAAGGCTGTCTAAAGGCAGCGCGGAAGGGGTAGATCTGGATCTATTCGGTGGATTAGTAAAGGCCCATGGCTATTTGTTTGCTCTGGGTATTCTCACCTTGTCCATATCCCATACGCCGGATGTAGCGTAGATGTCCTTGCTCAACTGCTCGCGCACTTCTTCGACTGACTTGGCAACACAGACGAGGGTGCTTCCCATGAAGTCGAGGCTGTCAGGGCTGTCATCCTTGGGGACACTGTTCAGAAGGGCACCTTTCCACGCATTAGCTTCTCTTGCTTCGGGTAGTAAGAATAAGGCAACATACCTCCCGTCTTCCAGCTTCCATTCTCAACATTAGGCTGCATGTTGCTGAAGTGAATACTATAGACATCAGTATATCTTCAAATTACAGCCAATTGAATGCTCACTGTCTAACTTCAAGCCTCTTCTCACGAACGCCAGGCTTGTCGGGGACAACGACGAGAAACTCGTACTTGCCGGGTGGCACCGAGACGGACTGCATCGTGCGAATAGTAGTAAGACGAGGCGTGACTCTAAATCGAGAAAGGGAATTTGGAGAGATTCGAAGACGTGATGCCATTGGAAAAGTGTTTTGATTCAAGACGTTAGCGAGGTAGGTTTATATCGTTGAGGTTTCCGTAGAGGGTAGGTAGCTGCGGGGGGTGACGATTCTAGGTGGGGTACAAAGGCGCGCCGAGTGCGCCTTTCGAATCGACATGAGCCTCTCCACCGAGGATGGGAGGAGGTTGATGATGCTGATGGGCCGACTTGCTGAATGGTGGTAAGGTGTCATTGACAAGCGTAATATACTATAATTTAGCTGGGTGATCTGCGGCTGTAGTCAACATGTTGGCTGTCATGGTGTCATGTCATGATGGGTTTAAAGAGAGCCAGTGTAGTCGATTGCACTGCTGACAATTGTGTATCTTCAAAGGAAATTGCAGCGATGTCTTTTTTTAAGTAAGAATCTCATTAAGATAACGTTATTGCGTTCTCTGACAAGTTTACAAAGTCGTGGCTACAATTGAGGTCATCCATGTCCAGGGTATGCGCCGTTAAAAGGAAACCATGATAACTCCCCAAGACCGACATCGAAGACGAACGCCCCGAAATATGCAAGTTAACCGATATGGCTACTGTTCTCTATTCAGCTCAAATCATATATGACCAAAATCTAAGAATTGCCTCTGGCAATGCTATAGTATGAACTAGTATGGAGGTGTTGGACGAAATACCGTACGAGTTGATCAGGTGAGTGCTATGCTCGCACCACAGATGGAGATCAAGAACCGCGACCGAACCATCTCTTCCGCAGCGTAGAAATAAAATATGAGAAAACGTGCATTGCAAATAATATTATTTACAGTTTATTCTAAAAGGCCATGACGCTGCTTACCAAAAACCCTCAATCATGACAAACTCTTGGGAGCTTGTTGGTCCCCGACTTCGGCTACGAAGCTCCTCAAGAGCTTCTTCCCCTCAATTGACCCGGGGTAGGTATCACAACGGGGTCTCATGGCCGTTTTGTGTCCTCGTGCAAGATTGAGTCACATTTAGAAGGGAACAAAGTAGATCGGCGACACAGATTTCCGACCTGTGACGACAGTCTGGTATCCTCAAGAGGAAATACGTCCTGGGTCAAATGATTTCCAGGGTAGCTTCAGCTCCGAGGAAAGGCAAGTCATCCCGCAAAACCCGGAGACCCCGGGAAGAGGCGACTCCCCGAGCTCACTCCGTCCTTTCTCCTCGGGAGAGACCAGCCGCCGGATATAACGTCACCGCCCATCACACGCCTCCGTCCGATCAAAGCGTTCATCAGAGAAAAAATCCTTGCATCGGGTATCGTATGTCATCATGCTATGTATGGGGGACTAGAAGGAGGGGAAGGATATTATGGGTTAGGGTCGGGTTGCCACGTTGGCCCTGGATGATGGTGCCATAGATTTCGCGTAGATGCGAGAGACGGAGTGTCCTCTATGCGAGAGGAAGAAGGATTTTTTGAGTAATTCTTTTTGAGCGGTTCGTTGTTTTGCAATGTCGTCAGTACGGGTCAGCGCCGGAGCATACGGAGATGGAACCCGGCTTCTCTCCGCTCCAGCTCCGAAAAAATACCATCAAACCTCGGCGTTGCCTCTCCGTCCACGCCCCCATGTCATCAAAGGCCCACGAGATCTCGAGAACGTAAGAAAAAAGAGGTCATCGGCCGGGCCGGAATATTCAGACAAGGGGAAAGGTGTTTTGCTCTCACAGAAAGAGAGAAAAACCATAGAGAGCAGGCAAGGTAAGGTCCCCTTGCTTCATGGTACATCCTCGTCAGACCACCACCCGTGACTAGCTGAGAAAACGCGCAACTTTTTTTTTGGGGGGCCCCGGGGTTTGGTTGGGTTTTTTCCCGCATTGGATCTGAGCTTTCTACCCCGTTCTACCTTGTCGGGGAGCTTGTAGATGCGGCGAGAATGTGGCTACGCCATTTGCCTTGGGAGAAAAAAAACAAGGTCAGCTGAGACCTGGTGGTTGGCAATTGGATCCGTGCCAGGGTAGCTTGGGTTAAGGTACAATGATATAATAATGTCTTGCTTCGCACCTCGATAGCTTCCCTTTTGTCTCTTCACTCTTCATCACACTTTCACAGTTGCATCATCGCAAACAAACATCATATCATATCCATTGGATACTCAAGACTTGAACATTTACAAACAAACCATCTACCTATGCCCTACATTCTACCTGAGACGACGCTGGACACCACATACCTGCCCCCCTCCCAGAAGAACCACATCATGGCTCCCTCCGTCTTCGTTCTCCTCCACCGGGACACTTCGCCCACCGTCTCCATCGTTTCCGTCTTCCTCGACCTCCAAGATGCCAACGCCGCTTGTCTGCACAGCGCCCAGGAGGCCGGCGTCGAGGTCAAGCCTGCTGCCGCTACCGACTCTGAGAAGAAGGAGTCTGAAAAGCCTTCCCTTAACAAGGAGCCCCTCCGCTGGGAGGCTCCCGACGGTACCTCTTCGTGGGTTGAGCGTCACACTGTGACTCCCCGCAAGAATCTCGGCCCCGGCGCCGCCGAGCGACCCAGCGGTCTTAAGAGAAACGACAGCCGTCTGTACATCAACGACGAGGATGATGTGATCGAGCTCGCCGACGATGACGGCCACTACGACTAAGAAAGTCTTTAAAAAAACGACAGGGTTGGATTTTTAAACGAGATGCAAGTAATGCGGAGTTAATCTATGAGATCTGCAAAGAAGCAGAGGGCGGGGTTTGACCAGGGGGAGAAAGTAATGATATGCTCATGAGACAGGCCTGGTTTGTGGATAATTGGTTTTCAAAGTAGCAGGTTTTATAGCGAAAATGCACTTTCATGAATATATGAGAAACAATCTCTCTCTTTGACTTGAGCCTTCTATCCAAATGTATACCGATTCTTTCCCCACTAGTGACTTGAGATGTATATGTGTATAGATATCCTGTAGTAGTATATGCCGTTGTAAATATCCTGCCTTTACAGCTTGGCCTTGGGAGTCTCCTGCTTCATCATGGTCTCGGCTACGATTCTTCTCTGGATCTTGCCCGTCGCCGTCTTGGGCATCACCTCGGTGAAGTAAACCTAGCTATCGTTAGCATCTCTTGTCACTCCAGCGTAAGAGCAAACTCACCTTCTTGGGCACCTTGAACTTGGCAGATCGCTCCTCAACCCAGCCCTTGAGCTCGCTGGCCGTCAGCTTCTCGCCATTCTTGAGCACCACCGCCACGCCAATGTCCTGGCCGTACACCTCATCAGGGATAGCAAAGCTGACGGCCTCGCTGACCTTGGGGTGGCGCGTCAGGACATTGTCCAGCTCGATGGGGCTGATCTTTTCGCCGCCCTTGTTGATGAGCTCCTTGATACGGCCGGTGATGATGATATATCCATCCTCGTCCTTCTTGCCCTGATCGCCCGTACGGAAGAAACCGTTCTTGTGGTAAGAAGAGGCGTTGGCCGAGGGGTTGTTGAGGTAGCCCTTGGTCACGTTCTCGCCCTTGATGCAGATCTCACCCTCAGATCCCTGAGACACCTCCTCACCTTGGTCGTTGAGGATTCTGACCTCGACACCCTGGCCGATACCGACGGTGCCAGCCTTTCTCTTGGCCGGGGGAAGAGGGTTCGAGGTCATCTGGTGAGAGGCCTCGGTCATGGCGTAGGCCTCTAGGACGGGAGCGTTGTACGTCTCCTCGAGCTGCTGGAAGACGGTGGGCGACAGGGGGCTGGAGCAGGAGCGGATGAAACGAATGCTTGGCTTGGGGCTCGGGGGAGGGTTCTTGAGCAGGATCTGGTGGATCGTAGGGACGGCCGTGTACCAGTTGGCCTTGTGGGCGATAAAGTCGACCCAGAACTCGGAGGCTGAGAACTTGGGGGGCACGACCATGGAGCCGCCGGTAAAGAGAGGAGCCAGGAGACCGCAGAGCAGGCCGTGGACGTGGAATAGAGGCATGACCAGCATGGTTCGGTCCTTATCGGTGAGCTGATATGTCTGCTTGATGTTGTCTGGTAAGGTCAGTTCGTGGTGTTCACTAAAGACTCTCATAATGACATACGCATGGTTCGGGTCAGGTTTCGGTGAGTTAGAGGGACCTAGAAATGTGAGATTTTGGCCATGAATGAGTTTTAGCTATCATATACTCACCACCTTGGGTCGAGATGTGGTACCGCTGTCCGGTGTTAGTGAGAGTGAGATATCAGGCATATCATGAGATAACCAACCTGGTGTGGAGGATCAGAGCAACATCATCAGGTTCAGCAGTCAAGACCTTTTCCGTCTTTCCCTTCAAAAGGCCATAGTCCTTGACGTCCAGCGCAACCTCGCCCTTGGAGGCGTCCCAGTAGCACTCAGCGACGGCAGCATTAAACTTCTTGGCGGCCTTGACGCTGGCAGCGTTGGCAGCCCAAGCACCCCGGGGAACGAGGACGATGGCGCTCTTGACATCGTCAATGTAAAACTCAAACTCGTCCTGCTTGTAGGCCGGGTTGAGAGGCGCAGCGATACCGCGCTGCCACGAGGCGGCCAGGAAGGAGACGATGAACTCGTACGAGTTGACGAGGGCGATGCTCACGGGCGCGGCCTTGGTGATGCCGAGGTCGGCGAGCTTGCGCTGGAAGGCGGCCACGTCGGCCTGGAGCTCCGAGTAGCGCTTGGTGAGGGCGTTGGGCTTGGAGGGCACGATGACGGCCTCGGCGAGGGGATTGCCCTGGTTGATGGCGGTTTGGAGGGTCAATGCCATGATTGCGCAAAAGATCAGGTGAATGTGCGAAAGTTTGAGTGAGAGAGAGAGAGAGCTCGGGATTCGCAGGGCCGAGGTTTAGCGATCTAGATGGTGATGGGATGCGACCTTTTCGAATAGAACGGGGTATTAACGTCAAGTCTCGATGATGGAAAGAAAAAGATAAAGATCAAGACCGCGTTCAATAGTTCGAACAACTTTGTTAGCTCTCGGCTGCTCGCTCGCTGGCGATAGGGGAACGGTGACGTGCTTCTTGGCTCGTCCGGGGGACGCTCGGCTTCCATCCGACCGCCCACCGAACCCAGCCCGCCCCGTCCCTAGAGCCCATAATTACGGGCCTCCAGCTGTAACACGCAGGGATACTGGGGAATTTCAGGGGATGCTTCCAGAATGAGTTGCCCTGGACACGGGAGGGAAGAGAGGAGTTGTCATGATATGGGGCATTTTTGAGGCCCAACACGTCAGCTTTTGTTACAGTAGGTTGCTTGAGGCTCTGGAGATCTCTCGTCATTGTGCATGTCCGGATAAAGCAAGGCTAGAGTCTCGACCACATCTACTACATCAAGATGCAACGGTAAGAGCCATATATCTGCTTTTATCCATCCATAGATATTCATCGTAGCGGCTAAATTGATCCATGGGATCTCGGAGCCTAGAACTGTCCTGTCAAGCTCAATGTGGCTGGCGCCGGAAATCGGCAGGACCGTCTGGGCAGAAAAAGCCTTGGGTACCTTAGGTTAGACTTGGCCTGGGGCCATTAATTAATTGGCGGGGTTTTTAGATGGACGTTAGGTTAGGCTGTTCTGGCTGCAAGCTGCACCTCCGCCGCCGCCCACTGCAACTTAGGGGCATCAACGCCTGAACTCACCACCTACTACATTGGGACAACGGATCTCTCCCATCCTCGAGCTGCGCCTCCATCTTCTCCCCCGCTGTTGTCTCCCCCGTCGCATCTACAGCTTCAACTTTACTAATAGTTCCATTCATACACGAGAGTCGCCTCGAGGTCTACCGTCTCCATCTCCTCCGGCTCTGCCATCACGTGTATGCCTCCTCTTCCGCGACCAACGATCCCCCTCCTCCCCGCTCTGATCCGACTACATCCATACGTCGCCCATCATGGCTGAGGTGGACGAAATGCCCACCTTTGGCGCCGAGCTCAAGGTTGGTTGCCTCTTCATCCGATAGTGCCGTCGATTTGTTCCGTCTCTACCTCTTGCTTCGACATTGCTAGTTGCGCCCCCTGCAGATCCGACAATCGAGACTCAACTTGGCGTGGACTCGTACAGCTGACAAACATGCCAGGACGGCTTCAAACCCGCCAATGCTTGGGTCGGACATGGTATCGCATGGCTTGAAGATATCCAGGCGTTCTACCGAGAACGCGCTGTCATCGAGAAGGAATACAGCGCCAAGCTCACGGCTCTCGCAAGGAAGTACTTTGAGAAGAAGAATAAGAAGACGGCTCAGTTGAGCGTTGGCGATTCTCCTGCCATGACGCCCGGTTCGCTTGAGAGGTATGACAAACTGAAGCTACCATCCGTCTTTCCGCGGTCCCGTTTGTGCGCATTCATGCTAACTACGTCAGTGCCTCATTGACGACATGGACAACCCAGCTTACGACGCTCGAATCCCGCGCCGGCGAACACGATAAATATGCCAACAGCCTTGTATCCCAGGTCGCCGAGCCGCTCAAGTTCTTTGGTAACAGGTTCGAGGAACTGCGCAAACGCCATGCCGAATATGCCGCCAAGCTCGAGGGGGAGCGCGAAGCCTCGTATGCCGCCCTCGCCAAGACCAAGGCCAAGTACGACGCCGTGTGCCAGGAGGTCGAGGCCAAGCGCAAAAAGACCGAGTCGCATTACGACAAGGCCAAGGCCCAGAGTGCCTACCAGCAGCAGCTCTTTGAGATGAACAATGCCAAGAACACCTATATCATTTCCATCAACGTTACCAACAAGCAAAAGGAAAAGTACTATCACGACTATGTCCCCGAGGTTATGGATAGTCTACAGGACTTGAGCGAATTCCGAACGACAAAGCTCAACAGCCTCTGGACTGTTGCGACCAATCTCGAATCCGACATGCTGCAGCAGAGTAATGGCATGATTCAGCATCAGGGCACCGAGATTCTGAGGAACCTGCCGCATCTTGACTCAATGATGTACATTCAGCACAACATTGGTTCTTGGAGGGAACCTCCGGATAAGCAATTCGAGGCCAGCCCCGTCTGGCATGACGACGGCACCATGGTGGTTGACGAGACGGCCAAGATTTACTTGCGCAACGTCTTGAGCAAGTCTAAATCACAACTGGGCGAGCTACGGAGGGAAGTGGATAAGAAGCGGCGAGAAGTTGAGGGTGTGAGACGCTTGAAGCAGCGGGTCCGAGAAGGCAAGGAAAAGAAGGACGAAGTCGAAGTTGTCCGTACCCTCTTTGCAATGCAAGAGGACCTTCATGCCGTTGATCGCCAGCGGCTAACGGCCGAGGTCGAGACGTCGACAATCACATCCGTTGTCGGCGATGTCACACTCGGAGCTAAGAACCACAACTTTAAGGGCCAGACATTCAAGATACCTACCAACTGCGACCTCTGCGGCGAGAGGATCTGGGGATTGAGCGCCAAGGGCTTCGACTGTCGGGACTGCGGCTACACGTGTCATAGCAAGTGCGAGATGAAAGTGCCCCCCGACTGTCCTGGCGAACAGACAAAGGAGGAGCGCAAGAAGCTCAAGGCTGAACGCCAGGACTCTGCGAACAAGCTGCTTAAACCGAGCGCCACCATGACATCGACGCACTCAGCCACTTCGGACGGACCCGACCTCACCCGTTCCAACACCATGACCTCTCTCAGCTCACACTCGGCGCGCCCGTCCTTGTCGGGCTCCGTATCTGGGCAGCGCAGTCCTGCAGAGGAGACGCCTCCTGAGGTTGCCCCACGACCAAGCATCTCGTCCAAGACGTCCAACACTGTGCGCAAGAACCGAATCATGGCACCTCCACCAACAGCATACATCACAGATGGAGGAGCTAACGCACCAAACGGAGGCGAGAAGGAGGAGAAGAAGGGCAAGATGTTGTATGCATTCGAAGGCAACGGCGACGGTGAGCTTACAGTACCAGAAGGCCGGGATGTGGTGGTACTCGAACCCGATGGTAAGTCTGACTATTCTTCATCATGATCATGACATGTTCTAACTGCAACAGACGGCTCCGGCTGGATAAAGGTTCGCCTAGGCTATAAGGAAGGCCTAGTCCCAGCATCATATGTAGAAATAACCACCACAACCACACCCTCAGCGCCGGCACCAGCAGCCAGACCCTCATCCACGTACTCGACGTCCACCACCTCGTCAGTAACAGCCTCAACAAAGAAGAAGGGCCCTGCTGTGGCGCCTAGGCGCGGCGCAAAGAAGCTCCGCTACGTAGAGGCGCTCTACGAGTACACGGCGGGGAGCGAGACGGAGCACTCCATGGCAGAGGGCGAACGCTTCGTCCTTGTGCAGGATGACCCGGGTGATGGCTGGGTAGAGGTTGAAAAGGCGGGTGTCACGGGAAGCGTGCCTGCGAGCTACGTTCAGGCTGTCTAGAGAACTAAGAGGGGGTGCAGGTGCGAGGCCTGCCGGAGGAGGATGGCGCGGCAGAGGATGAAACAAGCTGTAGCTTGAGAGAAGTGGCAGTTGTATATATGAAACGGTGTTGTGGGAGAGTGAGCCGGAGATACTTGCTGGGATTCATTCTACCATGTGTGCCTTGAGCTTGGGAAGAGATGGTAGACAAAAAAAAAGTGTCAAGCCCAGAAAGGGAGGGGTGGTATTCGTGTACATTGTGGCATAGCATTCATGGGAGGGGGAAAGTACATAACGCATCATCATCATGTTCAAAAAAAACATGCTTGTACCGAAATAACCGTGGATCCGTCTTGATTCCTCATATTGCTGACGAAGTCGTCGTGCGTAGTATCTTTGCCACGACCGAGCTTCCCGGTGACACGCAATGAGGCACATAAACTCAAAGTATCACAAAAAGACAAGATGAGACAAAATATAGTGACGATGGGATGAAAACTGGTGACACAAAAAAGACTGGATGATTTCTTCATCCCGTCACGTATCAATTTCATGAAAAGGTTGAGAGAAAAAAGGGGCAACCCGTCTATATATATTACACGATTGTACATCAAAATCCATTCCAGATTTCCCTCGACCTCGCCGCCTGCTTCATCATCTCATAAATAAATAAATGCCAAAAAAAACCAAAACCAGTTCCTGGGCAATTTCCGCCCTTTGGGGATCGTTTCTCTTCGTTCCATCGCTTTGTGCGTGTGCGTTGCAAGTGTAAAATAGGAGGGGGATATCATCTTCTTCCAGAGCCTTTCAAATCAAACGCCATGCCATAAAAAAAGGAGGAGGTGGGGGAGAGGGATAAAATAACATGAGAGCGGGTTTCGTTTAAAAAGTAGAATGCAGTTGTTCATCCTTAGAGCCAAGCCTGTGCCGTATATGGGACCAAACGCCGAACCGAATGCAGCTGAAAGGGGAGAAGGTCGTCCGAATGAAAACTGGCAGAGGAGAAACAGTCTATGCGCTTCTTAAGAGTTGTAGTCGCAAAGTTTCGTCGCGCGGGATTGAGCTGAGATTCGAAGTCAACGCCTGGTGCTGGTCGCTTTCCTAAATCATTTGCGCCGTAGGAGCTCCGAGGGTGTGCGGACCGAGTCCATGACGCAGGGCATCTTGGAGCTCGGCGATCTGAGCCATCATAGCAAGTGAATGCTGTGACTGTGTGTCCATCTCTGCCTTAAGCTTCTCGTTCTCTTCCTTGAGACGCTTGACCTCCTCACGGAGCTCCACCATCTCCTCGCTGGTCTGGGTGCTTGAACAGCGCTTCCGCTTCATGCCCACCTTTTCAGTGTCGTTTTCGTCCGGAGATTGAGCGGTATCGGCCGGAGGAGTGGTCCCGTCGGGATTGGTATGGACGCGGCGTAAATGCTCGTTCAAATTCTCTTGCCGTGAGAATCCCTTGCCTGTATGTCGCTTGCAGTTCGGATGAGGGCAGTTGACTGTATTCTTGGGACCGCCATGCTTGCCGTGAACCTCTCGCTCGTGTCGGAGCAACCCGCCCGAGTATGTGAAACCGGGGAGATTCTCGCATCCGTCGGCAGGACATCGATAGGGTCGCTCGTGCTTGTCCATGTGCTTGCTGAGAAATAGTTAGCATGCGCTTAATATGTGTGGCGATATTGGAGAGACTTACTTCCACTCGCACTTGCGCGAAAATGTTCTCACTTCCTCCTTACACTCGTCCAGCGGGCAGTGGAATTTTCCATCGGCTTGCTTGACAACATCTCGGTCGGGCTTGGGAATCGGCTTGATACGAGACGAAGGAGGAGAGGCGGCTCCTGGAGATAGGTCCTTGTCTTCGGGTAGAGGGTCGAGAGAAGGCTCTTGCATCGTCGCCTGAATCGGAGAGGGGAACGACGTATGTGTTAGGTCGAGCCTTGTTGCTTCTTGGACGGCAGCGGCATCCTCAGGCATCATGCCTCGATCATCCCCAAGCACGCCCGTGTTGTCGGGAAGCATGGTCGCATCGGTTGTGTAATGGCTCAGTTGTTCGGCGACATCGTTGTCGGTAAACCTCTGGTCGGCAGTGTGATCATGATCGTCGCCGATAGGAGGATAGCCACCCTCGTGGATAAAGGTCCGGGGCTCATATGCGACACTCATGGTGCCTACGAATTGATGTCGTCGAGGCTCTGCTGTGGTAGATGACGCGGGCGTTGCGGGAAACGAGAAGGCGATGTCAAGCCGTCGCGGGGCTATTTCAAGTCGTTGATGTTGAAGGAAGGTATCGGTATCGGGTTGCAATGTGCTTCGGAGTCGGAGTCCAAAAGGCCGAGTCGGATCAACGGTTATGGTAGGCCGTTATGCAGATGCGCTGCGTTTCGATATGATATGAAATGTGATGGTGAGTGAAGCTCGGCTCGGAGAATGGAGGCCTGAAAAATAGGGCTGGTATGAAGGTCGGAAGCCAACGGAAAATGGGGCGGAGCCAAGAGGCTTGACGTGTGTTGATTAGTCAAACTGGTTCACGTGACAGCGCGGAAGTGCGTGGCCAATGCGTCACTTAAACAGGTACGTATCCGTATCCGTGGGCGGGCAGGCTGTCAAGTGGCACCGGTTGAGCCGAATCGTCGTTTGTCGTTTGTCGTTTGCCTTGCCTTGCTTCCTCGATACGTCGCGCCACGATGCGAATGAGGCTGTATTAGTAGGTATTCAGAGCCTTCTAGGCAGACAGCCTGATGACTCGAAACGGAAGGTCCTGACGGTCCTTGGGTTGGTTTGGAAGTCCGGAAGTACGTAGAAAGACGTGACTCACGGCCGTGCCTCTGAGTGGCGCCTCGCGATGGAGGCGTGGGGAAGGGGGCAAGGCTGCGACGCGCCTGTGAACGGCTGCACTAACAGCGAGAATGCAGAATGCAAATATATCATGCGTCTCCGCCTTGCGCTGCCTGCTCCCGCTGAGGGAGCCCGTTAGCTGTTGCCCAGTCTTTACTCAAAGACTGGCTGTACAGTCGGGTCCGATGCAATGCGAGCCACGCCAACCGTAGGCTCAATATGCTCCCCCAGCATCATCTCGTGACCTCGTTCACGGTGTCTTCGGCCAAGCTGACTTTGCTTATTGGAGGGACCTGGTCACCCGGCATCGACTTTGCCCATGTCCCACTCGGTGACGTGCACTATACACAGAAGCTGCCTGATCCCAGTTTCCAAGGACTTGAGGTTGCGTCAGGGTCGCGAGCTGGCGAGATCTGGCTGACACGTCCAAGCATGAAACTGTGTTTTCCAGATAGTCCCTATTGGACGTTGCGTAGCCAAGCGGACAGGGACCTGTATGTGTGAGCTTCCTGAAGGAGGCGAGGCAGAGGCCATGACTGGTTAGTTGGGCTGAGTATTGAGGGTCTGTCCCTCGCAGGCGCCTGAGTCACCTCGTCCTGTTGTTTGGTACTTTCGTTGGCGAGGCATCCAGTACCTTTCTGCAATGTGGCAAGTGTTGGGTGCTGGACAACTTTGTCCAACGTGAACCTGCGAATGAGTCGAGATGATGGCCTCGGGCGCAACACTCTGCGAATATCAGAGCAAGAACTGACAACAAAGCTGAACCTGTCAACGCGTTGTGGACTCATCGCGTAGGTATCCGGATGCGAGGGTTCCAGCATGTGAGTGGCACAAGGGGGTGACGATGATGGATGGATGTTGAGCCTGAGGCATTGGCGACGGTCGGAATGGTCCCCAAGGCTCCAAGGCCGTCAACTGCGACGCCCGCTAGAAAACGCGGAGCGATTCGAATGGGGAGCAATTGGTCCGCCATGAATAATTCCAGCAGAGATCAGAGCGACAGGTTGTTGGTGTTGGCCCATGGATCCAATGTCGGTCGGGAGGGAGTGAGTGATGAGGGGAAATACGGGGACTGCAGGTTTGGAGACACCTTGTTGTTTTGGGCGTCTTGGTTCGTTCTAGGTTGTAAGGCACTTCTGCATTTACACCCGAAATATGAGGTTGAACTTCTGGTTCAGCCAGCGAGCGACAGCGATACGACCTGGCCTGTCTGTACATGGGCCAACCCCAAAACAGCTAATACGCCTGGACTGTGATACCACACAAATTGTGCACATCATTATTGGTGAGCATTTGGAGGATGCATTTCAGGTGGTCGCTGGTTGTTGGCCCGTTTACATGAACTGTATTGAATCATATCTTCTTGGGTGATAAATACATTTCATCTATTGATACCAACATGTTCGTGTCCCAACAATTCCCATACGCGAATTGTACCTTTTCCAGTTTAATAATCATGCCGTTTGAGCTTACGGTGCTGATCGCTGCAATGAACCGTTCCCCGCGTCCGATCATGAAGGAGGCCGCCGTCGATTGGTGCCAAGATACACAAACAGCGCCGCCGAAGGAGGTGGCTTGTTACCCCTTCCGAGCCGTTCACGATGCTTCATTGTTTTATCGCAGCGCTGCGTGAAGGCTTCTGTTTGCTAATCTAGGCCAAGATGCGCTACAATATGAGGTTGCGCCGCAACACAGGTACTAGTTGTCTGAAGTTGCAAGCCACCATTACGCTTCACTCATCGTTCGCACAACGGTAAATACTCTTAATCAAGTATTAAGGTATTTCAATCAATTATATATAGTGCAACCTCGTACCACGCTCCTTCTGTTCTTCATCACCTTTCACTCTTCAGTCTTCTCAATTATACTCACTCTTAGACATCCATCTCGTCTCAATTCTGCTCTTCATATAAGCCCATACACGCACATACACACTTACATCCACCATGTCGATAGGCAAAATCTCCACCTGCCTCTGGTTCGAAAACCAGGCCGAAGAAGCAGCAAACTGCTACGTCTCCATCTTTGCACCAGACTCCAAAATCACCACGATCCAGCGCTACTCCGAGGCCGGCAAGGAGCAGCACGGCCGCGAGCCCGGGTCCGTAATGGTAGTTGAGTTCGACCTCCGAGGCCACCACTTTGTCGCCCTCAACGGCGGACCCGCCCCGTGGAAGTTCAGCGAGGCCATCTCCCTCATGGTCGACTGCAAGGACCAGGCAGAGGTGGACCACTTCTGGGAGAAGCTGGGGGAGGGTGCTGATCACTCTCGCCAGCAGTGCGGGTGGCTTGGCGACAAGTTTGGCATCGCGTGGCAGGTTACACCGACTGTGCTGAAGGAGATGCTGAGCTCGGGTGATAAGGCGGCGGCAGACAGGGCGACTGTGGCTATGATGAAGATGAAGAAGCTTGATATTGCTGAGTTGGAAAAGGCGTTCAAGGGATGAGGCGACTTGATCAATGCATCAGATCCTATCAGGTTGGAGTTTCATATGATTGGTATTTCAACTTGTCATGATGTCTCTCTGGCGATGGCCGCGATAGGGTGGACATGAAAAGATGGGTCTATGGTTAGGCAGAAGCCCAATAAAATGAAAAAGTTCAAGATATCTCTTCGATATGATGCTATATTTATTACACCTTCATAAACTTGAGCCAATTCACATCATGTTGAGCTTAAGAGACGGTCCACAGGGGCCTACCCACTCAAGCTCTCGTCACCAGCTGAGTACCCGACTGGGGACTTAAAGGGTTCGCGAATGGTTCATGTCATTCCACCTCTTGGGACCCTAGCGACGAGCCGCAGGGAGATCCCAGAAATTCCAAAGCAAGGACGAGATTTGAAAAATTGTTTTGAGCCTCGTCATCACGCTACCACATTCGGGGGTTGAATCCGCGGTTGCTCTAAACAAGTACCTCGGCGAGCATGCCCCGAGATTCGGTTATTTACCGAGCCGTCTATCGACTTGGACTCATTGACTCCGAGAGCGGCTTTTGCCCAGAGTTATTTTTTTAATACCCGCGTGATGGTCTGCAGGAGCCAGGGCCGGTTAGATTCCGACCCAGACCTGTGGATTAAGTGCATGGTCTGGTGTCTAAAGTGTTACCATCTTCATCACATCACACTTCAAGTTGACAGCATGCCACGGACTGGAAAGATGGAGGGAGACCCGTCCCCATGGTACTCAGTTACGTTATGCTTGCTGCTACGCGCAGATATCCTCGTATGACTCCATCTACAAGTATCCAGAGCAATCACGCTGTCAGGAGCTTCAGCTCCCAAAGCTCTTCTTGTTGGCGGCTCCATTAGAGCTTTCCCCGGCCCACTACCTGCTGCAACTACCTAGTTAGTCTCGAGCTCTATCCCCAATTATGCAGGCAGGGACAGTTGCTCCTTCGGTTTTAGCGGCCTAGATCGGCTCACCCTCCTCCACCTTAATCAATCTTTTTTATCTCCCCCTCCTCTCGATCAATTTTCTTCCCTCCAACATCAAACTTGTTTCTTGCTTCTTATTACTTTTTGAAGGAATCACTTTAGAAACCCTCTCGGCTGGCATTGCCTCTCTTCCATCTACACTTTGCATCAAACAGCTGTCACCAACGCTGAGCTTTCTTCATATCGCCTGCAACAGACTTATAGCACGCTCCTCCATTGCTTTCAAGTCCGAGCATGGCAGAACCAGCTCCAAGCTCGCTCGCTAGCGATGGCCAGCATGATGAGCAGGCTTCAAAGCCTCAGCACCCTACGAATGTGCTCGTGAACCAGGAAGAGGGGAATGCCCGAGAGGGTGACTATGATATGGAGACAGTTGAGCGTGTGTATCGGTATGTGGTCGCAATCTCCTCTTGGCGAACAATTTACTCACAAAAACTACAGAAAGATTGATCTCCGCATCATTCCTGGTTAGTCCAAGTCTTTATAATTGACAGAATCGCATGCTCATCAGACTCACAGCTTTTTGGGTCCTCTACTTCCTCTGTTCGGCCATCAGATCCAACATTGGAATTGCTCAGACTATGAACAAGGATAAAGGTCATGACCTCATGACTATGCTTGGGTTGACTCCTAAGGATACTTCGACTGCTCTGGCCCTGTTCTATGTCGCCTATGTCATCTTTGACTTCCCTTCCAATCTGGTCATGAGCAAGCTCAGCCCCCGTCTCTGGATGGCTCGAATTGTCTTCGCTACTGGCGTCGTTGGTACTTGCTTCGCTGCTGTCCAAGATCCCTGGAGCGTCAAGCTTCTTCGATTCTTGCTTGGAGCTGTCATTGCAGGCATGTGGCCCGGCATGGCTTTCTACCTCACTCTCTTCTATCCTCCTTCGCGCACAGGAAAGAGAATTGGCATGTACTTTACTGCCGCTCAGGTTTCTGCCGCAGTGGTTGGCCTTGTGTCTGCAGGTTTCCAACTCATGGACGGAGCAGGTGGCCTTGTCGGTTTCCGCTGGATGTTCCTCATCTATGGTCTCGTCGCCGTTGTCTTGAGCTTCATCCTTCTCTGGTGGCTCCCCGATCGTCCTCTTGCGCCTGGCCAGACTAGATCTCGGACCGGCATCTTCAAGTGGCTGCCTCCTTCCCCTGAGGTACTCAAGGGTCAGGATGCAATCATTCACTATCACGATCTTCGCCGTGTATACCACGCTCGTCCCTGGACTGCCAAGGACCTTCTTCACGTCCTCCTTGACTGGCGACTCTGGCCTCTGACCATGATGTACTTTGGTGTTGTCGGAGTTGGTATCGGCACTCAGCTGTACGGCTCTGTCATCATCGCCTCCATTCAGCCTGGCTCTAGTGGTGTCAAGGTCAGCTTGCTGTTTGCTCCCATCTGGATTATGGATCTCATCGCAATCCTCATCGTCACGCCCATCTCGGACCGCTTCCATCGATCTCGCCCATACTTTTTCGCGGCTTCCGCTTGCATCCAGATCGCTGGTCTTCTCACGGTCACTCTGGCCACCAACAACGGTTGGGCTCGATACGGTGGTCTTCTCATGGTCGGATTTGGCCTCGGTCCTACTGTCCCCATTTGCATGGCCTGGAGTTCCGAGATCTTCCAGAAGCGCCATGGTGAAGTTGGAGTTGCCGCCGCCACCGCTCTTGTCTCTGGCCTGGGCAACCTAGGAAGTGTCGTTACCACCTATGCTCTCTACACTGGTTGGCCCGAAGATGCTGCTCCTGGACCTCACCAGTACCGCAGGAGCAACTACACCATGATTGGAATTCTGTGCATGAGCATCCTCAGCGCCTTTGTCATGAAGGCTCTCCTCACTGTTTTCGGCAACCCGCCCAGCACCAAGCTCCAGGACGACTCTTCCAGTGAGTTTGACGATGGCGCGGCTCGACGGGAGGCCAACGAGCGTGGCTTTGGCTCTCTTCCCTGGAAGAAGGCCAACCGTACTTAATCCTCTTTAACACCAAGAGGAGTCGTTCGCCTAAACTTGATCTTCAACTATCGCCTCTGGCCGACGACCAATTCACTTCTCTGCGGCATGTATTTCAACCTACATGCCAGCTATTTTCCACGTAGCATCTCTTTTACTGAGTATGCTTTTACAACATTCACTTCACTATTTTGCCATGACAACGGCTCAGTCGCTGGATCTCTGGGGCGTCTACCATCAATGCTTGACCTATTCTACGGGTCATTCATGGCGGCGGCCTCAACAGCAACGTGCTTTGCGGAAGACTCTCCGACCTTGCGATGGACGAGGTGACAATGCTTCAGCGCTATCACCTCGCCCTCCGTCAGGTCAGACCCTTCTCGAGCATTCATGCCTTGCCAGGATTATCGTGCTTCTTCTTTTGCTTCGGCACTGATTTCCACGCATCGTTTTGCTCTTTATGATACCCCATCAGCGTTTGTACACGCTGTCCTACGAGTTTCATGTCCCCTCGGCAGCGAAAGTGCTTCTACGCCATCGCTTTGCGGATAGTGTGTTTGAACCAGGGCCCGCGGCGACAATGCTGCTGCGCTATCGTTTGGCGGGCTCTGTGGGCGTTTAAACGTGTTGATTTTTTCAAGGGAGGTGGAAAAAAGGAAATGTGGCCGTTATAGGCCAGGTGTGTTTGGGGAGATTATTTACACATGTCGTATTGTTCAAGACTAGAGTTATAGCTTGTATGAGACTTGTTACTCCCCGCTTGTCGTTTTCACATGTTATCTGTGCATGAGATGACAAGGCAATCGTTGCCAAGATATCTGATACTGACCCATTGTTTGGAACGTTTAGCCAAGCCCAAGTGCGAAACAGGAGGTGGTAACTTCGCAAACAACTCTTAAGATAACTTAGGGGGTTTCTGACCCCCTTTGGTTTCTAAACCCCCCTCCAAGTGTTCTGGAGAAAGGCAAGGTATACCGATTGGCCTCGATCAATCAACTAAACATAGAAGTTTAACAGCCAAACAGTTTCATCAACAGCCTTGGGGGTCAGAAGCCAGTGAGTCTGAAACCCTCTAAATCATCTTGCTCTATTCACTAGACTCCTGAATCATTTCAACTTTCTCTTTGAGAGTATTCGACATGCACTTCAAGTCCTTCACCATGTTATGTTACTCAAAAAGTCATAAGCACCAAATCGCGTTCAATATTGTCTCGAGTTAAATGGCGGTACATGGCTATGCTACACACCCGTGGGTAAATTCATATGCACATGAAAGAACAAAAGGAACACGACTCCAGATCTCAGTTCCCAATTCCCATTCCCCTCCTCACGGCCAGCCCTCTTTCCTTCCACACGTCTTGGTCACAGACCGAAGCGGTGTGTATTTGTTTCTGAGGGCCAGCCGCTCCGTTAATCCTTGGAACTTGAAAATTTTCCCCTAAATCCTTCTCCTCCTTCTAAATCCTTGTGGTAGTTGTTGTTTTCTATGATTTGTGACAAAGTGACTTGCATCATTGTTGGTAAGGGTTTACCAGGAGAAGCCGAGCATGCGGCGGAGGCGCTGGGGAGTGTCGGGGGTGGCGGTCTCGCGGGCGTACTCAACGACCTCGGTCACGTACACCGTCTCAGCGGCACGGGTGGAAGCGGCCTGAGTAGCCAGTGTGGTGGACTGAGGGCAGGTGGTGACGATGGAGATGATGGTAGCAGCGGACTGAGATCCGTTGGCACCGCAGCCGACAGTGACAGTCTCAGTCTCGGTGACCTTGGCAGTGACGGTCTCGGTAACGGCATCGGTGTTGCCGCCGACAGTAACGGTGACGGTGCCGTCAGTGTTTCCACCAACAGTAACAGTGACAACGCCGTTGGTGCCAGAGGGAGCAACAGTGGTGTCCTCACCGATGGCAGAGGAGTCGGTAGCCTCAGGGGCAGGGACCGAGGTCTCGTCGTCGTCGTCGGATCCAGCGGGGACGGTGACGACACCAGTGCCAGAGGGAGCAGCGGTGCTAAGGGTGATAGAGGTGACGCTGATCTCACCGTCGCTCTTGGTCATGGTGATGACAATGGCGCTGGACTCAACGCCCTGGGTGCCAGTAACCTCCTCGGTAGCCTCAGTGGTAGCAGCATCCTGGGTAGAGTCAACATCGGTAGAGACGACACCGGTGCCAGTGGGCACGCCAGTGGTGAGAGTGATGGCAGTGACGGTGACCTCGCCGTTGCTGTTGGTCATGGTGATGCTGGTGACAACAGCGCCAGTCTGGGTGCCAGTAACCTCCTCAGAAGCCTCAGTGGTGGCGACATCCTGGGTGGACTCGGCGTCAGACTCAGCAACACCGGTGGTCTCAGCAGCTCCGGTAGTCTCAGCGTCGGCAGTAGTCTCAGCATCAGCAGTGGTCTCAACGGCAGTCTCGCCAGTCTCGGTAGGGCCCTTGATGACGGGGGTACCATCGGAGATCTCGCAAGACTCGGAGACGGTAAGAGTGCGGGTGGAGATGACGACGTTGCCGTTGCCAATGTAAGACTTGGACTCGCC
Source organism: Fusarium ambrosium (assembly GCA_003947045.1). NCBI lineage: Eukaryota > Fungi > Ascomycota > Sordariomycetes > Hypocreales > Nectriaceae > Fusarium > Fusarium ambrosium. The sequence continues at coordinate 375,575 of NIZV01000003.1, forward strand.
AGTGATGGTGGCATCGGAGGGCAGGATGATAGAGGCGGTCTCAGTGGATTCCTTGGTGACGGGAGTAGGGGCCTGGGCAGTGGAGGCAGCATCAGCGAGACAGTTGGTGAGCTGCTTCTGGCAGTCGGCGACACGGAAGTTCTTGCCAGCGATGGTGGAGCAAGACTTGAACTGCTTGTTGCAAGCGTCGGTGAGGGCATCGCCAATCTCGGTGAAGCTCTGCTCCTCGCTGTCACGGCCGACGATGTAGTTGCCGCTGCTGCCAGCCTTGACAGGGGGGCAGGCAGCACCAATGACGATGGTTCGGTGGAAGATGGTGACCTCGCGAATCACAACGATGACGGGCTTGGGGATCTTGGAGACGACGGCAGTGCCAGAGGTCTTGACCTCACCAGTGGTGAGGGTAGACTCCTCAGGGACGATGGTGGAGGCAATGGCGGAAGTCTCAACAGCGATGGAGGTGTTGGGAAGAGACCAGTAGGGCCAGTAGCAGTGCTGCCACCGAAGCCAGTGGAGAGGATGTTGGTAGAGAAGCTGGTAGGGATGGTGGACTCAACCTCAGTGCTGGTCTCAGCATCGCCGGAGGCAGTGCCGGCAGTCTGGGCGCCAGTCTCCTCAGCACTGGTGGTGTCCTCAGCGTCCTGGGAGCTGGCAACGGACTGGGTCTCAGAGGCAGCAGAAGTCTCAGCAGTGTTGTCACCGGAAGGGACGATAACAGTGCTCTCAACCTCGCCAGTGGTCTGGGTAGCCGCGCACTTGGTGCAGGGGATGGTGATGGTCTGCTCCTCGGTGATGGTAGTTCCCTCAGTGACGTAGGTGGTGGGGACAACAGTGGTGATGTCGGCAGTCTGCTCAGTCACGTTGCCATCGTCAACAGGGAGGGAAGAGGTGGCAGCCTCAGTCTCAGTGGTAGTGTTGGCATCAGCGGTCTCGGCAGTAGACTCAGCACCAGTGGTGTTGGCGTCGCAGTCTCAGCGGTGGACTCGGCCTCGGCGGTCGAAGTAGCCTCGCACTGGGAGCAAGGGATGGTGATGGTCTCGTCGACGAAGATGGTGGTACCGTCAGTGATGTAAGAGGTAGGGACCACGGTAGTGATATCGGCAGTCTGCTCAGTAACGTTGCCATCGACGATAGACTCGGAAGAAGTGCCAGCAGCATCAGCAGTCTCGGCAGTGGACTCTGCGTCAACGGAGGCAGTGGTGGTAGCAGTGCAGGCAGAGGCGCTGCAGGGGATGGTGATGGTCTCGTCAACCCAGATAGTAGTTCCATCGGTGATGTAGGAAGTAGGAACCACAGTGGTGATGTCCTCAGTGGCCTCCTCGGCAGCGACGCTGGAGCTGGGCTTGCGCCTGGTGACGGTCTTGGTCAAGGTGACCTTGTCCTGAGCAAGGATACCCTCGACGAGGTACTGCAGGCCAACGGCCGCGACAAGTGCGTTGCGCATGTACATGTTGAAAGGCTCTCGGGGAAGTTGGAAGGTTGGCGGGTAGTTGATTTGTTTTGTTGTTTTGTCAAGGAATGAATGGTTCTATCAAAGAACCAAAGAGTTGAAGATTTTGTTAGAAGGCGAACCAAGCACCTGTCTCGAAGAGAATGACTGAGAAGCAAACCCAAAACGGGGAACAAAACGAATGAGAAGAGAAAGAAGAAGCTGAGGTGGTGATGAAGAAAAGTAGTAGTAGGAGAGAGGCCAAGAGAGACGGCGAGAGCTTCGTCTTTATGGAAGTTTCTGACCGGCCCCCAGGCTCTTGTGGAAGGCCAGGGCCAGCCGTGACAGGTCGTGGCCGAGGGCACGGTGATCCCGGGCATCGATCGGGAGTTGATTGAGGTGGCCTGAACATGAGACGTGACGGACATGTTGTTGCTTGCCCCCCCTCCACTCCAGGACCGTGATGGAGCAACTGGAAAGACGAGACGTGGTTCTGGAGAAAGTGGGTTATCTGACATGGGTAAGGTCGTGCCATATGGGGGTCCAGCATCCAGGGCGGTTACCTGCTAAACAGAACGATATAGATACAGTATAAGCATGGGCCCCCGGATGGCGAGTCGGCTTGTCGCCAGATGCGAGGAGGCATCATTGGAGGGATTGGGCCCCCCTGCCGCCGTCCATCTGGTGATGGCCGTTTTTCGAGGCCGGAGAATTGATGGGGCAAACATGTTCTCTGACGACTTTGGCATGCGCTTTCATGATCGACTCTCGGTTGTTTAGACGTTTCTGATGAGTAAAGTTAAGGGGTTCTGCAGGTGGCCGCGGTGGTCGGTCGGCTACCTAAGCGGGTTGACAGCTTCACGATTGGCAACTCTGCCGTGTGGTGGTGATGCTATTTCGAGTCTCACTCCCCGTCGTCGTAATGGTCAGCACTCGCTGACAATATGGATGAGACCGCCATCATCCCAAGTTCCAGCCAGTACAAGGCGGACGCTGACTTGATTGGGCTCATTGCTGATGCTCCTGCTAATTTGCTTGAACCGTATATTTCCTGTTTCTGGGCAGAGCGGCTGCTGCGGGAATATGCAAGATCTAGGATCGTCGTTGGAGAGCATGTCACAGGCAGAGGAGGGCAAGCAACAGACAGACGTTCCATGGGAAGGATGGAAAAGCAGGGGTGGTGCGGAGACCTAAGGCAGGTACCAAGGTATGCATAAAGTGGACTTGCAGGGGGCGGGGTTCAACGTCGCACGAGGGGCTCTTTGACATGGGGATCTTAAGGGGTTATCGTCCGCTCTTGGGCTGATCATGGATGGAAATACCACGCTCGGATAGGGAATAAACAACTGAACTATTAATTAACGAGGCTGTTTGTTGATGAGCCAAACAAAGATGCTAATTACGGCTTGTTGCCCGTATATTGATCAAAATGATCTAACTGAAGTATACTCAACGATGTAATAATCCGTTGTTACTCTAACAACTCTCGCATCATCCATGTTAGAAAACTCCTCAGCCTCACTGCATGTACCTATAATCATCTATAATTATCCATACACAAGTTCAACAACTGTATCAATTTTCCGACGCTGGTGAACCAATCTTGTCCAAAACGTGACATTTCTCTTCAAAAGCCAATCGCCTTGATCCTCAGCTGTCTTGGCCCAAGCTTCGTCCAGAAGCGAACCAGGGTTCCAGGTTTCAAGCCCGGGGAGGGGATGCCTCGAAGTCGTTTCAGAAGCCCCCCCAGTCTTCTACCAAACTGTGATGCACAGCCTGGTTTTTTTCTTTGTGCACGCGCGGCGGGATGACTCTGTATGGATGGAAGAAGATGCGAACCATTCGTCGATCCTTACACTCACACCCCCCAGTCCCTCTCATGTTTCGGGAAGCATGATGTATTCCTGAAGATGGTGCAGCTCCGCCCTCCCCTTCGGAAACGCGCAACAACTCAAATGTCGACTTGCGATTGCATGTTTGGTTTAATCCGGGAAATTATCACGACGTCAAGGGTGTCGCCTACGTCTGGGATATGTTTCCCGTTTGCGAGGATCATCCATCACCAAGTGATCCTAGGCCACGAGGCTCCCCCCCCTCATGTATGTATGTACCCCCCACAGCCACACAGAGAGATGGTTTTCATATAAATTGAAGGAAATTGGGATGAACCATGGCAAAGACAGAATCACGACTCAGTACCAGCTGAATTTTGATTTCCTTGTCATCCTGCCTTACCTTGTATTCCTTGCAAAAACGCCCCAGAACCAAAGAGCCGTCTGTCAACCCCCCGTCAGATGTCCGCCCCCCCGACCATCGTCAATCGGCACGACCGGGTCTACCGCCAGTTAATTAATCAACATAGCTTCGTCGCCTTGCGTAAGCTTGTTTCTGTTTCATGAAACGGAACGGGTCTTGTAATCCTCTGCAATCATTCAGAGTAAATAGAGCGCCGCACATCTGCTGACAGTTGCATCTTTGGAACTTTGACAATGGAGCCTCAATCAATTTTTCATGAAATTTTTTTTTTTTTTGCCATTGTATTTTGTCATTGTGGCGGTGACCGATATTACTTGAATATTGAAGGCGACTTTCGGGATTCCCATATGAATATATATGAATTATTGATTAGAGTTCTATCTTTGGACCCGTTTATAGTAGTCATCGTAAGAGGCTCAATCTTGCCGTCCACTCATCTTAGTCGAGTTGATTGATTGCCAGGCTGTTAGCCAGATCAAGGGGCCTCCAAGTCTCAATCCGACACCAATCCATATTAACCCGGACGAAATAAATCTTGTTTTGGTTTACATCTTCCGATTAACCCGTTTATTAATGTTAGTGACCTTTTTGACTGCGTTGAGCCCAAATTGCATCAAACCTCAACTCCTTGATCATGCAGCTTGCCCTCTAGATAATCTCTTTATCCCGTCCACGTCTCGCTCTATTAAGGAGTAAGCCCCCAAAAGCAAACATTTAGAGTATTCCCCATACAGAAACTTGGGGACATCAGTTATTCTTGCACTTTCTCTTTCATGGTCCAGTGTTTCGCCATCAATGTCTTCTCTGTATAGGGTGGGCGCACCATGTCAGCGTGGTAACAACAACCCAACTCCAGCCACAATTCAACAAGATCGTTAACAACATGCAATATTATTAACGCCCTGAGAGATTCATTACAAGTCAAGAATGACAAGTCCAAAGATCCAAACTGCCCAACTCGGTCAACTTGGTGGGACCCCGGTCCTTGGGGACGGGTCGCCGTTCCTGCATTAGCCTCCATCCCAACTCGATCCAAACAAAAATCAGGATGGGTGGCCTCAGGCCAAGTATGGCGCCAAAATTGAAGTGATGGGCAATCACAATCAAGTCGGGTTGCCACATGCGATGACGGATCTCCCCTTGCTGGGACATGTCGTTCGTCGTTCTCACTATTCCGAAACTTGATTGCTCACCTGACAACCGTCGCATTGAGACCAAGGCTCTCATAAGGCCTTGAGCGAGCCGTCATTTGAGTGTGTGGAAATTTCCTTACATGCAGATCGTTGAAGTCCTGCATCTAGATCAGATCGTCCAGTTTCCTCTCCCTTCGTAAAAGTGTAGTCTCATCCCGCAGGGTACCCGACTTCCCTTGAGAGGCACCGATAAGATTCCACCCCTTCGCCTCACCCACCGTCTACGCAACCTGGCGCATGGCTTCCTATTTAATTAACCTAAAGTTACTAAAAGTGATAAATTGTTCTGTAAACCACCAAGTTGGAGTGTCACTTTAGTGCCAAATGCATAGACGGGCGTGCACTAGTCGAGAATTGCGTAACTCAGGGGCTTGTAGTTCCTCGAATAAGCATTAACAAGAATTATTGTTAGCAACTCCTAGAAGTTAAATATACCCTGGATAACAGAGAATTGTCATATTTAGTAACAATTGAGTCGATATGAGTAAGGCATAGAAAGAGGCGGGCACCTCTCCAAGAGAAGCAATTAGCGATTACTCAAGTCAGAGTCTCGGTGAGATATATCCGAGACAACGCGGACTATAGCCTGAATAAAACCTAAATAACTGAATGGGTTAGGTTCGCTAGCTTCATAATGATAGTTTTACACTCCTTATCTTTGACACGACTGCCTCACGAACGAACAACGCGGTACTCATAATGGAGAGTGACTTGACATGAGAGAGAGCCAATTCTGCTACCTTTCCCACTAGTCTGATCACTACTATCATAGAATTTATATATGATATAGCGCGTGTTAAATGAGCAGGAATTATTTCACGTGGGTTCAGAAAGCGTGCTCCCTTGTCCAAAGCACGTATTTGCGTGTGGCGTAGGGTGAACGGTTAGCAAGTAGCACTAGCTACGCATCTATGAATGCACAACTGTCCGATCTCATTTTAATGGTCAAGGGAACAGGTTTGGATTTATGACGGATTATTCTCTCCTTAACATTGGCCTTTCGGGCAGTTTCGAGCATGGTGACTGAGATGGGAACTCAACGAGGCATTACCCGCCCTGATCCTGGGCTCAAACAATGACGACGAATTGAGAAGAAATAGTGAGTTTAATACCAGCGGTGAGTATTTTTAAAGCGCAGAACAAGGGGAAGGGAAGGATAGCAAAGCGGTAAGTGAAACAGTTAAGAGACGAGGAAAGGGTATGTAAGGGAATAGGCGACAGACGGGGGGCATGGGGGGCATGGGGGCACAGTGGCAAACGAGAGAGGATGGGGATCTCAAAATTCAGGACAACGAAGACGTGTCATCCCAACTTATTCTTCATCTTGGTTGAAGAAGGCTAGACTACCCAACATTCTCAGATGAATCTCCACATCCTCGGTAGAAGAACCCGCAGAGAAGGAAAAACTTCTCATAGAATGTCAAGGGGTAGAACAAACGCCACAAAAACAATCCCAGTCTAGAAAATTTAGGGGGCTTTGACGGGGGGGGGGATATTATTAGTAGCTCCTGTCTGGGGAAAGCTGGTTTCCAGAGATTGATTAGATTGATAAGATGCGATTGTCATGACCACCACCTCCCCCGAGATCGGACTTTTTTTTTTTTAAAACAACGCGCCGTGTCTTTTTTTAATAACTCGCACTATATGTTCGGAGACCCGAACAAAATAGGAATGAGGTGTACGTAACGGTAAGACTTCTCGTTTGTGATCTGGTAAGTGTCGCCGCGTCTTGCTCCGGCTGCATTGTAACAAAGAGGTGAAATCTGCTCGTCTCATGACGAGAAAAAACGCGTGGGGCACACAGGAGCAACCAACCCCCCCCGCGGCGCCCGCATAGCCACGGTAAACATATGTACAGAACAGAAAAGTGGCTTACAGCAACTCGCAGACCGCCGGGTCTGTTGCTTCCCTATTGTCGTACCTATCTCAAAAGGAAAAATCGGAAAACTTCAAAAGTCACGGGCCCACTTGAGTTGGGCTGAGATCACAGGGGGGGAGAAAAAAAAAGCACCTCATCTCACCGGGAAGGTTCCTGGCTTTCTCACCATGGAAGCAAAAAGAGGGGCCCCGAGAGAGCTCATTATCCATGATGGGCTCTTTGCACGGGTGCAACTGGTACCTTACCCTACAGATACTAGCTTCGTCAGAAGCCGGCAAACTCTCCATGGGCCATCATCAAGTGACGCACCTTTGACGAAGAAGATGGGCTAGAGCTTCGCAATCACCGATTTTCTCTCCCCCTTGACCTTGGCAGAAGACTCAAATCTATGAGCCTTTGACGTATCTCCAGATTGTAACTCTTCGTTGGCCGTAATGCAATGGCTGTTTCCGTGCCTGTATCTTGAATTCTTGAACCCTCGTCCAAAAAAAAAAACCCCATTCCTCTCGTCCGTTTCTTTCTCTCTCCCCGCTTCACAAGACTCGGTAAATCCACTTTCTCACCTCTTTCCTCCTCCATTCAGTAGCCGAAACCCTTGCCTGTCACACTTGATTCGGGAAAAAAAAGAAACATTGTCTCTCTCTTGGCGAAGCAGCCATTCCTTTTTTTTCTCCCTTACTCTTCCACACACACACACACCTGTTCTAGCCCGCTGGTAAAAAAAGTCCCGCTTTCCATCCCGGCTGCTTTCCGCTCCCCGGCTTCCCTCGACCGCCGGGCTGCATCGGCCAAGCTTCGGACGGCCCCCCCCTGACTTATCAGATCCTGGGGTTAGAAAGACACCGAAAGACAGGGCTCACACTGTACGCAAGGAGTCCAGAAGGAGAAGGAAAGAAAAGAGACAAGTCAAAATTTAGCCCCAGCCATGGCGCGCTTTGTGGATTTGGATGAAGAGGAAGACGCTGGGGCGGGCCCTGCGGGTGGTCCTCGTGCTGGGGGCGCCCGAGCTCATCATGAGGCCGCCGCGCCTCCGCCGCCAATGTCTATGCCCGTGCCGGTCCCGATGCCGGGTCAGCTACAGCTACTACTACAACATGACGCCGACCCCCAGCTGCAGCAGCTCTCCCAGAAAGAACAGCATCTCCTCCTGCTCAAGAAGCTTCACCTGTTGTCTGCCAACGGCCGGAATGGACCTTGGTCGCACTCCCTGTACAACCCAGAGCCGCTAGGCACCATGGACTCTTCCACTTTCAGGGCGCCCGTCACGGACGCGATGCAGATCTATCCGTGAGTTTGAACCCCCTTTCTCTTTTGTTGTGATGCCCAATGCCTCAATGGTTCATTCCTTGAAGTCGTCCCGTCCATCATGAGATGTTGCCAGCCCCTCGCGTCTTGATGTTGTACCCGTCATGATAACTCCTCATACTAACCCCTGACACAGCATCGCCGTCGCCGTCGCTTCCTCCATCGATCTAAACACTCTCGATGCCCTCTCTCGCACGTGTCGGCTCATCCATCATGGTCTCCTGCAGTACCGCACCATCCTCCTTGCCTCAACCCTCCACTGCCGTAACGAGAGGGTCCCCGTAGATGGCTCCGAGACCTTTCGCTACCGCGCTCGCGCCGGTAACTGGTACTACATGGAGGATGGCCGCAGCTACAGCGGCAAGTCGGGCGACTGCGCCCGTGACATGGTTGGCGAGTGCCGTAGATGCGGCGAAGTGATATGCAGGGTACGTGCATGAGCCTGCGAGCAGCCGAAGCCGTTGGGCCGTAGTGCAGACGCTGACCGGCCGTGTTTAGAACTGTGCCATCAAGCCACCGGCTCCTGTCGCTCTCCGTGAGAGGCATAGGAGGCTCTGCAAGCCTTGCGTCCACGCCCCAATAGCGACCCTTGCTAAACCTCCTCTGGACCCCGACCTTCCCGTCTCCTCAGAGGCTGTGTCGCGACAGATCTGTAAATGTGCAGATGAGGGCGTTTGGCTATGTCAACCATGTGGACGAAGTATCCGCGGTGCCGATCATGAATATCAACGGTATGTCGCTATCCCCCTGGCGAGGTCGTGCAAGACTAACACTAGTTCTAGCATCTGGCGTTGGCGAAACCAGTATGGAGAGGTCCTCGGAGGTCTCGGTACTGGCATTGGTGAAGGAGACCGAGGTGTCATCTGCGGCCGCGAGGCAGATTGCTGTGCGGCCAAGGAGCGCGAGCAGCAGCTGGACTGCGATGCCGAGGACGCCCGGGACGGAAACGTCGTGACGGGTCCTACCCCTCCGGACGGCACGGCCCACCCGGCGCCGGTGGATGCGCTCATCGACGAGCTCCGCCTTACCCACGAGCGGACCCCGTCCCCGTCCCTCGGCCCGGGCTATTTACGCCACGAGATCGAGGGCATCGGTGGCATCGTAAAACGCAAGCGTGTCCGCATGGTGCGCGTTGGCCACTGTGTCCCCGAGTGGGAAGATGAGCGTGGTAGCGGTAGTCGCGTGCTGGGCCGAGAGGTCCGGGGCGTGCGCCGAAGCTGGTGTGGCTGGTGTTGGCGTGTCATCCCCAGCGAAAAGGACTACCTCAACGAGCCGCCTTCATCATCATCTTCAAGCTCAGGAGGTAGTCGCCGTACGTCGACGTCTACTACGAGGTCGAATGAGTTCAAGTCAAGTCGAGGTGATCTGCAAGACATTTAGTGGATGTTGTTTAAAGTATATGGTGGCGGATTTATTTGCACCTTGAAGGTGTATGATTTTTTTTGCTGTTAAAATACAGCAGTTATACGTATAGGTCGATCTTGATATAAAGAGGGCTCCCAGGGTTTTAAATGGAATATATGATCCATGGATAATAACGTGGCGGGGGGACAAGAGACCCTGGCAATAGGGGTAAAATACACAAGGCTGTTTGCTTGCATTTGAGGAGTTCTTGGTATTTGGCAGTTATACAAAGTGATTTTGCCCATGCGGCCTGGGCCCCAAAAGATCCGCATCTCTCCGTGCTTCCTCACGCCACCACACATAATCCTACACGTGCCTCGGACGGTCTCGTATGTTTGTACAGGTCCGTTCCACCTATGCTGCGCCGCTCTGCCTTTGTTGGCGTATTCGGTAATAATTTCTCTACTACAACTCGCCGCGGTAGAGTATCTCTGTCCTTCGCTTGCGGTCGTCCCTTGCTTTGGTCCGGATAGCACCCCACCTAGCCTCCCTCCGCTCTTGCTTGGCCCTGAGGGCCTTGAGATGTCCCGCCGGCGCCGGCGCAGCCATCTTTACAAAGACTGTTGAGCAACCAAACTTCTCCGCAAGCTTGTTAACACTCCAAGTTACAGGGTCCTCCGCCCGCAATTTCTTCATCTCTTGAATGTCGGTAGCTTTGAGGTTGTAGTTGGGGTCTCGGCGGGCGTAGCTCATTGCTGGAGGAAGTTTGCCTTCGGCGGGAGGAGCCACAGGTGAGCCGGGAGTGTGGCGGAGGCGTGTGATGGCAGCTCGACGCGCATCATTGGGAGGGAGGAAGAGGAATGGCGTATGGAGGGGAGAGGCCTCGGAGGATGGGGGGTTGTAGATGATGGAGTCGGCGGCGGGGAAGGCGGTCCTTCGGTCGGGTTGGAAGGATTCGTGAGGAGCAATCTTGAGTGATCGCTTCGTTCGAGCCGTCGTCTTGTGGCCACGACTAGGAATGAGAGGAAGCCCTGAGGCAGGGGACTTTAGCAGCCGGGCGGCTGGTCGGGCGAGGCTTCGGAACTCCATTGTGGCCGATGAAGTCGAGTGTCGTCGGGGAGTCGAGACGAGAGAGGTACGAAGGAGAAGTAGTGATGGAATTGACGAGGGTTATAACTTCTCACAAGAGCCTCGTTGACCGGGCTGAGGGCGATTGGCCGCGGCAATTGACGTTCGTGCGGTCTGGAGCTGGACCCTCACGAGCACATTGAAGTCGAAGATCTGAAGTTTCTGCCACTACGCTTACCTAAGGGTCCCGCTTACCTAAAATTCGAGAATTGGGTTGATCACGTGGAAGATCAGCGGCTAAGTCACATGACAGTCACGAAATTCCCGGTCGACTGAAGCTACCGCCGGGCCGATGACGTCGAGACCGCCAAAGCCCCTCGGTGGCTGATCACTGAACCCCTCTGTGGCTTGACCATCCCACGCTCACCCGTGCCACGCATTCACGCATCCCAAAGCTGACGAGGCCCTTGTTTCATTCGCAAGCATGTCAGTCAATCAAGCAAGCAAGATCTGCTGTCCCCGGGAAGTCGGGAGACGGGGAAGCAAACGGCCCCTTATGGGTGGCGAATTGCGGCAGGGGAAAAGGGGGCTTGTCGCAAGGGTCCTACTCGAGAAGCCCGGGGGAGAGTGACAGATGGGGAAGCCCAATAATGTGCCTGAGATGTCACCTTTGCTGGTGTTGTTGATGCTGTTGTTCGGGAGCCAAAAGCAAACTACTGTAAACGAGGGATAAGCAGGGCAGGCTCCCTCTTGAGTACCCCCTCGTGGGCATCTCAGCTCGGCTGCCAGCATGTGCGGATCCTGCCCCTTATTAGCCTTTTCTGTGCTGTTCCGTCAGGGCAGGATGAGGGAGAGCCCTGAGGGAGTTGTCACGAGGTCATAGTTGGTAGCGGGGCTATCGCCGGGTTGGTGACGGGCGGGAGAGGGGGGGATGTGATGAGGGATGTGACCAAGATGACCGATAGTGCCCAACCGGATCAAGGAGGACAGGGCAAGGGAAGAACAGGGCAGAGGCTGCACCTTGAGACAGAGGAATGATGAGCAAAGCATCAGGTACTGGAATAGAAACCGCATGTTGTCGAGGCTGTGTGAGCTTGTAAGCAGAAGCTGGCAAGGGGAGCACAGCACAACACAGGTGAGGCATAACGCGACGACCCAGCCCGATCTCAGCCCATCGGATCGGGGGTCATCTGAGATAGGGAGTCAGTCGTGGCCCATTTCTTTTCCGTTTGTTGCTTTTTGGGACGGCACTGGTCGTTTTTTTTTTTATTCGGATGGGTTCCACGGGATATTGGGCGAGGCATGGTTGGCTGTACGATGTACGCTGTGCCTTGCCTTGCATGACTTACTTAACGAGATGCTCCCATGTCCAACCTATGCATATCAATTCATGCAGCGCGCTGTGCCGAAGATGTAAGAGTAGGGCATGAGCATGGACAAGGCGCAGCGAGGCCAACAGAGGATTGGAGGGCAGTAGAATTGCAAAACGCGAAACCGAGTCTAGACCTAGAAGCATTGGATGTCGCGTATGATAGAAAGCTGGTTTCAAGCAGGTTTTTGTGATACTCGGATGGTGTTGTTAGCATCTGTCCGTCGGGAAACCTCGTGGCGCCCGCATGTTCTCGTCTCGTGCTCAAAAGCTCGAGCTCTGGAATTAAATCTCTCGTCTCGTCAGGCCTGAGTGGACGGGTTTATCACTTTCCTGTACGACTCACAGTTGTTGCCCCATAATGTGGCCTTGATAGTGCAATCTTTTTGCCGCTACAAGTTTGATCCCGTGCCTTGCTCAAGGTGCGCTGATCCTTCAGAACAAGCAACAGGTTGGCACAGGTTGATGAGACTCGACAGGACGGGACGGACGCTCGCTCCAAAGCCACCTACGCCGTCGGGCCCCTACCTGCCTTACCTGCCCTTCCTGTCACAATTCTTTCCCCCTCCCTCTCTCACTTCCCGTCTCTTGACTCTTCTCCTCCCTTAACACGACGGCAAACATCCATACAATAAGAAAACCCTGTCGCTGACGAAGCGAGCCACAATCAGCAGAAGCAACTACCACCAACAACACATCAACAACAACAAACCTTGCGTCGTTCGCCCTCAGCAAAGAGTTAACGGCTCCTTGCCGCAGCAATAGCGCGCCCAGCAGTCTCAGCCGCCCTGCCCTCTGAGGCTCGCATCCACTAAATCCCACCACGCTATCTCACGAGGGGCTGTCTGGCTTTTTAAACCTGGGCTGCATCCGCCGAGTATTTCGTCAACGCCCAAGATTTCTTCCTGTTCCTGTTCCTGTCGTTGAACCTGATCGGATCGACCTGGAACCTCGAAAGTCCCGACCGCCCGTCCAACCTAAACCTGATTGCGTCACTCGTCCCTCCGAGAAGTGGCTCCCCCCTTCCGGACCTCGATACCCAGCAAGCCCAAAAGCAAAAGACGGCGGCAGAACGGACAACGGCACTGCCGTGATTAGCTGGTTCCCTAACAACTAGCGCTGGCCGGAGCGGGTCTTGCCTCGAGTGTTGGATCGGGAGCTACGGACTGTTACAGATCACAGCCTCAAGGTATGTGCAGCATCTAATATTCAATGTCTCTCCCGTCTTTTGAAGGGCAGCGTCACTCTTGGTCTCAGTGCCGCACGGCCGCTTTGACAACTTTTTTTTTTTGTGATATTTTATTTCGAGATTTTCCTCCTGGTCTCTTTTTTTGCTCTTTTTGTTGTTGTCCCGGCTTGTTGCTCCTCTCGCTTGCCGACCCAGATCTGCATTCCCAACCCTCGTCACTAACCCAACCTTGTTTTCCCAGTCATTCCCCCAGACAACTTTCCTCTCTGCACGGTCAAAAGTTCCTGCCACGCACTTTCAACCACGGCCACCGTCATCGTTTCTCGCCGTTTTACACGTTGGCTCATCCATCAACATGAGCCTCGCCGAAGCAGCTCCCATCACCCGCGGTGACCCATACGCCTCTGTCGATGCCGCCGACGACGAGCGGTTAGGCGACTCGACCCCTCGGGCTAGCGACTTCATGACGGAGCCAGACAGTCAAACGGGAGACGCTAAGAAGGATCCCAAGAGCAAGAAGCGTGGCTTCTTCGGTTTCGGCAAGAAAAAGACACCGTCTCTCACCAAATCCGAGTCCCACAACGAGTCCAAGCCCGAATCCCAATCTCAATCTGAACCAAAGTCCCAGTCCCAGTCCCAGTCTCAGACTCCCTCAAACTCAAACTCGGCCGCCGCGAGCCCGCCTCTGATGTCCCGAGATGCTTCGAAGCTCTCGTCGACAGCCTGGAGCGCGCCCAGCGACCAGGCCTTTGTCCTGCCCTCGTCTCCGGGGCGCGGGTTCAGCGGCTCCCCACGACTATCCTCGCCTGCGACGTCACAGATCTTCGAGCGTGATGTTCAGGACAGCACCGTACTGAAGCCGAACTCCCCGGCGATCCCGACGCACATCCAGACCGAAAACTACATTCCCCCCGTGCTCGACGACGCATCCGAGGCCATCACGAATGAGAAGCTTGACCCTGACACGGTGGAGATTGTGACGCACAGCTCGCATCAGCCCGCCGCCGTGACTGTTACGGGGGCCAGCAACGGCCTTCCATTGTACGACCAGTCGGCCAGTGAGTGGGCAGCAGAGCTCGCTTCCTTTGCCGATCGAGATGCTGTCTCGGCCGACAACGCCTCCAACTACGGGTCTCTCGACTCCTCCGACGTCCGCCGATTATCCTTCATCTCGTTTGCCGATGTTGTACAGGCCGAGCACAACCCTCCCGCAGGCGTTGCGAGCTCCCGCGACAGCATTCACCTCGCAGGGCTCACGTCTCTGCCGGCAGCGGTCAACCGATCTCCCTCGCCCATCCGATCCCCAGTATCGAGCCAGGGGCCCGAGACAAGCCCTCCCACAAGCAACCCTGGTAGTATGAAGGGTATTGAGTTGAGCCCGCCTCGGAAGCCTCTGGGAAGTCCCACCAGCACGGCCAACCTCAAGCTCAGTGTGGGTGGAAACGACCTCAACATTGAGACCATGAGCCAAGCTCTCCGACGAACGGGCAGCACCGATCTGAGCAATATTCGCAGCCATCCCACAAGCCCGATCGAGGGGTCCAACCTTCGTTAAGGGCGATATGAGATGGAGATGGTAGAACAGATGAGGGGAGATAAGATGATATCCACACAGCAGCTGCAACACTTTTACTATTTGGTGATTTCACTTCACATTATTCACTTCGACTAAGATACCCCACGGGGATCGTCATTTTGATAGGGATCGATCGAGCACCGGGGACTCTGGAATCTGGCAATTGGGAGTTGGAAGAGAAAGTTCGTTAGGCGTCGAAATACTCTACGCGCACTACCGGGATTACGCATATGTTATACTTTTCTTGCTTTGTTTGTCCTTTGCTATCATGGAAACTGCAAATATTTATTCTGCAGATGAAAGGTGATGGTTCAAGGTCCAATCAATTCGTCAATTTACTTTTTACGTGTTTATTCCTCCGAAAGCGGTCTCGTCAGGGAGACTGTGATGGCAGTGAGGTAACGGCCGACTTTTCTTTGCGTTACCTCGATTGCATTTCCGAGCAGAGCAGAGGAGTGGAAAGGGGAGGATGGTGACGGTGGTGGACAGGCGTATGTTGCACATGTATCCAATATCATATTTGGCAAGCCAACAAGGGATTTCCCTTGCCACAGAAAATGAGCACAACCACGTCGTTTTCCGAGACTACAGCTTCAAAAGGCGAGATATAGGTATCAGCGGCAGAATCGTGACGACATGGAGATATGACAGCCGAGACCCTGTGAATTGGCTCTGTTACAGACATGTCATGAGGAAGTTGGCTCGGACGCGGCGAGACCGAATCAAGTGTCTATCACTCATCTCTGACAGCTGAGGCTTGATCCGTGAAAGCCACAAAGGACATTATACTTTGGAAGCTGACAACAACAACAACAATAATATTAGAAAAGAAAAGAAAAAGCTTCACAAGCACGGAAGTCTGCAGACATGAGCAGTAACACCGAGGGGTTCGCGTTTTGCCGAGATTATTCTCGTCCCGGGTCAAGGGCTCCGCGATTACACGGAATGCCGAGTTTACTCGTAGCCGTGCATGCCATCCATGTCCCAGGCAGACGACATCCATCTCGACTTTACCTTTTCATGATGTGGATGACAGGGTGGGCTGGAACCGGTGGTGTGGCACCACATGAGACAAGGGATATCTTGGAGGGACATGTTGGGGGCGGATGAAGCACAGTTGAGGCTGTTCAAAACTAAAGCGGTGTGTAATGGTAAAGCTGGTTTGCGTAAGGGGGTTTCTGGTTTGCCTGTCTGTGTTTCCCTATGAACTGATGTTGCCCGACTCTTGGGTCGAGAGATGGACTGTGCTTAATTGCCCAGGACCTCTTTCACGGCAAAAGATGGTCCGCCCGCTCTGGGACGAGGTGGGCTTTAGGTAGGAAAAATCTATGTTTAGGAAACCCCCGGTTATTGGTTCATCGAACCCTTGTTGGTTGCAAACAAGAAGAGTTTAAACCACCCCCTGGCTTGTCTCGGTGCTAGAATATCACACGGTTTATGTGATCAAGGGGGGTCTCCCATAAGAAAAACACCGGATGAAAAGAACCGTGATAATAAAAAGGAAAATAAGGATCTGAGCGGGAAGATGCGCTCTCGCGTAGCTCTCTGCATTGCTGCAGTAGCATTTTTTTTCTTTCCCTGGACGGATATATAAAAAGTAAATGCAGCAATAGGGGAGAACCCCTGACAGGTGATGAGATCCCTCAAAGCAAGATTTGAGGCCCTTTTTTTTTTCTAAGATGCGACACGTGGGAGCGTTCCATGCTGGCGGGACGGGATAGAGCCAACAGCTTTTTTGTGTTCTTTATTGTCGCGTGGCTTTTGCTGGATCCTTTTCTTCAGGGGTTTGATCGAGGTGATTTAGACACTGTACTCTTTGTCTGTTCCAAGATCTTCAGGAGATTATCGTCATTGCTTTTGGAACATGTATGTATGTACTCGGTAGTGTCAGGCTCCTTTTGGGCTTACTGGTCACGAGGGAACGAGGCGATGTGAGTGAGAGCTGAGTTGAGGCTGACCATCCCATAGTAAACGGGTTCAGCGTTCGTGGCTTTTGAGGCCACCCACTACTATTCACTAGCCAGGAGAGTAATGCCGAAGTCATCATTGGGCTTCAAAAGAGGTAGGCCCGACAACTGCTTTCTTTTTTTGCCCGCACGAGATAATCCAGTAGAGGCGCATATCGCGCCCCAGTTGAGATTATCATGGTCAAGAGACCTAGGCTGACCATTGACAAGTGATCAGACCAAAAGAACCGATGTTACGGGGGTGTTTAACAAAAAGAAAAAGCCTCTGCCTGTCTTGCGCTAGCGGCTGCTCAAGTCTGAGTGCGAGCGAGATGCAGAAGCAAGCAAGTTGCAAGAAAAAGGCAACGATATCATAAAACGGACCAGTCGCATTTGTTCCAGGGTGAATCGGGGAAGAATCACATTCTACCCCGTCTGTAGGAGATTTTTTTTTTCTTTTTTCTTCTTTTTTTTCTTCTGTTCATTCTTCAACGTCCGAGCGTAATTTTTGCCCTGTTTCTCTCTTGTCCGGGCTGGGCTAATCACCATGTAACGCGGGTCGACTCGTCCCTCCCTCTTCATCCCGCTGGAGGCTAGTGAACGTTGAGATTGGAATCCCTGGCCTTTGGACGATGATGGGCTTTTTTTTTCTTCTTGGTACCCCCTTGTTCCCGGTGGCCCCCGTGGTCGTGCTGGGGGGGGGGGGGTTTGCGTCTTAGCACGAGAGACGGCCTGCCTCGTGAGCTGGGGGCCAGGGGGGGTAAAAGCCTCTGCCATAATAAGATGTGTCCTCACTACATATTGTGTGCTAGATCATTTCCTGATTATTCTGTCGACTCATCTTCCACGCATTGAATGCCATTTGCTAGGGGGAAGAAACCATCCGACGATCCCTGCTTCGTGACGAAAGACGGTAGCATCCCCCACTGGGCGGCGGATGCCGGGGGGTTGAGTCTTTGAGAAACAAACTGGGCTTACAGGCGACATGGGATGAAACCTCGTCCAAGGGTATGCTTGGCGAGAGGTGAGTGGCTAGAAGTAATACCCGGAGGGGCGGTGTCTTGAGGTGGTAGCACAAGAACGGAATGGCAGAAACAAGAAGGGCTGACGGAACATTCTATAACTTTTTTGACTCTGAACCGTCTCAGGCGCTGGCTTGATTTCGGCGGGCCTCAGGGGCTTTGTTTGACACTGCTGATTGTGATGATCCATGGGGAACGGAAGCTCCGCCGAGTCAATGCAAGAAGAGTAGAAAAAGCCGTGCTGCCTAGGTGATTGTAGTCGGTCACAGAGGAGAGAGGAGCCTCGTCCAATTCCATCCCGAACAAGGGGATGGAACAAGAGTGCTCCATCTACAAGCTCCACCTCTCCACTGGCGACTAGGACCAGGGCCTCTCTTCTTGGTGTGTGCGTGCTCCTCCCCCTCCACTCCTCCGGGTATCTTATCCCCGGTCAATTTGTTGACGATAACGTCTTCGTCGTCCTTGATGCTAGCCCATCCTTTCTGGTGTGGTATCTGTCCGTGTGTCTTCTACTGAGAGTCGCAATAATAATAATAATAATAATAATAATAAAAAACCACTAAATAATTAGACAAGCATCTCGCTACGGCCCGCCTTGGTGTCGCACCCTCGCTCGCCTCCATCCCCCCTCCCGACGTAACAGAAGGCGGGTTTCTGGAGAAACAAGAAAGAAGAAAAAGTTTCTGGGCAAAAAAGCAGAGAGCAAAAAAGCAGCCAGGGAAGGAAAAAAAAAAAAAAAAGCCAAAGAGGGCTGCATGGCGTTCCATTGGAGTCCCTTGTGTGATCGGCAGAAAACCCGTCATTCGCTCTGTGTTCCCCCGCTTCTCGAAGGCCAGGCCAAGACGGAATAAGCAAGTCGACGAGATTCTGCCTTTTTTTTTTTTTACTTCTTCTCTTCTTTTTTCCTTCTTGCTTCTTATAATTCTTGTAAACATCATCACATCGAGTCTTTTGCTCAATCCGGCATTTGGCTTCGGTTGGGCAACAAAAAAAACCTGACAAGGGCATTGTTCACACTCACACCAGGACTGGACACTGCCCATCTCCCGTCTACACTACCTACAAGAAGCTCTGTCCCGTCCCGTCCGGGGGTGGCTGGAAACCTGGTGCCTGCGCTTGAGCCTGTGCTTTTGCTTGACTGTGGGTTTCGTTCCCATCCATCCATTGCCTACCTAGCCTCTATCATCCATGGGCTCCTCCGTCTCTGGCCTTTCCCTTCCTCCAACTGGTGCTGAAACGTACCTCGACTGAGAAAGCCTACCAACTAAAAAGTGCGTGTGTGTGGCGACGGGCTACCTAGACTACGGGTCAAAAACCGAACCAAACCCACGCCCACGAACGGGCCCCAATTCCCGTCGTTCGTTCGCTCACATTGGATCCTTATTTGATCCATCCATCGGGCCTGGTCTCGGAGTGTAGTAATTTCTACAGCTTCTTCCCCCCCTCCCTTCCCGTGGTCCCCCAGTCCCAGTCCAGCCCAGTACTGTGCTGTATCATACAAGTCGAGGCCACTCACCGCACATTTTCAATCCGCTCTTAAAACCACCTGACGACGACCATTTTATCTGAGCGCGCACGCGTATTCTTGTCCCATCTGATCTTGGTCTCGGAACTTGCCATCCATCCCATCACATCCCATCAGTCTCATAGAGCAACCCGTCCTGTCCGTCGTGCAGATGAGCATGCTCAGCACCTGCCGGTCCCGCGCGTTCCCCTCAGCTTGTCATTCTCTGCCGAGACTAAGCCCTCCTCCCCGCAACCGGTGATTGTGCCATTTGGATCTTCTTCCTCAAACAACCCGGCAACAAAAAACGAATACTGCGAGCGATAATTTACACTTCTCTCTCTCTATCTTTTTTTTTTCTGCCGCTGCGACGTCGATAGCCGACCACCGAGACCCGTCAGAACCCCGCGCGATAGCGAATACAACCTCACCTATACGCCCTCCGCTCTGTACTCCGACCCGAGGAACAAGCACCCATCCACATCCACATCTAAACCCACCGCCACCATCGTCGTCGCCCGTCTCCTCCGACACCTCCTCCCTCTTCCTCCTCGGGTCTTCAATGCGGGACGAGCGTGCGCATGCAGATGTGGATCGGCAATGGCATAGGCTTGCCACCGCTGGATATGGACGGACAAGCCCACTTACGACCTGGCGCCTCTAGCGACTCTCTGACCTGGAATCAGACCTCGACCTCGAGCTCCGAGCTCAACCCCCCGCGCGACCCCAAGATGGAGCGCTCCAGCGCCTCCAACCTGAGGTCCGCCTTTCGATCTACCCTCATCAACGCCGCCGCCGGCACCATCCGCGCAGTCACCCCCGAGCCCGTCGACCCTCCGACCCTCAGCGTCTCTGGGGACTCGCAGAAGTCTTCCCGAGGAGCCACCTCGCAGCAGAGTTCGCCGCGGACCATTCCCTCGGGCCCATCGAGGCGGCAGGGCATGATATTCAATGATGTCTTTAGTGAATCGTATGAGAGCAGCGAATCCAGTCCCCCGCGGCATCTGCGGCATACGAGCGGGAGCTTGCGGCCTAGAACGCGCACCATGGATACCTCCATGCTAGCACAGAGGAGCGTACCTCCTACCTCGGAGCGACATCGTGTTGGCAGCGTAAGCTCCTCGGGATCATTACATCCCACAGACGAACCAAAGATACAGTCCGGTTCGCTGGACTCACTGCACCATTCTGCCATATCCGGGCGGGAATCATTAGCAGCCGCCAAGGACAAGAAGAATACCCGAAGACTTATGAAGCGACAATCGTCTCGTCCCACATCTCCACTCATCTCGCCCCCGCCTACAGTCGACTCGCTACCTCTACCCATCGCCACCGACGACGCAAACAAGGTTCTTCTCTTAATGAGAACTCTATGTGGCCGGATGCGCGGTGAAATCGAGTACCAGGGTGAGACGGGAGGACCATGGCACAGCGGCGTGGCTTATATCGAAGAGGAAAAGGGATGTCTCATGTTTGATTCGGGCCAGAACGGCCCGTTCCATATCCCTCTGGTATCTGATCTGCGCGGCTGCAGGGTCCTCCCCGTGGATTATCCCGAGTTGACCAAGGAGTGTCTGGAGCTGGTGTGTCTCCAACCTCCGGTGGAAATTCTAATATGCCCTTTGGTGACGGAAGAGTTTGATCTATGGCTGGCAGCTTTGCTCTGCTGGCAACAACTACGCCCAACTGGCGTGAAGCTCACCAACGGCAAACCAGCTAGCCAGGTATCGCCGATGAGACCGGAGCTCCGGAGACATGGCTGGTCACAAGAAAAGCACAGGCCCACGAATATCATCAAGGTTGGAAAGGTTATGCTATGGGACAAGGGCCTTGCCGTTTCACCCCGGGCGATCGTTAAGCGACCGTCGACTAGGGATCTCCGCTCACCGACTACCTCGTGGAGAAGAGTTTCGTGCATTCTCCAGGATAACGGAGAGTTCAAGCTGTTGACGGAGAATGATGTCACTGTTCTGTCCATCATCGACCTATCACAGCTCTCACGATGTGCTGTACAGCAGCTCGACCGAACAGTGCTTGATGAGGAATACTGCGTCGCCATCTTCCCCATCTACGCATCGACATCTACACATCTTTCCATTTTCCGGCCAGTCTACCTAGCTCTCGATAGTAGAGTTCACTTCGAGGTCTGGTTGTGTCTCCTGAGAGCATATGCGGTGCCGGACATCTACAAGCTCGATGACCCTAACGCCTCCCAAATATTGGAGCTGGACGATCTAGAATCTGAATACGAGGGCGAAGTGTTTAGGCTCGAAAAAACGATCAGCGTCAGGGTTACAGAAGCCAAGATCAAGGCCAAGCCGAGTGGGTTTGAAACACCCATACCAGAAAGGCCGGGACGCCCGGAGCCGGATCCCCTGGTCGGCAATTACCTAGCCGAAGTTATACTAGATGGCGAAGTTCGAGCGAGAACCACGACCAAGACGGGAACCAAGAATCCGTTTTGGCGCGAGGAGTGCGAGTTTACCGATCTACCTCCGACGACGCCATTGCTATCTGTTGTGTTGAAGAGGGTGGAGGGCAACCTCGACAGCTCCAGCAATCTCCTCCAAGCTTCTGTGGGACTGCCGAGAACTCGAAACCTGCAGGAGTTTGTGGTTGGTGCTGTTGACATTTCACTTGAGCAGCTCGAGCGCGGCAAGGATACTGAGCAATGGCTTCACATCTACGACGAGAAACACCAGTCGGTGGGACAAATGCTGATCAGAGTGACACATGATGAGCACGTTGTACTCTTGTCGAAAGAATACCAGCCCCTTGCAGACATACTCCACCGCTTCCCTGCAGGCTTGACAACCCAGGTTTCTGCGGCTTTACCGGGACAACTGCGACGACTATCGGAACTATTCCTCAACATCTTTCAGGTTTCAGGATCTGCTAGCGAGTGGCTGATGGCACTGGTAGAAGACGAAATCGACGGCATTGGAAACCAGGCTTCGATGAAGAAGTATCGATTCAGCAGTCGGCTAAAGTCAAACGACTCTATTGACTCGGGAACCGATCGAGAGCTCATTGTACGAGATATGAGCAAGTCACTGGCTGGAGAGGCCAATCTTCTTTTCAGAGGCAATTCTCTACTCACGCAATCTCTCGAGTTTCACATGCGCCGCTTGGGTAAGGAGTATCTGGAAGACATTCTACAAGAGAAGCTCTTTGAGATCAACGAGATCAATCCGAACTGCGAGGTGGATCCCAGCAAAACACCTCACGAGGGGGACCTCGATCAACATTGGACTGTTCTGATTCACTACACGACTGAAGTGTGGAAATGCATCGCCAGCTCAGCCAACCGGCTTCCCCCTGAGCTACGACATGTTCTGAAGTACATCCGTGCTGTTGCCGAGGATCGCTACGGTGACTTTCTCCGTACTGTCACGTACACTTCAGTGTCTGGCTTCCTATTCCTACGGTTCATCTGCCCGGCGATCCTGTCACCAAAGTTGTTCAATCTTCTACGCGACCACCCTCGACCTCAAGCGCAGCGAACATTCACTCTCATCGCAAAGGCCCTGCAGAAGCTAGCGAACCTGTCGACATTTGGCAAGCGAGAGGAGTGGATGGAGCCAATGAATCGATTCTTGAACGTACAGCGACAAGCTGTTCGTGACTTTATCGATCAGGTGTGCAGCATCCCTGCAGACCGCAACGCAATCATGGTTCCCGCAGGTTACAGCACGCCCGTCACAATCCTGGGGCGACTCAGTCCCACCTCCAAGGAGGGCTTCCCGAGCCTTCCGTACCTGATTGACGATACGAGAAACCTGGCTGGCCTGGTTAAGCTTTGGGTGGACGCAAACCCAATTGACGACAAGAAAGACGAGGTGGATAACGAACTCCTCGCCTTCAACGATGTCTGTTTTGCTCTGCAGGAACGTGCCGATGCTTGCTTAGCCAAGGTCGAGACGGAGCGCGCTCATGAAAGCGCCTCATACGCAGCCACGGACGACATGACCGAATCTCTGGAACAGGCATCACTGATTGAGTCGCTTTCAATCTCATACGGTGGCTCATCCACAGCCTGGAATGACGTCTACGAGCCTACTCCTGGCAGCTCTGGCAGCGAAGTTGCCGAAGAAAACAGCAACAACACGGCGACACGTAGCCGTCGACGCAGCAAGGAACACCGCCGGCACCACCGAGAGGGTTGGGAGCACCGCAAGCCCGGTGGTCTGCGACATGTGAGCGCAAGCGCCAGCAGCACGCTCAAGGCCAAGAACGGACGTATGGGACGTACCATTCTCAGCGGCATCATGCGCATCGGCGGTCGCGGAGAAAGCCCCGAATCCAAGGAGCCACGGTTCAAGTGAAGGAAAATGACATGACAGTTTGCATAACAGCATGATGGAGAGCTAGTTCTCTCTACAACCTCACGACTTGATGATTCAGAAAGAAGAAAGGACCATTTTTTCATATACCACGCACACACACACAATTCCCCCTTTTTTCCTTGTCTCATACCCCTTCCAAACTTTTTTTTCTTTCCTATATCAACAACACGAGCATTGGGATGTGGGGATACGGGGAGGCTGGCAAACATGAATTTTTACTCGCATGCGAGGCGTTTTTTTATCTTTCCTTTGTATTGCTGGAACATTGGTCCTCCCTTTCATCTTGCGCCTAACCCTTGAGTCTCTCTGCTGTTATCACATCAGCAAAGCAAGGGGTGCACGAGGTGAAACGAGAGCAATGTTTACACCTCCTTTTTTATGTTTGCCACGGGCGGCTTGGTGAGGCAAGGGAAATACCACTTGTTGTTTCGATGCAGTTTTTTTCTCCGCAAAGGTTGAATAGAAAGAGATGGGGAGGTTTTGTCTGCGTTTTGCATGAAATAAGTAGTCAAAGACTTTTGGGATTGGGAAACTTGGGGTGGGTTTATTGGTGTATCTCGGTCCATAGACAAAAAAAGAACAGACACGGAGCATGTCTATTGTGATGCCCAAGAGTTGTTCCCAAACTGTGGTTGTCAATGTGTTGTTTTGATATGGATGTGCATATGGACAAGTCTGCGAGCAACAAGTTCACAACTCACAACACCTTAACAAATCTACACATGACCCAAGTCTTTGAATGTGGTTTATTGTAATTGGATGGTATCTCATTCGGCGCCGACTCCTACCCGCTGTCCCTGACAAGGTACTGTTAACTTGAAAAAAGATGGATTTCCTCCCCTTTCCCCCCCTTCCATGTCATGTCTCAAAACATCATCGCCGATTTTAATGCTTGCTCTCCCTCGGCAACGGAAGACGCCTTCTATATCTTTTTCTTTCGTCTTTGCAAAAAAAAAAAAAAATTCACAGGCAAGTCTTTTAGGTGAAGAACTTCTTGTAGGCGGCCTTCTCCTTGGCGGCGCGGGCAGCGGCCTTGGTCCGGACGGCGTTGAGCTCCCTCGTGACGGCGCTGTCGTTGGGGGCTAGCTCGTTGGCCTGGGTCAGGTCGCGGAGGGCAGCCTCCTCGTCCTTGAGGCGGATGTAGGAGAAGCCTCGGCGGTAGAATGCCTTGGCGCGGTCAGAGTCCTTGACTCCTCGGACGTCGAGGGCGGAAGTGGCGGCGCGGACGGCGTCATCCCAGGCCTCGAGCTTAATGTTGAGCAGAGCCGAGTTGTTGTTGAGGGAGAAGCGGAGAGCCTCGAGCTCAGCCTTGAGAGAGTCGGGCTGGCCGTCGAGTTCAGGCTCCTCGTTGATGTAGCGCAGACCCTTCTGGTACTTGTCGAGGCCGAGGGAGAAGTTGCCCGACTTGAAGGCAGTGTTGCCGTAGTTCTTGCAGGCGACAGCGATCTTGAGGACGGCGGGGGCGTCGAGGGTGTCGGTGCAATCCTCGGGAAAGTCCTCGTAGGGGTCACCGAGGGCGTCGGGCTGCTTGACGTCGGCGGCGAGGGCTGCATCACCCTTGAGCTCACCACAGTCGGCGATCAAAGCCTCCTTGGCTGGACGATCGCCTGACTGGGTGGTGAGGTTCTCGATCTGGCGGACGATGGACTTTCCGTTGAGGACCTCGCCAAAGACGACGTGCTTGCCGTCAAGGTGGGGGGTGGGGACGGTGGTGATGAAGAATTGGGAGCCGTTGGTGTCTATGGAGGGGTTAGCGAGCAAGATGAGAAATCGCGGGGTATTATCATGGGTGGCATACTAGGTCCAGCGTTGGCCATGGACAAGAGGAACGGGCGCTCATGCTTCTTGGGAAAAGCCTCGTCGTCAAACTTGTTCCCGTAGATGGACTCTCCGCCGGTGCCATCGCCAGCAGTGAAATCACCACCCTGGATCATGAACTGCTTGATGACGCGGTGGAAGATGGAGCCCTTGTAGTGGAGGGGCTTTCCCGACTTGCCGACGCCCTTCTCGCCTGTGCACAGGGCGCGGAAGTTCTCGGCCGTCCTGGGGACTAGGTCGGCGTACAGCTCCATGGTGATGCGACCGACGGGCTTGCCGCCGAGGGAGATGTCGAAGAAGACGCGGGGTCGCGCGGGGGAGGAGTCGCCTTCGGAAGCCATTGTGAGAAGTTGTAGTAGGGAGGGGTGAGGGTGGTGAAGAGAGAGAGAGTGTGTAGATGTCAGAGTGAGAGTGAGGTTCAAGGTGGGGGAAGAAGTGTAGGTAGATATTATTAGATCCCAGTTGTTTTGTTCAAGGTTGGGGCAGAGAGGGTAGAGGCAGAATCGGAGAGAAGGCAACAGAAGAGGGGAGCTTCCTTTCCACTTCCGGAAAAGTCGCGATGCAAGTGAGCCCAAGATCGTGCGCTTATAAGTGGGTAAAGTTGAGTGGGTTGTTGTTGCTTTCTCTGACACGGACAAGTTTCTGAGATAGGCACAGAGTAATAACCGAGAGACAGAGACAGAGACGGGAAGGGTTGATGTGGTACTTGTAGTTTGTCAGTTGAGTGGACAGAAAACAAGACAGAGCCTGGTCGCCCTGTATTATCCAGGCAAGTAAAAGAGTGGCTCCGAAATAGATTCGGACCACGAAGTCGAGAACAATCAGCCTCGGGGCAATGCGGGGTATTTTCCAGTCAGGTCCTTTGCTTTGCTTTGCTTTGCATTGTCGTTTCTTTTTCTTCCTCCTTTCTTGTCTTTTTGCAGAGAAAAGAGAAAAGAGGCCAGCTCAGCCCGGGTGTGACAATGAGGTCCCCCCCTAGAAAAATTAACAAGGGCAAAAAACCGATTTCAGCTTTCCCTTTAGAAAAAAGGTGGGAAAAGCCTCATCGACGTAAGCAAAGCAAATCAATGGTAACTTGAGAAAAGAGACAACAAAGCATTGATTGACAGGGGGGGAAGGCATTGGGGGTGTCACGGGTCAGACAAGGCTATACACAGCTAAATTATCGAGGGTCAAGTCATAAAAAAATATCACAGCCTAGAAATGCGACATGGTGAATCAGTATCGCACTCGTTTGTTACACCAATCTTGGCGTGGATGAGAGTGTAATTGGGGATTTTCTTTTTATTTTTTGAGGCAGAGAGACAAATTGTGAGAATGTTTCAGACAAAATAAAGGGTATCACTACAAGCCCAAGACATACATTACATTTCATTCCCTCTCATTACGCAGTTGCCTTTCTCCCACTCTCTCCCACGGGAGGGTATTCACACCCACCCCGTGCCGCTCCCGGGTGGAACTCCCTAAGCCAACACCCTTGCCGGACAGGGGATAGGGCTGCCGATGCGCCTACGCACGGCACGCAATACCACCCACGCTTGCTTGCCTTGCCTTGCTTTCCCCCCCTTCAGTGTCCAATCCAGCGTTAACTCGCGCGGGCTTGTCTAAAAATCTGCCCAACAGGGTCCAACCCGCTCTCCGCTCCGCGGAAGGGAAAAAAGACATGCAAGAAAGCAAACCAGCACACACATCTCCGAGAAGTCTGATTCGCTGTCCCCCCTGGGTGCCCCGGGCTGTCAGTTAGGAAGACCCCTGACGAGCCTGATGAGAACAGCGTCAAATGTGCTCTCTGTTCAGGTCTGAGACAATAATGCTACCCTGCGCCGTTTTCGAGCCAACCTCTTTTCTGAGGCGGCAACAAAGGCCGGTTCTCCGAGAGGAGGAGGGGATGCAAGGGAAAAGAAGGAATAAGAGAGAGAGAGGATGGGGAAAAAAGAAGCAAAAGCCTTGTCTTGTGTGCGACGCGAGATGCAGATCCTGATTACATCTTGACCAATCACTCTCCTTCAGCCCATGTGCTGTTGTTGGTGATGTCTTGTCTCTCTGCCGTTTTTGATAAAAACGGGAAGAGAATCTCAGCCGTCCCATGGACTCCTCCGGGTAATGAATGGGATGATTGCGTCAAGTTGCATCAGGCTGGCCAAAACATGAAATTTCACTTTTTTTTTCTCGTGTAACGCAAGCCTGTATGTGATTGTTGGTGATAGCCCATCTAAAACAAAATTCCTCTAATTAAAGACGTGCGGCAGAAACACACATACACTTTTTCAAGCCTCCTCTATACCTCTTCTATAGCCTAATGGACTTCCCGCTGTCTCTATAGAATCATCTAGACAAGAAAAAATGAACTCAGCCTCCTTATTGTCTTTCTCTTAATCAGTCTTGGCACCGTTCTTCAGCTCAAGAGTAACCTGCTTGTCGTCAGCCGAAACAAAGCCTCACGAGTCGAAAAAAGAAAAAAAGAAAAATAGGAGCTCACCGGTCCGTCGTTGATGAGAGCCACCTCCATCATGGCCTGGAACTGACCGTCCTTGACCCTCTCCTCCTGGTACCCGGCTCGCACCTTTTGCACAAAGTAGTGGTATAGCCGCCTCGCCTCCTCCGGGTTGGCCGCGCCGTGAAAGTCGGGCTTGGCGCCCTTCTTGGTGCTCGCCAGGAGGGTAAACTGCGACACTGCGCACACATCCATCCCAGTTATCAGCTCGTCTCTTTCAACCGTGGCTTGCTTTGGGAGGGATGGGTTGGGCTGAACTTACCACACAGGACCTCACCCTCAATGTCAGCTACGCTGCGCTTCCACTGTTCTCCATTGTCAGATCATGTCCCCTTGTTTTCTCCCCCCCGCCATCCTACAGAACATTGAGCAAAGTACCTTGCCTCCCTCGTCGTCGTCCCAGAGCTTCATCCGGAGCACCTTGGACGCCATCAGATCGGCCTCCTTCTCCGTGTCCCCGGGGGCCACGGCCGCAAAAGCGAGGACGCCCTTGCCGATGGAAGAGATCATCTCCTTGTCCACCGTCACGGACGCCGACAGCACGCGCTGCAGGATGACTGCTCGAGTGTCATGTGTGTGAGCCCCTCAGCCGTTTCACCTCTGTCGACTGCCGGCCGCAAGTCGAGACGGGGGGGCCTTCCTGTCTGCACGTACCCTTCATAATTCTTGAACAGATAAAAATTCTTGGACTGTTTCGAGATGTTTGAGCTGAGTTGTCGACTCGGACAATTTTTAACCAAGATCGGGAACCCTTCCGAGCTCTATAACAGTAGCCAGTCGCAGTAGTCGTCTTGGCATCGACAAACGGACAACGTTGATGAAACCGGATATGAGTCACCGGCGACTGCAAGGGCAAAAAGCGATTGTGATATTGAAATACCTGAAATTCAATTATCTCTTATCAAACGTGAAATGTTTCGTCGACTACTGCCCAATACAAGATAGTCTACAGAGGATAGATACATTGCATGCCGTCTCTCATCTTCCAATAGCTTCTGTGAATCCGTGTCATGTGAGATGCGCCTAGTGCTAGCGACGCCAAGCGGCAGCCTCGTGTACCCCACGTCATCAAGCTGTACCTCAGGTATCTCGCGATAGCGAATCCTTCAAACTGCACCGCAACGCAAGCTCTGAAACTAAATAATTCCACAACCTAACCCCGTATCACAGTTTAACACTGCAACACGGAAGCGTTGCGTCTCTCGCGCTGCCGCAAACGAACCCCGAGAGCCTGAATCGCCACCCAAACAGGTTTCGGCATCTAACCGCGCCCCGCCCCAGGTGACCCGCGGTACGTCAGCCAATCGCGCGCCTGCGGCTGTTTGGCCTCATTACTCTATTTCCCACCTCAATCAACGTAGCAAAGTCGAGCAGAACCGCTTCTCTCGACGCATTTCATCCCCCACGACCCCCCGAATTGGCCTCACGAGGTCCATCACCACATTCCTGCGCTGCGCACCATCCACTTCACCCTTGGATCGGCCACGCGACGCGCTCATTCCGCCCTTGAGCCGCCCACCCTCAACATCCCCCACAGCCGGACGAGACGAGGCGAACAAAGAACGAACCATCATCAAACCCTTCTCCCCCCCGATACCGACGACGAACCCATCGATTGAACCCCGTGTGCGCCCCCGCGAGGCTCCATCGCTCCCATCACAATGGCGGCGAGAAAGTTGCAACAAGAAGTCGACAAGTGCTTCAAAAAGGTGGCCGAGGGTGTCACCGAATTCAGTGCCATCTACGAAAAGATTGAGCAGTCGAATAACCCCGCCCAAAAGGACAAACTAGAGGACAACCTCAAGCGCGAGATCAAGAAGCTCCAGCGGCTGAGGGACCAGATCAAGACATGGGCCGCTAGCAACGACATCAAGGACAAGGCTCCGCTGCTGGAGCACCGGAAGCTGATCGAGACGGTTGGTCCCCTTGCCTGCTACTGACGATGGCCGAGAAGAACAAGAGAACACCTTATTGACCGGTCGGGTTAGCAAATGGAAAAGTTCAAGGCGGTGGAAAAGGCCATGAAGACCAAGGCATACTCCAAGGAGGGCTTGTCAGCCGCCGCCAAGCTCGACCCCAAAGAGCAGGCCAAGGTTGAGGCGAGCGAGTTCCTAAGTAGCATGGTCGACGACCTAGAGCAGCAGATCGAGACTCTCGAGGCCGAGGGCGAGTCGATACAGGCCACCATGAAGAAGGGCAAGAACAACAGCGCCAAGGCCGAGCGCATCGCCGAGGTCGAGCGTGTCATCGAACGACACAAGTGGCATCAAGGGAAGCTCGAGCTGATCCGCAGGTCCCTCGAGAACGGCGGCGTCGAACCCGAACAGGTCAACGACCTCGAGGAGAGCATCCGGTACTACGTGTCGGATGGCATGAACGAGGACTTTATCGAGGATGAGGAGATGTACGAGGAGCTGGACCTCGAGGACGAGGAAGGCACCTACGGTATGGGCCTGGACAACGAGAAGAACTCTTCCCTCGACACTCAATCTGTGCAGGAGGATCTGGCAGCCGACATCGAACCCCCCAAGCTACTGTCGAGGAAGGCGCAGAAGGAGGCCGACTCAGGGAGGAGGGCATCCTCCCAGACAAAGTCGCCTTTACCTGCTCTCGCAACCCTCCATGCTCCTCTAACAACAATCAGCAACGGCAGCGCAGGCGGCCCACCGATGAAACCAGCATCAGTACCTACACGGCCGGCTGGGGAGGGTCTCAAGTATGCATCAGCAGCAGCAGCCGCCGCCGCGAGCGACAAGAACAACGTGGGTATTGCCCCGTTACCTCCGCCTCCCGGCGCCGCATCGTCGAGTATATCACCGCTGCCACAGTCACGAACAAGCGCGACAAACTCTCCCGCAACATCTCTGATCCAGCCCGCGTCTCAACAAGCCGAGTCCAAACAGTCTACACCTGCCATCACCGCCGCAGAGCCCGAGCCCGTACCTGTCCCCGTCCCCGTGAAGCCGTCCAAGCGATCCAAGGCCGCTGGCAAGCAGCCCGCCGTTCCCGAAGTCACCGAATCGCCAAAGCGTACGTACGCGAATCTCCCGTACAAGCCTTCAGCTGACCGTCGCCTAGCACCCCAAACAAACGGTGCTTCCAATGGTGTCAAGCGTATCGAGGAGCCTGAGGAGGAGTGCATCTACCACCTGCCCTCATCGCTGCAGGACCTCGTCGACACGTATGAGACTTCCAGGAAGCGACCGGCACCCCCTTCGGCACCCTCAACGCTGCGTATCATGACCTCTAGTCAAGGAACTTGCCCAGATGTCCAGGACGCCGATGTGCCACGGTCATACCGACCCGATGTTCCTGTGCCTCCTACAGTGTCTGGTTTCCCCCGTGAACCCCTCGCTATCTTCGAGGACCCTCGGTTGTACTCCAAGATTGACCCTGACACTCTGTTCTACGTCTTCTACTACAAGCAAGGCTCTCCCCAACAGTATCTGGCAGCCAAGGCCCTCAAGGACCAGAGCTGGCGGTTCCACAAGCAGTATCAAACATGGTTTCAGCGACACGAGGAGCCCAAGAACATCACCGAGGACTTTGAGCAGGGCACGTATCGATTCTTCGACTACGAGAGCACTTGGTATGCGAAACCCCCAGTGGCCCTTTATTGTGAGCGAGGCATGCTGACAACATGACAGGATGAACCGACGAAAAGCGGACTTCAAGTTTGCCTACAAGTTTCTCGAGGACGAGGTCTAATGCCTCACTTTCCTTGACCAAGCGGGACAGGGCTTGTCCCGCAGGTAATTCTGGTTGCGCGCACGAGAGAGATGGATATGGAACGGAACGGGATATGGCTGACTGTACAATGGGTTTTTGAGCCTCCCTCGGCGGGTTTCATGGGGAGCACAAGGGTGGGAAAAGGGACGGTATCATGGGGTAGCCTCATCTTTTTTCCTCTTCCCTTGTCCTCGCTTTACAGCCGCTTGTTGTGCTTTTTCTGGGACAGGTAAATGTGCGAAATGGCTACATGGGGCGTTAGCAACCTCAGTGTTTGAGATATGAATATGGAACCTTTCGAGTGTCGGGCGACTAGCCCTGAGAAACGACGGGAGTCTTTACACGTGTGGGTTGGGTTGTTTCGCTGGTCATGTGTATGTATGCCTCAAGTTGAAGGTATGGTGTGGTGCATGCGTGGCTTGCTTGCCAACTAGGCTCTCGCGGCAGGCTCTCGCCTCGTTGAGAACTGTTTCGCAGAGAGCAGTTTGTCAGACGGCTCAATGGTGGTTGACATGCACCATACGACAGCCCTAGATTCGGTTGCGAGGCCCGAGGCCCGTTTCGCCGGTGCGCCAGCATGTGCAAAGCCATCTCGTCTGTCCACATGTGTTGCGCCTCAGTAAGATCTCAGCCCAACACCCATCTCGCTGTGTCTGTGTGTCGACGTGGCACGTCCTCGGTCTCGATCAAGGTGAAGCGTTCATGGACCAAAGTGTAAAAGTGCATGAACAGCGTGAGACGCATTGCTGCCCAAGGAACAGAATGGGGAATTAGGAGCATATGTTTGCATGATATATCTAGGGATAAGACGAGGTTGAAAGATGGAATTGAACTTGTGCAATTGGGGTTCTTTTTCTTCTTCCTTGTGTTGTGTTGTGCTGTGCTGTCGCCGGTCATCAACCAGGGATTCGATCATCAACAAAACATCGCTGCGACCACGTCGACACTATCAACGAGGCTGCAATGCAGAGTCATCATCTGATGGCAAAAATGCGCAGTCCCTCCCCCCCGAAAAGAAAAGAAAACAAGCTGAGGAAAATCCTTGTTGTCTCAACTGAGGCAAATGCAGTTGCGTTTGTGGTCTCGATCCCTCCCTTGACTCTTTCTGTTTAACCCTGACTGACAAGAGTATGACTTGATCCATGGCGACTGTGAGCTCGAACCTAACACTTTCCTTTGGGTCATGGCAAAGTGCAAACAGTCTGGTTGAAACCAGGGCTGGCGGGACAAGAGAGGCTCCCATCGCATTGGCGCGTCTGGTTGCCTTCTTTTGTGCCATTGTCATCCATTCATTCCGCAACAAGCCAATCGAATCGTCAGCCGGCCGAGGGCTAATGAGGCAATGCTCTCGTTGACATTCGTCTCACCTAGTTATTGTCGCCGTCCTTTTCGGAGAGGCGGATCCCTTTCCGCGGAGTAACTTGGACCTGCGGCGCAGTACTGCCACTCCCTAGTGATGCATCATCCACGAGAGCTCGGAACAGCGAACAAACGCAGAACGATGCCTCCCCTCGCTCCTTCGGTCTTCACCGCGGAATTTGGCCGGGGAGTGAAACGGAACGAAGACAGAATCGGAACAAGAAGGTTTCCAGAATGCTTCCTTATCTGTCCAGGGTCCTTGTCCAGGCGGACCATCGTGGGAGCAAGATCCTTGAACACGAGAAACGGGGGATCATGATTAGCGAGGGTTGTCTGTCAACCTTGTGGCATGGACCCAGAGCTTCCCCGCGAGGATTCTTGGCAAGCTCGTTGGGCAGAGGTTAGCAAGCAAACGGTCACGGAACCAAGAGGGCGAAGCCTGTGGGAAACAATTGCAGTGGAGCCTCTAATCGTTGAGGCAGCGGGCGAACCATTGACTTGGGTAGAGGGCGAACCATCTCAGAGCCGACAACTTGCATCTGTTTGCTGTCACTGCCTCAGTCAGCCTCACTAACACGCCCCAAGCTCCATGGAACGAACGGCACCTCGGCAAGCACCCAAATCGACGAACCAGAGACAAGACACCGACAACGGCTCTGTCGGAGAGTTTTCCTGTGTTGACTTGCAGGAGCCGGAGATGAACCCGGTAGGTCAGGCAGACGAAACAAGGCGTCCCTGGGTGGTTGCTCTGCTTGGTGTTGCTGGCTGTTGATCGCCTAGGGCATTCTGGTGGGCTGCCTGCCTTCTGTGTTCTCGCAAAAGCAAAATGGCTGAGGGACGTCCCGGATTGACTTACATGCGGCGCTCAGCGACGGATGTGATGCAGAGGCAATTACACCAACACCAGCACCAGCACCAGCACGAGCCATGTAAGGTTGGTCAACCAGATGAGTGACCGAGAGTGTGGGGAGACGGGGGCGTGGGCGTGGGCGTGGGCGTGGGAGTTGGCGGTATGGCGATGCATCGTCCGTGCTCGTCTGTCCGTCTGTGCTCTTGATCCGCTTGTGGTGATTGTTGCTTATTTGTTGTTGGCGACGATGTGCCAGTAAGGTACTTGAGCATATTCAGGTACCTAGATCGACTGACCAGAGCCACAGCTCAATTAATCGCAACTCCACCAAGACTGTCTCTCGGCTAGGCAGCAAAGGTATACCAAAATCCATGCAAAAGGTGTGCCGTTCGATTGGTCGTCGAGCTATCAACAGGGGTACGGTAAGTTCTGTGCACCCACCAAAGCTTCATCTCCCATGGAGTTGATTGAGCCTTGTGCTTGTGCTTTGCTTTGCTTGTGCGCTTTGGGCGGTTGCTGGCCGTGTAATGTCATGTCCCGTGTGTCGCATCCTTCTGGTAAGACAAGCTGTCTATTGGCTCCACCTGTTATTGATGGCTTTGCAGAGATAGCCAAGTTGCGCGCGACGGGTGTTAATGCAAAGCATCTCGGCCACCACATGAAAGTGCATGACGATGATGGTGATGGGAAATGCTCAAAGAGAGAAGGGATATTCGGGAAAGCCTGTTGTTGCCAGTTGGCCAATGCTGAGTCGGTTCGTTCTTTCCTCATCACCGCCAAAGGCCAAAGGGCAGGTGAGATGACAAACCCGGGCAAGCTCAGGGCGTAGTGAGCCTCAGAAGGTCCTACCTGCGTAGGACTCTCTTCTGCCTCGTTATTCTGCCTCAGCCATGCAACCAAAAAAAAAAAAAAAAAAAAAGATTTCGATATCCCCCTTCAACCTGATTCGATGGCCCTCTACGTGCCACTAAGTGCCATGTCCTTATGAGCAAAGGCCCATCTTAATGTCCGAAAGTCCCCATGTTCTTGACCCGCGATGGGGCAGATGGGACGAGATGGATCCCCCAGCAACGACAATTGAATTCCTCCCGTTACCGAATGCTCATCAATCCAGTCCTTGACGAGGTCGCAGAGACGGCCCCGTTCCCGCTGCAACCCGCGACAATCATCGTCTCCTTTCCCCACCGACGCGGATTCAAGGTGACAGCTACAGCTACAGCTACAGCTACAGATGTTGTCCCTCGACGTTCAACATCTCCCCTGCATCCTCCTACATACAATTGCATACCAGTCCCAGCCGGCCCCTGGTCGTTCTGTGCGGCGCAAGCGCAATCGCACCTCATTTTCACAGCTGCGGGCCACGCCTAAGACGCCAACGACACACCCCCTACCTTCCTATGTAGGTGGCCCTAAAAACGCCCAGGCTCTTGAAACTGGCTTTGCCTTTGGAAGCGACCGAGATTTTGCTGGCAGCGCACTGCCACTATGCAATCTCTATCTCTCCATGAGTGGACTACCGAGTGCACAAAATGAAGCAGCTTCCCCAATCGCTGTCTGCCACACCCGCATCCACTCCCGCCGCCATGTCTTTACCCGTGCCATCAACTACCAATGTCAATCGCCCTATCGATCAATCCCGTCAGCCCCATCGTGGCCATGTCATAGCCTCATGGCACCCGCCCAGCCGGTAACGTCACTGACAACCCGGACCAGCTCTCCCTCGACCTCCAGGCTCTCTAAGCTGTCACTTTTGTGGCCTCGCTGCCAGTCTCATTGGCCGGGGCGTTATTTACACCCTGTTCAAAATGCTCGGGCACATCTGTGCTGCCACAACGCGAGGGCCAAGATAACTCTAGTGGCTAGGTTGGTGCTGATCTGACCCCGTGCTCTCTTGTCGAGCCCTTGACTCTTGTTGGCGCAAAGCATGCTTTCAGACATCGCCAGTGTACGCCCATTTGTACCTTGCACCGCGCAGATCCCGGTTGACCCGGCTCTCTGCTTTGTACTCTGTACAAGGCGGCCGGCGCCGTTGATCCCTCTCATGCAAGCAAGCAGCTTCGTTCTATCAGGAACCCTCTTCCTAGCTTCAAAGTTGTGCATCACCACCTCACCATCTTTTCCTCTTCGGGACACCGGTCTCGCTATCCAAGCCCAGCAAGCGCCTCTCAACTCGGTTTCCACGTTTGTCTTGACGCCCTTTTCTCACCATCTCCTTTGGCTGTTCCTCTTCCTTAGCTAGTGCCCGTCTAGCCGACAAGTGTCAACTTGGATCACGAGCCAGTTAGTGCCAGATGCTTCGCCTCATACCCCTGCCCCTTCTTCTGCCCCCCTCGATTCACTCTACCACTGCCACCCTTGTTGTCTTGGCTTCTAATCGTCGACCTTGTTTCGTCTTGTCGATGTCGGCCATGTCCCGTCCAGGGCCCGTCAGATCAAGTGTTGGCTGTGGCTGGGCCTGCTGCGTCCTCAATAACTACTCCCCCAAGCAAGGTTCTTGATCCCATATAGTATTCTAGAAGCCTAATGTTACCCCTTTGGTCTTGCAGCCAAGAGCTACCACAATCGGCACCGCATAGTTCTCTTTCAGTTTCAGGGCCATGTTGCCTTTTCCCTTTGTGTATGACATGACTCTTCACCTTCCGCCTCACTAAGCAATGTGCGATTTGAGCCTCACATTGCCGGCCTTGTTACTTAGCCTACCCGCTCAAGCAGACCCCCCCTCCTCCATACACCAGACTCTCAAGCATATAACCAGCCTGGCCACCCTCACTTTCAACTCATTCATCACTATCACCATCACATCAACAGCATCGACTTCCATGCAGAAAGCCTTATATCTTCGTTTGGGGATTTACCACCAAGACATTGAACTATCTGTGGCCTCTTGGATGCCACTACTTTTCACTATCGTCACTCACAAGCTGCTTGCTCGGCCTTTCAAGCACCCTTGCCTTGAATACCCACGTTGAGGGGGCCAAGTTATATCCCCTCTACACTTGTAACGAATCAGTTCTTCCCTAGAGGCCTACCATCACCTTCATCGCCGCCACAATGAGCAACTACTACGAGCAGAACAACTACTGGTACGACGCCTCGGCTTCCCAAGATCAGGCAACGTCGCCAGTTGAGTATCAATACGAAAGTTACTCCTATCCCCTTGTTCGGGGTCCTAGCTCTGGGGGTAGTTCTACCGCCTCAACCATCCCCGAGTCTCCCGCTGGGAGTAGTTACTACTACAGCGACTCAACGGCAGTCAACTACTCTGCTCAGCAACATGATCCTCCATATCAACAAGACCCTGCCTACCTACAAAATTCTCTTTACCAGGATTCTTATTCCTCGGCCTACTCTGCAGGTTCAGAGGACACCGTTGTTCCTGGGTACGTCTGTCCCTCACCCACCCGTTTCCCTTGTTACTTGAGCTAACTCGTTGCAGTCCATCCGACCAAGGCTCTCCTATGTGTCTTCACCCTGGCTGCACTGCTAAGCCCTTCAAGCGCATTGCCGATCTTCAACGCCACTACAGAAACACTCACAATCCCGATGAAACTAAGGATGCATACTTCTGCGACTACTCGCGATGCACCCGCGCTCACGAGCCTTTCCGTCGTCGTGATCACTACCGCGACCACTTGCGCGAGTACCATCGTGAAGACATCCAGAAGCGCGGCGTCACCATCAACGAAGAATGGCTCAACGATCGAAACTACGCTAGCAGCTGGTGGCGATGCCCACGATGCCTCATCCGCGTCCATATCTCCAAGAATGACTTCGAATGCCCCGGGTGCAAGGGGTCGTGTGAGTCCAAGCGCAAGGAGAAGCGCCGCAGCCGATCTTGAAGTGGGTGAGCAGAGACACAGCCTTGCTCACGCAACCAACCAACCAGGAGACACCACAAAGTCTCGCACTTGGTTGAAATCATGATTGCGCCTTGCGCAGCACGATTCTGCAGCTTCGACAGGCTCGCTTCACATCGATACTGTCATGGGTACGGCGGGATGTGCCGGCATGTGCACTTTTTACCCAGCACAGCTCTCAATCCCGCCTCGCAGCTTGGCAATGAGGCTGCAGGAACCCTTGTAACATCACCAAGACCGGCACACCACACCACCATGAACGAACGGCTTCGGGCATCAAGGCGTTTTTGCTCTTCTCGTTTAAATGTTGAACGTCTGCCTACTCGGCATACTTTCTCTTGGCTTCGCATTCCTTCAATCCCTGGTCACCCACACCAACTTTGCAGGACGCAGCAAGGGATCCTCCCCGGACCTCTCGAAAACGCCCACCACCCATGCGCTGCAGATCCCCGTCTCCACCAGGATCCCAGCTCATGAGGCTGACTTGAGAGAATTGTTCTAGAAGCGGGGCCCTGCTGCGGGGGATGTCAAGTGTGGCTGTGGTGCGCACCATCAGTTCTTCCATTCCTTCCATTCTTCCATTGAGTTTCCTTTCTTGGACAAGCTTACTGGGACCTGATCTGGGCTGGGGTTCAGCTCACTCAAGGCAACGAGATAAGAGGTGTTGTTATTGGCAGTTGCATGATGTTGTGACGTCGATGGATGAGATATGAGATACCCGCATTACATTAGAGGTAAATATATTACGGCACTATATAGACGGCGGGAGTTTTTTTCTTGTTTATGTCACGGGGGTTTGGATTTGTTTGCCGGGGGCGTGTTGCGCATCTCGTGTGTATTCTCGTGTATGTAGTATTTCTTGTGTGGGGCTTCTGGATTACAGCTACAGTACCCAACTATGGCACAATTATTTGACATTCTGCTTCCCTTTTGACTCTTACGGTGTGATATTTGGTCATCACGACATATGACCCGTCTCATACCCTTGGCCGGGTGTGTAACGAGAAAAGAGACAAGTAGATCCCTCATATCCTTCCCTTTGTCTCCCGTGACACCGTATTCCCTGCAAATGCTTTCCCCAGACTTGATGCCAGGGCCACCATGGAGGTTTCCCCAGTCTGCGCTACACAATATCGCGCACTGCACTGCACTGCACAAACAGCCCGTGACCTAATGCCTCATGCAGCAAGCACCCAGCCCCATTACATGTCTCCATCCCCATCCCCGTTCCCGTCACCGTCACTTGACTCATTCTTCGCCTACCCCTCGCAGCACTCCTCAATCGGATCTCCATCATAGTCCGGCATCGTACGAAAGTCTGGCCTTCCCTGTTCCCTGCGACCCTTGGCTCTTGGTCGCCTGCCCATCTTTGACGGCGTAGGCGAGGGTGCGCACGGCATATTGGCCGGGCCATTACTGGCCAGGCGTCCAACAAAGAGGCTCGGGTGATGAAACTTGAATTCTGGCTGCACCGGTTGAGGCGAACCTGGCTGGGCAGCCGTCAAGTTGTCATCCGCCGTATTCGTTTCCGCGGCGGCATCTAATGGGACTTGCATGCCTTCATCTGTGCAAGACAATGGTTCAGGGGGCTCCTCGGTGGCGACGTGCGTTGTGCTTGGGCCCGGTTGTCCTTCTCCAAGTGCTGAGGGTAGCTCTATTACATCGGCTAAGACCTCTGCCATCTGTAAACTCAGGTCGGGCTTTGATGCTGAAGACAACTCCACAACGCTGTCCGACAACTCAGGTATGTGAAGGCTCAAGTCAAGCTCATATGCTTCAGAGAGCTCTGGCATACTGGTGTCCAAGTTCAAGTTAGGTTCCAAGTTTGGCTCAACAGTTGTGTTTGGGGGCAGTGGCATGGGGAGGTCCAGTGCCGCCTTTGGCGCTGGAGATGGTTCTATCTCGCTGCTTGAAGGATCAGGCATATTCTGATTCAAGCCCAGGCAGGGTGTCAAAGATGACTCTGGAGCCGTCGTTAGGGTCTCATGTATCTGATCGTTCTTGGCCCCTGAGGCCGAGGCCAAAACATAACTCGGGGGGATTGCCTTCTTCAACCCCAGGTCACATTTGGTCTGTTCGTGGATCTCTTCGCGTGCTCTGCGATTGATTTCGGAGTAGTCGTCGAAGATAAACCTCTTCCAAATCTCATCCTCGTCCTCGTCTTGCAGTGCCGGTTCCTGTGTTGCTTCTTTAGGCTTGTGACTGGTTCCTTGTCTCCCTTCCTTAGCATCCAAGAGTTCCATCAAGTCTTGTGCTTTCGAAGTCTTTCGTGAGTTTTTGTGTATCGCGGGGATCGATACACTGCCTGGCATCGGGTATGGTCTGTTCGACTGGTGGCTTTGGCGATTGCCCGTCCACGCCTCTTCCTCCTCCACTCTTGAGAGACGAACCTGCCCAGGAGACTCGAGTTCGGCCATGATCGCATGTGTATTTTCGCTTCGGCCATCAAAAAAAAGAAAACAAGACCGACGCGGGCTCAATGGTCGCGAAAGCTCATCGCTTTTCCTACTATTGCCTCGTCGTACACCCCCGTCATAGCTGGTATCATGGGTCTGCGATCGATCGCCTGAGCCACCCCAGGCCCGGGAATTGCGACTAAATGAGCCTGGGCCATGATGTACCGAAGACGAGCTTTGTGGTCCAGGTCCCGGGGTTTCGTTCAGCCATCTGCTCCATTGGATATCATCGGACATGGGGTGGGTCGAGGACGGTCCAGTTGAGCCAACTCGGCCGATGATACTGTCATTATCTTGAATCTCGAGAGAGTAGATGTCGAACCGATGTCCATCTCGAGTCGGTTGAGGGTGGTGGATAACAGGTGGTGAGGATGTCACGACAATACTTGGATCATGCAGGGCATTTGATCGCTTCCTTCGCCGCCCTTCCAGAGAATGTCCAATGGCGGTCGCAAGGTCTGGGAACGGAGGCTGCGGCCTGCGTTCGGTTCCGAAATAGTTAGAAGGTTCAGACAGGCGACTCACGCTTGGGCGTGATCCAAAGGGCGAATGCGATACCACTGGTCTAGGTGGTGTAGAGTGCCATGTCCCTGATTCATCAAGTGGTCCACGCCGTGAAGCAGAACTTCGGACCGAGTTGCTCTCTGTGCTCCAGCGAAGGCCCTGGTCCCCAATCCTGATTTTCATGCCATTTCCAGACCGACGGGTTGGTGGTCTCTCATTCAAGCGGCCGTCATGACCAGGTATCTGCAACAAGGTATTGGCTCGGTTCCCTGGCAAGCGGTGATACCCTCCGGAGGTGAAGTGGGCAACGGGTGCCCTTTGTTGTGGGTAGATGGGCCCAAGGGGCTTCTGAAAACGGATGCCTCCCCAGTCAGTTTCCCCGAGTAGCTTTCGTCTTTTGGCGTCAATATCGATGTCAGGTCGCTGTTCATTAACCCGTGTTGTTGGGTCGAGGAGCGAACCAGGGGTCCGCTGACCTGGCTGTGAGTGACTGCTGCGAGGGTTGGTTCTCTCGTTCGTGTCACTTTGGTTTGGTATCAATCGTTTTCTGGGTGACCTGTCTTTATTTCGGGGGGTGGAAGGGCCCGAGGGATTACCAGCCGGCGGTTCTCGCAGGATGTAGTCAGGGACGAAGGGAACTCTAGGTGTATTCTTCCCAGCAGCGGCTTCTTGTTTCCTGACTCGGGCCTTGGCAAAGTACTCCTTCTGGCGGGCTGCATCTTTATCCCATCCTTTACGGCGGGAGTGACGGGCGAGAGACCCTTCAGTCCAGTTCATGACAGGGCGCTTGACGTTAGTGTTGCAGCAGGAGAGGTCAGCAAGAGATGAATAGAGACGAATGATTGAAGGGGAGAAGCTTACAATCCATTGTGAGGATTTCCAGTCCTCTTTGTCTAAAAATTTCACGTGAAATGTTGAGAAGGGGCACCTGCCATTCTTGTCAGGCAACTGCCGCTGCCCGTCGCGATCGCCAACAAACAACTGGGTAGGTACATAGACCCCCTGAATTCAGCTGGGCGATGGAACCCAACAGAATCCAAAGTATTCATGTGTATCCTAGCTAATGCCCAATAAAAAGACAGAGATTTCGATTTGTTAAGTTCTCAAGGTGGTTAAGGAAGCTTCTCCTCATTAGGGTGATGTAAGTGAGTCAAGGATATGTAAATGAATGGGAATGCGAATAAGAGGCTGAACTATCGGCAGCCAGCAAAGTCGTAGCTTTTTGTAGGGCTCGGATTTCCCCATCCGCCTCATTTATAAATTATCCATTGTATGATGATCCAAAGTAAAGCCATCCAGTAAAAATACAATTGATAACCCGCATGAGAGCCATGGTGTTTACACAGTGTCGATAATTGAAACATGCACCGATTACACGGTACATGCACAGGCCAACTAAGCTTCAGCAGGATGACGGACCTCCCTTGAGCGTGGAGCTGCCACCAACACGTCCCTGCCTGCCCGTCCAAGCCCGATCTAAACGACACATTTCAACAACGCCGACATCAAACTTACCAAGCGACTCTCCTGATCCGAACTATACACGTGCAGTGCCCCCATTCATCATGGCTGACGCCGACGAAAAGGCCCGCCAGGAGAAGATCGCCGCGGCCAAGAAGCGCGTTCGTCCACCCCTCCCTTCCTCCCGTCGCCAACCATGTAACAAGCTGACCCGTGGTGGTTTCAGGTCGAGCAACTGAAGAAGAGCAAGAAGAAGGGTAGTGCATCCAAGAAGACCAAGCAAGAGGCTGCCGAGACCCCAGCAACTGGGCCAGAGGG
This sequence comes from Fusarium ambrosium, assembly GCA_003947045.1. Taxonomy (NCBI): domain Eukaryota; kingdom Fungi; phylum Ascomycota; class Sordariomycetes; order Hypocreales; family Nectriaceae; genus Fusarium; species Fusarium ambrosium. The sequence goes on from NIZV01000003.1 coordinate 417,847, forward strand.
CTCCGCTGATGCTCCCCCGGCCACCGAAGAAACGCCCACAGAGAAACCCGAAGACAAGCCCGAGGAGACACACAAAGACGATGCTGAGGCGCCAGGGAACGATGACGAAGATGAACCTTCTTCAGCTGCTCCATCCTTGGCCCAGCAGTCGAAGCTGAGGTCTACATCATTCCGCGCGGGATCCATTCCTCCGGGCGGTGCTATATCTCCCGGTCCTTTCAGCCCCGATGGTGACACTGCGCCGGATATTTACAGAAAGCATGTGGCCAGAATTGAGGAGCTCGAGAGAGAGAACAAGCGCCTGGCCAAGGAAGCTACCGAGTCGGAAAAGAGGTGGCAAAAGGCTGAAAATGAGCTGGCAGACATCCGGGAAGACGAGGACGATGACCATGTCAAGACGCCGGCCCTGAAGATGGACTCTGCGACAGTCTGGTAAGAGTCCCGTGCGCATCGCGACATCAATCTACCAGTCCACTAACATGTATTGCAGAGAACCCAACTTGCCGCTTTACAGCGCCAGAACTCGCAGCTTCAGCAACAAGTATCGCGGGGCTCTGGTCACGGCCATCGGCCATCCATGTCCCTGTCTACGCCTCCTGCTGACCTGAAGGCTGAACTTGACGCAAAGTCGGCCACCATCGAGTCAATGGAGATTGAGATCTCAAAACTCAGGGCGCAAGCTGAACGACATGCCAGTGGCTCGTCCTCTGAAAAAGAGCAAATTACCGCCTTGGAGGATAAAGTAGCACGGGCAGAGGCTGCGGCGGGCAAGGCGCAGCGTGAACTTCAGGACCTGAAGCGCAACCTCGAGCGGACGACGGAAAAGGCCGTCCGAGAAGGTAGCGAACGAACTAGCGCCGAGACCAAGCTCAAGACTCTAGAGCATGAACTCGAAGAATCCAACAATGCTCGCGATGAGCTCGAAAAGAAGGTCGAGGCCTTGGAGAAGAAGGCTACGACTCTTACGACATTGCACAAGGAGCAAGATTCACGATTGCAAGCACTGAAGAAGGAGAAGGAGAAGGCGGAGCGAGACGCGACCGACTTGCGGTCAAAGCTCGAGAAGCTTGAGAGTGAGAACACCAAACTGCGAAGTCGTAGGTCTCTCGAAGGAGGTGGTGGGCTGGATGACGAGGGCGTTGATGAGCTCGAGGATGAAGAGCGCCAGAAGCTTCAGAGGAAGATCCGGGCTCTTGAGAGCGAGGTCCATGAGCTTCGTAGCGGGGCCTGGATTGGCAAGCGACGTGAGCTAGAGGCGACAAGCCCAGGCTTCCACGATGTCGACCTTTCGGCAGGACATGCCATCTCGCCAACTCAGAGGAGAAAGTCTGGTCCTGGTGGCGGCATTGGCGACTTCCTGACAAGCGGACTCAATGCCCTGGCAGGCGGTAACGATGATGAATTCCTTGATGATGATGACATGGACTTTGACGAGGATGCGTTCCGCAAGGCCCAGGAGGAGGAGTCGAAGAAGCGGATCGAGCGGATCAAGGAGATTAAGCGATCGCTAAAGCACTGGGAGGGGTGGAGGTTAGATATTGTCGAGAACCGAAGAGGCGGCAATGAGGGCGTTGGCGAGATTTTTGATGTGTAAGCTGGTGGGACTTGGGACGTTATGGATATCATGTAACAGGGTAAAGCTGGGAAAGAATCGTGTACTATAGGAACACCAGGACCGCGTAGGACCTTGATGATCGTGAATGCAATGCTCGGTATTGTCTGGATATGGTTCGGACTTCATCCGAGGCTCAGAAGTGTTCCACAATCCGTGTCTCCTACCTACCCTATGGTGGTGTCGCAACCACACATTGTGCTCGATGGGAGCGGATCTGTTTATTAATCCTTTGCGATGCTCCCATTTTGGTGTAATGTTTGGTTTCTTTTTGCCTTTCTCTGCTTTGCTTGGGTTGTAGAAGACGTCGCGGGTGTGTGTGCCTTGACTTACTGATGTGTCGTCAAATCCGGAGCCGTTGCAGCTTCGGACGCTTTTCCGGAGGGCGTATGGAAAAGCATCAACACAAGAGAATACTCCTGAATACGCCAAGGTCATGCAATGAAGCTCGCCGTAAAGCATCCTATACAGCCATTGCTTAGATGCAGAGGTAAAAAAGCTAGAACTATCAGGTTAGAGGACTATTCCGGCGTCTTTGGTCTCACATGGACCTCATCGGGAGAACTCATCACTGTCACGGATAATACTGCTAAATATTAAAAGAGGCTGAATTTCCAGTCGGGATACTCACGCATCGGAATGGCTTTCCTTTCATTCGGGCGGCAATTGCGACAACAAGGTATCCCGCATCTCGTCCTCCCCCCCGATCACGGCGCGGAGGGCGGGTCCCTCACCGGAGATCCGAGACGGAGAACGGAGATTCGGACGGCGCCGAGCTGAAGGACCCGGATTAGCGTTTAATTTTTTTCCTTCTCCCGCGCGGGCGGGGTGGAGGGTTGCCGGGGAGCGGTGTGTTGTATCCGGATCGCGACAGTCAATTGGCTTTATAAGAGCCGAGTAAACAAGCTGACTCCGCATATCCTCACGAGACACTCTTCCGTCCTTGGTGATGATGGCAGTAGATGGCTTTGGACAGGAGGAATTGCCCCTTTCGGAATGCCAACCTTTCTCCCCCCGGATCAGGTTTGACCAGTGACGCCCGCTGGAATTAGTAACACCCTCGACTGACAAAACATCGTCGCTTTCAGGCTCGGCCAAAGCAACACCGAGGCGAGGGCGAAACCCAGCTGTCATGCAAGAGGGGGAAGGCAAAACAGAAGAGGGCCCGCTTCTGCTCCAAAGCCCCCCCCCAAACAAGCACTGGGGGGGAAGTACCCACGCGGAATCGACACTAGTGCTAACCGTCGAGGCTGGGCACTGGCTAGAAGCCTGAGAAGCGCCTTTTTCTCTGGTTGCAGATGTTCATAAGGGCGCCCCAGCTCGGTCAGGTCCCGAGGCTGGCATCCCCAAAGACCCTGGCAATGAAGAAGAAAAGAAGGTCTGGGCTACTCGAGGCACACCCTGAAGGGAGGGAACGTAATTTTGAGAGCCGAAGAGTCCGGGTTGTGAGTTTGGGCACTCCGCCTGGAAATCATCGCGAGATGCAAAAGACGAGAGCAGCTTGAGCTTCACCCAGAGGGAGACATTAATTAGAAAAGGACGCCAAAATCTATGTAGCTAGACCCCTGTCGCATCCGTCTAACAAGATCAGCCACGTTTTTTACCTTATTCCCGCTCCTGTGCCGTCTTCGGCCTTCTCGCGCCGACCAGGAAGAAATGACCCCAGAAGGCTAAGAAGGAAAAACCGACGTGATTCCCACTCGGCAGTCCGTTGTCGGATCATTGAGTTCTGTCCTTTTTTTCCCTCGAGCTCGGTTGAACCCCCCAGTTTCTCGAACCATCAACAGTTCTCAGACCATCATCATCATCAGCTTCGAGAAGGAGAACGCGAACCGGAAAAGCAAGCAAAAAAGAACATCAATAGGATTTGTAAGTTGAATCTCCATTCTCGGATTGGGTTGCTCGCTAGTAGAGCCTCATCGACCAGCCACAAGACATCATCATCTATGCTTTGCGTCTCGTCATTGACCAACGAGAACCACTCCCCTTCTGAGCTTCAAACTTCACACTCCCCCTCTCTTTTTTTTTTTCGCCTCCCCCAATGCCTTCCTCGACTCTTCCCGGGAGCTCCTCCCCCAAAGGGAACACAAGGAAAGAGAAGGAAAACACTCACGGCATCCCTTTTCCTGCCGCCGCATGGCATCATTCTCCATCTGCTGCACGGCTCCTCCCAGCGGCTGACGCAAAGGTCTAACGATTCCCCAGCTTTCCTCTCTCTTTCTCCTGCGCCTAGATCCTCGCACTAGCTCGGCCCAGACGAGAGAAAAAAAAGCGGCGCCTACCAAACCGTTCCCATCAAATCCACTCCGTCTTATTGGGGGGAAACGCCATCGTCGTTCCCCATATCCCGTCGCATCGCCGTCGCATCGCCGCATCGTCGGTCGGTTTTCCTCTCGGTCGCCGCCTTGTTGCGTCAAGGAGAAGCAGTAACCGGCTACTTCCTCGGTTGAAGCGCTGCACCTTGCACCTTCCCCCTCCCGAAGCAACTGCCTAACCCCAAAGGAAGGCACATCACACAACGCACGCCCCCCCTTGGCGCCTTCATACCCTCGTAAGGCTCCTTCCCTCCTCCGACCGTCCGTCGTTCCGCATCACACCCCGCGCCTGAGGTGTGCAGCAAAGCAGCAAATTACCAACCTTGGGTATCCTCAGACGGACTCGCGCCTTCCCCGTTTGCCTGTTGCCCCAATCCAAGTTCCCGGCGACGACTCCCGAGCCCGGCCTTGCCAGTTGTCTCTCGAGACCCTTTTATATCGGATTTTTCTTTTGCTTCCCGCCTTCTTCTTCTCCTCTTCTCGCCCATCATGCCCGCTGTTGCCCTCGCCTCCGCCGTCCCGAGGTCTCTTCTATCGTCTTCGCTGCGCCGTGTAGCTCTTGCTTCTTCCTCCCCGATCGCCGTTCGTCCTATCCGCGCTTCCTTCGGTGCCGTCCAGACCATCTCTCCCTTCGCCGTCCGCACAATGGCTTCCGCTATCCCCAAGATCAAGGTCAAGAACCCCGTCGTCGAGCTCGATGGCGATGAGATGACCCGCATCATCTGGCAGTCCATCAAGGACAAGTTCATCTACCCCTACCTCGACATCGACCTCAAGTACTATGACCTTGGTCTTGAGTACCGTGACGAGACCAACGACCAGGTCACCATTGATGCTGCCGAGGCTATCAAGAAGTACCAGGTCGGTGTCAAGTGCGCCACCATCACCCCCGATGAGGCCCGAGTCGAGGAGTTCAAGCTGAAGCAGAGTGAGTTCCCTTCCCATCCCTAGCCTAGTCTGAGACCGAGTTGCATCTTGCAGCTCTTTGCCATCTCCCCCACCAATCGCCACCCCCGCACACATGATGAGGAGAAAATGAGGGCGAAACATGACGAATGAGATGCTCCGTGATGAACCAAAACGTGAAGAATGAAACCCAGCTGACTTACATGCTCTCTAGTGTGGCTTTCCCCCAACGGAACCATCCGAAATGCCCTCGGCGGTACCGTCTTCCGTGAGCCCATTGTCATCCCCCGCATTCCCCGTCTCGTCCCTGGTTGGAAGAAGCCCATCATCATTGGCCGACACGCCTTCGGTGACCAGTACCGCGCCAAGGATGCTGTCCTGCCCGGTCCTGGAAAGCTCTCCATGGTTTACACCCCCGAGGGTGGTGAGCCCCAGGAGATTGAGGTCTACCAGTTCAAGAACGGCGGTGGTGTCGCCCAGACCCAGTACAACACCGATGAGTCCATCACTGGTTTCGCCCACGCCTCTTTCAAGCTGGCTCTTGACAAGGGCCTTCCCCTCTACATGAGCACCAAGAACACCATCCTCAAGAAGTACGATGGTCGCTTCAAGGACATCTTCCAGGAGATCTACGACACTCAGTACAAGCCCGAGTTCGAGGCCAAGAAGATCTGGTATGAGCACCGTCTCATCGACGACATGGTCGCCCAGATGATCAAGAGCTCTGGTGGTTACGTCATGGCCCTCAAGAGTGAGTCTTTCCTTTGATGCTGCACACTTGTGCGAACTCATGAATTCATGTCGCTTGACACGATTCAATTGATTCGTCGCTTGACGTGCTTCAATGAATGCCACTAACACAACTCCCAGACTACGACGGTGATGTCCAGTCCGACATTGTCGCCCAGGGCTTCGGCTCCCTTGGTCTCATGACCTCGGTCCTCATCACTCCCGATGGCAAGAGCTTCGAGTCTGAGGCTGCCCACGGCACCGTCACTCGCCACTACCGTGAGCACCAGAAGGGCAACGAGACCTCCACCAACCCCATTGCCTCCATCTTCGCCTGGACCCGTGGTCTCATCCAGCGTGGCAAGCTCGACGACCAGCCCGAGGTTGTCTCCTTCGCCGAGAGCCTCGAGCAGGCCTGCATTGACACCGTCGATGTTGATGGTATCATGACCAAGGATCTTGCCCTTGCCTGCGGCAAGACTGGCCGTGAGGACTATGTCACCACCACCGAGTACCTCGACGCTGTTGAGCGCCGCATGAAGAACACCCTCAAGCAGAAGTTGTAAATGTCTTGACAACTTCTCTCCTCTTCCCCCGCACCCCCTCTTCACCCCCTCACACATCCCTACATCCTCTTCACTCTCTTGGTCTCTCTTTTCCACCCACAAGAGTTGCCATTTCTTTCATGAAGGATATGAGAATCGGCGTCGGACGTGTTGTTAGTGGCTGGCCAGCATCGGACCTCGGCTCCTCGGCAAGTGAGAGAACAGTGTCTCTCTCGTAGTTGTTGATTGCAATGCCTCGTTGGCTTGCATCAAGTCGGCATCGTCAAGGAGCAAACATGCACATGAATATTCCCCTGTATGAACACGGGCAACAAGGCAACGAATCATGCAGAGTATTCCTCCATCGTTACTATGGTATGATAAGGAAACGAAACGAACGGGCTTTTGGAAAAAAGAAGGAAAAGGGTTTCGAGGGGGATAACACGACTGACTGACTGATGAATCTCGTGTGTCATGTATTGGAAGACAAGCAGGCAGGCAATGTAGATAGAAGACTGCCGGTTGCTCTTGGGTACATAAAGATAAGATGGGCTACCCAGCCCTGCTTTATAGTTTTTTTGCAGACTCCAATCCCTGGATACCGAACCGACCTCGTTCTTGTTCCCTGTTGTCCCCTTGTGCATACGTACAGTACATTATGACACAACGCGCTGCTCCTAGCCCTCTTGGTAGCGGGAGAAGGGGGTCAGAGGAGTCATACGACCAACGCCAAAGCCAAAAGTAGTTGCCTTGAAGCAAAACCATTGGGCCCTCTTGTCCGTCCCGCACCTCTCTCACATGTACATGAGGATGTAGCTGTGCCCCTAGATGCCGCTCGAACGCCTCTTTTGCCTCTTGTGCTCTTGTCAAACTTCGGTATTTGTCCGTAGCCTGGCATCAAGCCCAAGCACACCCCTGTAAAGAAAATGCAGATGAATCTAGAAATTCCCCAAAAAATCCCACAAAGTTCACCCAAACAGAAACCCCGGTTCCCCTGTTTCCCCCCTCCCCCTCCCTCCCAGTTCATTTGGTTGTGTTTTCACACCCTTCGCAAAGGAATGCCTCGGCTTAAGACCGCACGTGTAGATGGATAATGGAAAATGCCCCCCCGGGGGCTTGCGTAGACGCGCTCAGTAATGAGAATGATATCCCCGTAGGCCCGGTGAGTCTCCGGGTTGTCCCGATTTGGATGGCCCGGCTGGCCGGGTATCCACCGCGGTGTGGAGGACATGGCATTTGGAATTATGGCAAGATGTACCTTGCCCTGGCAGGTGTGTACATGCCGGATACTGTCCGTGGTTGTTGGTTTGAAAGGTAGTAATACAAAGGCCAGTCTCTCTTCCATCGGGCGGCTAGTTTCGCTTCATGAGGAAGACCACCCAGAGAGGAAAAAGAGTAAAGGGCCTTATTTAGAAACCGATGGCGCGGTACTAGTCGTCTCGGGCCGCAGCAGCCTCCTTCTTGGACTTGCGCACGCTGGGAGTTCCGTCGACCTCGCTCTTACGCTTCTTCTTACTTGGTCGTGTCGACGAACCGCGAGGTTTGTAGCCGGTATCGTCATCGTTCCTCTTGCGCTTGCCTCTGCCCACGGGCGTTGAAGCAAAGTCGGGGTCCTCGTCCATGCTGGCATCCCAGTCACCACGGTCTGCTGCTGCCGCTGAGGCGCGAGCCGCTGCGCTGACACGTTTACCCCTTGTGCTCGCCCGACCGCCGCGCTCGCCTCGAGTGCCTCGTGTTTTGCGTCCCCCGGTGTGACCGCCTTCGCCGTCATCAGCATCGCCGTGAGTTTCGCCGTCCTGGAGGAAGATCTTCGGGGCGTGCTTGCGCAGCCAGTTTGTTACGCTGGTTGGGTTCTTCAGATGCGGGTTCGTAGGTTGCTGTGTGTTTGGATGCGCGCGGGGAGCGAGTGTTGGGATGGTTGATTCTGGATCGATGCTGGTGTCGAGCTCGTAGATGTAGTTGTCAACGTCGTCGGCAGACAGAAAATCGGAAGGATGCGATTCGCCTTCAGGGGCCTTTAGCTCGTTGATGATAGCTGGTAGAGTCTCCTTGGCGTTGCTGTATGATGAGTGCGGCACACCATTGATAAGATCCTCCAGTTTCTTTCCCGGCTTTTCCTTTCGATCCCCATGGTCTCGATCCAGGGGCAGTACTAATGCCTTGGGGTCAGACGAGGGCTCGAGCGAGAGGTCGATCTGCTTTTCGGGGGGGATTTGAGGCGAGTTGTTGATCTCAAGTAATATGTCCAATAGGCGGCTGTCAAAGAAGAAAAGGGATAGGTCAGCGATGATGCGCGCAAGGCTGAGGGTTGTTGAGTGATGACCTACTCATTTTCCACGGCCAGGCGCTTCACGAGCGCAGCTGCCTTGTCCTCCTGCTTATGTAGCTCCTCGCCGTCATGCATCTTTTGATCAAAGACGATGCGCATCTTTCTATACTTCTTCTTGTACGACTTGTAGCCGGCGCGATGGCGGGTGCCGCCCTCGGACTTGACGGGGGCCTCGTCCATGGTGAGCGGCTCTTTGGACGCGACCGGGATGGAGAAAACGCGACGTCTCAATGGAGATGGTGTTGGAAGATGTCTTTGGACGCGTGGAGGCTGGATGGGGGGACTCGAGTTGGCGATGTACTAAATGATGGTGAGAAGCAATGGGGGAGAAAAGGGTTTGCCAGCAAATGGATATTTGGGGGCGCCTTCGCTCTGGTGCTGGCACCTGAGGTGTAGGTTGTTCTCGGGTCGGTAGGTACGTAGCTTCCTTCCACTGAAGCAGCCGCAAGGGCGCCCTGCCTCTGGGTCCTTCCAATTGGTGAGGTCTGGATGGAGTCAGGGCGATCCAACAACCCGAAATCGGATCATCGTTTCTCCGAAATGGCCATAGAATCACCAAAGCTTCATGAGACAGGGAATACATAAGTCATGTAGGTTCCATGTCAAAGAAACCGTTGTTTTAAGTTCAAATTTCCAATGAATTTTTTGCGCCTTTGAATTATTTCACGATTCAGAGGCTCCAAACTACATGCTCAATCACCCCAACCATACCAAGACAGGATTCATTAGTCTATTCTCAAACATTCAGGAGTATCACGATGCCACCTCCTTTCCTAACCTGTCCAGCTCTTGTGCGATGAATTCTGCGGCATTCACCATTTCGGTGCTGCCATAAACGACCCTCTTCTTGGCCTTGTCTCCTCCAGCTCGGCTCATCCACTCTTGCAAGTTTCCATATTCGTCCATGCTTCCACCGCCAACGGTAAACACCACTGCCTCGCTAAATCCTTGTCGGCGTTGACCAAAGCTGGCCGTCTGTCCCGGTGCTTGCGACCCTGGCATACCGCCTGGTGTGCTAGCTCCCGCCCCGGAGCGCACCGCACTTGGAGGAGGCATGGTACCCCGAGCGTTGGCGGATCGAGGATCAAAGTATAGGTAGTGCTCCGTCTTGGCGATCGCAGACGAAGAAGCTGATGAAGGGTCCATAATCGACTCAACGATCTTGGTGACGGTGAAATCACGATCGGCAGGAAGGAAGTTCTTGACGCCGCTGATGAGACTCTCGAAGTTGGATGACAGACCGGTGGGCACTCCAGATTCCTTGAGGCGATCAGTGAGGCGGGATGACATGGATGAGAATCGCCCAAAGAGGTCTGACGTTTGAGCTGGCTGAGTCGTGTTGTTGATAGTTGTCAGTTGTGTCATCTTGGTGGTCGCTCGAACCCTGGTTATCTGTTAGCAAGTGTAAATGAAGAAGCTGAACCATATTCTTACTGTCGGACATAGGGCAGAGATGAGACATCTGCGCCTGCTTCTGCGAGAGCCTTCTCCAGGCCTTCAAACTCCACTCGACCGACCTCCTGTTCGGTGCTTAGGTACCAGATGATGAACAATCGCAGCTTGTCGACAGGGTTGGTGCCCTTGTTGTCATCCTTGATGATCTCCATGATCTGGGCCTTGGTCTGCTTGACAATGCCCTCTTCGAGTTGGAAGTAGTTGTCCAGTTGGCGGTCCTTGATACCTGTCAACAAGGCTGCCAGGATGTTCATGTGCATGTCGAGGATGCCCTTGCGCTCTCTCATCTCGGGAAGCAACGTTATCGCCGCCTTGAGGTGTTGAGCACTTGCACTTGTATCGTTCTGAAGGTCCTCCAGATCAGTCACACCAGTCTTTTTCGTAATCGAAGCCGTATCCTCCTTATACTTGGTTAATTCGGCGTCAATATCCTCCGCCACCTGTGGGAACGGGCTGCCAGCGTTCTTGGCCCAGAAAAAGTCGCTTGCGGTCAAGTCGTAACCCTTTTTCGATGTGCCTCGTGCTGGGTTTCCCTCTTCCACTGGAGCCTCGATCGTGATTCGGTTCAGCTTCATGTTAAGAACATCATGAACCAGGGACTGGTAGGTCCAGGAATGCGACAGCATGGGTATCAGGTCAACATTGCGGTCTAGGAGGATTAGGACGGGTCGGGAGGAGGGGGTGCCAGAGGATGCGGTTGGTCGAGGACCCGAGAAGAGGTTGTCCTTGGAGTTGAGGATGTGATCTCGAAGCTTGCGGTCGAGTCGCGCAGCGACCATCTCCGCCGCGGCACCCTTGGGGCATCGAATGATGGGGATAACGCCTGCAAAGACAATTAGCTTCTTACACGATAATCATATTTGCTAGGTATCATACCCATAGTAACAACAACACTGAAGAGTCCGCTCACGATCCTATCCACCACCCGGTCAAGCTCAGCATCACTTGTTGCTGCACTGTTCAAAGCCCAATATGTGTGCTCGTTCTGCATTCCCAAGCTAAAAAGGTCCGGCTCGGCAACGATGAAGTTGAGATATTGGTCGAATAGCTGGGAGATGTGCTCTGAAGTCCCCGCGGTTGCTGTCTGTGTCGCAAACTCCTCGAGAAGGACGCGGGGCAGGGAGGAGAGAAAGTTGATGTAGGCTGGGGAATACAATCCCTTTTGCAAGTCCGAAGTGATAGCCTCGAGGTTCTTCGCATTCGGTTCGAGAAGATAGATTACGGGGACGTCTGGGATCGGGTGTCTAGCGCCGCCAATGTGCCTGCGCATCATGTTAGTTAATTGCCAAAGAATGCGCTTGACTGACCTACATGTGCATGGTCACACCCATTGACCGCAGGTCACTGACACGCATCACACTGCTGATGACATCTCGGCCTAGGTCATCAAAGACCAACACCTTCCAGATGGGGTTTCCATCGGCATCGAGGATGGGAGCGACAGGAGCAAGCAGACCGTTTGCGAGCGCTTCGTCGGCTTCAGCAGACTCGACCGTCTCGTTGAGGTTGAGGATCTTCTTGAGAGAAGCTAAGAGTATTGTCAATAAAAGCAACAAATTTTCGAGTATACAGTAACAAACCTATTTGGCGATCACGCAGGGAGTTCCCCTTGGTGGCCATGGTGGCAGATGACGTCGGCAAAGTTGGAGCTCAAAGCGGTGATGATAGTGGGATGCGCAGTTCAGGAGCTGTCCTGACAAGGGCGAAGATATTGGCCACCCTAATGTTCAGGGGGTGCGCAAAAAAAAGCAATGAGGAAACTTTGACCCTATGCAGAAGAAAAGCTTACTTGCAAAGCGCCAAGCCGAATCCTCACGTCAAGGACCGTGTTGTTTTAATGCCAGTTTGAGGCCACGATACCGTAGGTTGCCAGGCGCTCACTCAGTTGATAGCTCCCCGACGGCGCGCAAGCTGTGAGCAGAGCACGGACCGATTCAAGGGCCGACGGTTGGGGCACACGCAAAGACAGGCACTTCTGACTTCCAGGGGAAGCAGGCGCGGCCTGTCCGTTCTACGTGCTTGAGACACGAGTGGGGCCATGCCTGAGACCAAATGGTTGTGTGTGCCTGAGAAATGGGGCCATTATCCAACACGTCTTGGTCCTCAGTTGCGAAGCCGCCAGGACTTCTTTTTCTACCTACTCTCGACGACACTCCATCAACATCCGCACGCCGGCATCACTCATCGCGACAGCACGCAGCGTCGGCGCTCGGCAGACGAACTGCGCCGGTAGATACTGGTGGCGCTTAAGATTTCGATTCGATTCTTCCGCGTTCACGTCCTCCATCTGGCCTGCGTCTACGTCCGATCCAGCTGCCTACCTGCACATTGCTTAGGCGGACCTCGGCGTGTCGCCCTTGTGCTATCAATCCTTTGCCTCCCCGACAGGACACACCTACGGTTCGATAATGTTGTAAGCGGCGAGCGACTTGCGCAATATACAGATGGGATAGGTTTTCTCTGCACCTCGCGGGTAGGAAGACGGATCAAGTTGCTCACGGAATCGAATCCTTTGTCTGAATCACAGGGTATGCCCAATCCTTAACCCCATCCCCCTTCCCCTCCACAACACGCTCAATCACCTCTGTCGCGTCATTCTTCGCGGCTTGTTGCGCCATCACCATGAATCAAAGAAGCAGCATTGTATCTGTGATTTCTCTATGAAGAATGGAATCAACCACTCGGAATCTGCAGCATTTAAAATTGCAAGATGAGGAGCTGGTGACCGACCGTCGTGGAGACTCGCTTTGGAGATAAAGGCTTCTCAGCGCCGTCTTTGCCTTTGCATCAGCAGAGAGCTGAGCTGCGGCGGCTGGGTAACCAAGACTTCCAGGCTTGAGCGCAGTGACGAAATCCAGGTATCTGCAATCTGGCGAACCTAGATGCGAACGCGCACCTAAGCCGCGGGCGAGTGTTTTGATAAAAGAGGGCATCCAGAGTCAAGAAAAGGCGCGCCAGCCATTGAGCGGGCGTCCTTCTGCGACGTTGCAGGCCTTGGTCGGGCGACCTGGTGCAGGGGCCCAGGTGATAACATTCAGGTTGCCAGCACCACCAGAACGGCCAAGGCCGCGACAGTCTCGCAGGCAGGCTCAGCAGCAGGGACTACGCTAAATGGAGGCGCACGCATCCAAAGACCAGTGGGCCCACCACCAGAAATCTTTCTCCAATGCCTCTCAACGAGTGAGGCAATTCCATCACCAAAAGGAGCAAAGCTCTGTCGACAAAAGCCAATTCATTAATTTGGCATTCAGCTTATCCATCCCGTTTTCTGGGGTTCTTTGTTGCCCAACTAGCTGCGCTCGAGCCTTTGTCCGACCGTGGTTCAAGATGGTCCAGCATTTGTTGGCGGTCTCTGCTGGTGGTCCTTTATTCATTCACTCGCTCGCTCGTTCCCTTAACTATCGACAGGAATCCAGTTTTACAATATTCTTTTTGATTCAACAATCATTTTCATATTCCAACCACCACTCATTTTTTTTTTTTTTTTTTACCAGACTTGCTGATGGTTCGCATTGCTTTCAACAGATTCATTGCCTTTTTCAACACTTCCCGCCTGGACCCTTGTCATCGCTCCCGTTGCCGCCTAGCGTCGTTTTATGGTGGGTAACCTGCAGCCATTGGTAACCGAAAATCCTCCGCTAACAGGAGAAGCCCACCTCAGGTCTCCCTGTATCGAATCTCTGTGTGTTAGTACTTTCTCCTCCCGTCTCCTGATCAACAGCCACAGGCTGTAAACATGTCTACATCAACGCCTATCTAAGCCCACCACCCTTTGCGTCTTGCTGAACCGGGTCTCTCCCGCATTGCATCCATCGCTCGCTTTCGTCCACGCATCCACACAATCTGCCCATAGCGATGATCGCTAACTAACAACATGCGTTAGCCTCTATAATTGCCCATTAATTGATCTTTGAGGCTGCGTTGCTGCCGTGGCGGCTGCCGCCTCAATCATCGCCCTGTTGCAAGATGCAATCTTGGTCCAACAATGGCCAGAATGGCGCTGATGAGACGCAGCAATGGCATAATAACTATGCCTTCACTGGTCAAAATGGACAATATGATCCTCACCAGGCTTGGTCTCAGCCCATGACTGATCAAGCTGCGTACTCTCACATCAACCCTCAGGATCCCTCTCCATCCAACTTTTTCGACTCTGATCAAAACAACTCGTTTCTCACCAGTGGTCTTCATGGGTCACAACCAAACCAAGGCAATTATCATGCAGGGCATGATTCGCTGGGATTGAACCAGCAGTTCTCGCAGCCCTCTCAAGATGTGATGGATCCAGCCTTCAGCGATATCCATTCGGATCTGTATGGCCAGCATGGCAAGATCGACTTGGACAATGCCATGGCTGGCGTTGGCCAACTTTCAAGCCATCCTCATTCTTCCACATTTTCATATGGTCTAGTTCAACCCAACGAACCTTCCTTCGAGTCCCCGATACAGCAGTATTCTCAGCCTCACGTAATACCTCAACCGAGCCGACAACAAAGTCATACTCCCGTTCAGCAGTTTGAGGGTCTTCCTGGCACTTTCGCCCATGGCCATGGTTTCAGCCGACCGCCTCAGCAGTCTCCTGTTCAAAACCAGCAGCCTTATAGCCAAGCTGCATTCTCCCCTCCAGTGAATGGCCAGACTCCTCAACCTCAATCGAACGAACAACTCAATTTTCAACAATCTCATCAACAGGCGCATCAGCAGCCAACACAGCAACCACATCAGCCCCAGCAGCAACAACCACAGCAGCCTCAACCATACTCCCAGGCACAATATGCTCCCAAACAGTCCCTTGCCTATTCGCAGACCACTCAACCTATGCCGAACCAAAACTTCCAACAACCTGTGCATCAACAACAGCCGCCCTTCATGACCAACTCTTCGCCATCACCTGCTACAACTCCCCAGTACATGATGCAACAAGCGGTCGTTGATCAAGACGCAGGCGTCTCTCAGCCCAGCGTGGCTGAACCTCCGGCAAAGAAGAGGAAGCGGGCAGCTAAGAACGCCCCCGAAACGCCGACGCCGGAGCCTGCAACGGTCCATGCCGACTCGCCTGTTGGATCTCCTGCTCCGAAGAAGGTGGATGACATCGACGCACTGTCAGCGCCAACACCCTCGCCCGAAGATGCACAGTTGATTGCCCAGTTCAACAAACGCACCAAGGCCGCTCAAGCGAAGCATCCCGCCGTCAAAGGCCTCCCGTATCTAATCTATGACGGAGCAACGAAGCTTCCCGCTCCCAAAAGCTACGACAAGCTTGCTCCGCTTGTTGCTCTCCCCGCCCGTAGCGGACGACAAATGGTTCCCGAGCTTGGATACAGCCTCCCTTGTGAGGTTCAGGGTCGGTTCACAAGTCAATATCGTCCTTCGCCTGATAAGGGTGGGCTGGACGAGAGGCGAATGGAGGCCAAGGTGTTGTTGGATGAATTCGATCGTTCTATGAAGGGGCTTGGTAAACGACGTCCCAAGTATACCGAGTACCCTCATGCTTTCAAAGAGCAGCTCAAGTCGGATGAAGCCTCCAAAAACAAGGCGGAGAAGAAGGCAAAGAGGGAGCAGGAGGAGGTGCGCAACAAACCAGTAAGTCCAGGGTTGTATCCTACATCAACAGACATTGGCCTAACAATACTCAGATCCGCTCTGCTACTCGTCCGACAGACCCTGCTGATGCTGCAGCATGGGACGCTATTGGGATAGTTCACGTAGAGCAGTCTGTTGCAAGGACGAATGCGCTCATCGCAGGTCGTGTGCAGCAAGCGGGTGAATACTTTATCAAGCTTCGTGGTGAGATGAATCGCGCCAAGCAGGAGCTCGACCAAGCAATCAAGGACAAGGAGGCCGAGTCTGAGATTGCAAAGTTCCGACAGGAGTTTGAGAGGAAGAAGGAGATTCTCTATCGAGCTTTGGATGCTACTATCGAGCATGCGGACGACGCGGTTCTGGATAACCTCGGCGGCCACCAGAAGTTGGTTCTGAGTCTGGTGAATGCATTGATCATGTGTATCAAATCGAGTGACTTCTCTGGGAAATTCCCAAAGATCGTCCTCGAGCTTTTTACCCATTTCCCCATGACGAAGAAGATCGCCGAAACAACAAACTTTGAGACGGTGCGGAAAAGGTTCGCCGACAAGGGCGATGCCGAAGTCAAGGAGCTCACTCAGGAGATATCTGCCAAGATCAAGAAGCTCAAGGCGTCCGAACCGGAGACGGCCACTGGGTACACGGGAACCTCGGCTGCCAGCAGAGCAAAGTCAAGCTCCAAATCTGGGAATGATCACTCTGCCAAGCGTGGCCGGGACGAAGAGGCCGACACACGGACTGTGAAGAAGATTGCGATAGAATCAAGCGGCAACTCTCTTAGTAGGAAGCTTGCGCAGCCTAAGATTCAACTTCAATCAGCATCCAAGACCACTGCAGCGAAAGCGGCAGCTGCTTCTATCCTGCCTGGCAAATCCAGACCCGTGGCCAAGTCTGCACCGAAGCCTGAACCCAAGCCAGAGAATAAGTCGACACCGGAGGACAAGCCCAAGCCGGCTCCCAAGACGTCACGCAGCGAGCCCAAACCGCATGTGCCCCAGAACGGCTCATCGTCAGCAACAAGCTCCTTGTCGTCTGGCATTGCCTCGCTTCTTGATTCAATTAATGCCCCCAAGGCCGACTCTCCGGCCGCTCCTAAGGAAACCAATGGTCCTGAAACTTCTGAGACACCGGAAGAAAAGGCCAAGCGTCTTCGCAAGGAAGCTCGCCGCAAGCTCCGAGTCAGCTGGAAGCCTGAGAGTGAACTTGTTCAGGTCAAAATCTTCCACAAGGAAGAGGCTGAGGATGAAGGTAGAGAGGTCAACATGATTCGCGACGCCGGTGACGATCGATCTGAGGGTATGGTTCTCAAGCAACGTGCCAACGTGGATGATGAGGATGAGGATGATGATATTCCTTATCAGCCTTGGGTTGGACCTGTTGCGACCGACTTCACGAGACTACCAGATGATACCCGAAACAAGAACTTTGTGAATCGGGGAGGAAACGTCACCTTTACCACGGATGAGCAGCAGCGCATTGCAGAGAGGGAGCAGCGGGAACTCATGGCCATATACACTGATCCGGACGACATCCCACCAACACCCAAGTCTCCCCCACCGGAGACGGTTGGTAGCAGTGACCGGAAAACTCAGTACTTGCCGGATGATGCCAAGTTTCAAGAGCTTCAGCTTCGGTGGCGCGATGAGCAGCAAATGGGGCTCGACGGGGCTCTGTACTCGGCAATCCAGCGTCTCGATGCGAAGGAGAACCCGTCGAACCGCCTCGACTCGATCTTGGGTCGCCTTCAAAGAGCGCCTTCAGCCCCCTCATCGTCTTCACAGCCCAGTTCCTCGTCCCAGCAAAGCCATGGCATGGCGAGTGACAATCTGCCTATTGTCGCCGGTAATGCAGCTGCAGAACAGGTTCTTACTCTGCTTAGATCCGACAAAGTTAAGAACTGGCGGGATCCTGCTCCAGCTACGGCCGATGTTTGGCGTACTTACCATTACACTGATGCCGCTACTCGTCTTTGTGGAGGTGCTATTGAGGGCGTCGCTAAGAACTTGGCCAACAAACCAGCTCCAGCCACATCACCTCCAGAGTGGATTCTACATGATCCAGAGAAGGTTCGCGAGTGGCAGATGGGTTACAACAAAGAGATGATGGCACGACAAAAGAGAGCAGATGAAGAACGAGCCAGAGCCGAAGCCGAAGCCAATGCCCAGCGAACCACTGCGCCAAACGCTACACCTGGCCAACCCCCGGCCAACCCCCAGGACTGGGCAGCATATTATGCGCAGCAGCAAGCATATGCCCCGTATATGGCTCTGCTGCAGCAGATGACTGGTGGCCAGCAACCGGCTCAGCAACAGACCCAGGCCAGCGCTACGCCCCAACAGCAGGGGCAAATTCCTGACAGTCAGCTCCAATCCATCTTGGCGGCTATCAACCAGCCATCTCAGCAGCCAGCGCAAGCTCCAGCCTCAAATTCGGCTTCGTATCTGAACCCGAACGACCCATCTTACCAGCAGTACATGATGCTCAGTCAGATGGCCCAAGGACAACAAGCTGCTCCGCCCCCGCCCCCAGCGGCGGAACGGGACTGGGAGCGGGATAGAGACCGAGAACGCGATAGAGACCGGGAGTGGGACCGAGATCGGGAGCGCATGCATGACAGGGATCGTGACCATGACCGTAACCGTGATGATCACCATGGAGGCAGAGGTGACCGCGAAGGGAAAGACGGTCGAAGAAAGCGAGGCACGCTGCCACCGCACAAACCAGCAAACAAAGCACTTATTGGGACTAAGCCTTGTACATTCTGGCAGCAGGGCAAATGCGCTAGAGGAGACAAGTGCACGTTTAGACACGACTGAACAGAAGCACTGTGGCTTCAACTCGCCTGTGATGGTCGTCTGGCGAGATACGTATTTGAGGTTTGGGAAGAGGATTACGGTGTATATTATTGTAAACAAAACTCGCATGAACTCCATATCGTTCGCCCGGTGATAAGGGGCTGCATGGTTTCTACTACATTGGCGCTTTGAGCGCTTTACGGAGAATAGACGTTTCTATGTTACCTACGTATTCTCGTATTCTGGCATCGTACTTCGTGCATGTTTGTTTAAGGATGTTTTCACACGAGGGACGCAGCAGACTAGACGACGCAGATTTTGATTGAGTCGATCAATGATAACCATCTTACTTTTAAACCGATTTAATATCCGGGTTGAAATCCGCTTTTTACTCAGCGGCAGCCATCTCAGTGTCACCCTCGCCAGCTCTCTTGACCAGACCACGCAGGCTCAGGTCATAGACGACATCCTCGACCCTCTTGACGTCATACTTGACAGCATCGGCGCGCTTGCGCAGAATGTCGTTCTTGAGGTTCAACAGCTGGAACCCAGCGAACAGATCCTTGATGAACCCGCTAATAACGAGGGGCAGCTCAAAGTCGCCGTGGGTGACGGCATTGGGGGCCAGACGGGCGAGCTCATTAGTCAGGTCCGTCAGGGAGAGGAGGTACTCTTCGATGGTGAGGTGGAAGGCATCACGGTCCTTCAGGTTGGTTGGGACTAGGAGAGGGGTCAGTTGGGGTGGGTTTCTTTGTTTGTACGGGGGATGGGTGGCGGACCCTGGAAGACGGCGCCGACTTGCTCGAGCGTGAGGAGACGGCCGAGAGAGGCGGGCTGTGAGTCTGAGCCAAGGCCGCCGAGCCAGGCAGTGTAGACGACGGTGCCGATGGCATTTTGGACGGTTCTGGCCCACTTGCCGTTGTACCTGGGCGGTTGGGTCAGATTTTGATGCTTTTCACCTGGTGGACTAGGCAAACGTACTTGTAGTAGGGGTGCTGGCTGGCAACAGCGCTCAGCTCCCCCACAATGGTGACCTCTTCCTTGATGGCATCCTCAACCTGGGACACAAGCGCAGGGTCTATCACAGAAGTCTCAGCAGATGAATCACAAACAAGGCGGGGGAAGATGGCAAGAAAAAAAAAACTGACAGCGAGCGCGGGGCGTAGAGTGGACGCGCGAGAGCAGACCCTGTGCGGTAGCGACAGCACGCTCGAGACGCTGGATGATCTGGGTGAGGTTATCGCGGACTCGGGTCTCCTCGTCAATTTTCTCCTGGAGGTGGGCGAAGATGGAGGGGTCGAGGAGGGGGTTGTCGGAGGACATGGCGGCGGTTCTTTGTTGTTGTTGAAAGTGGGTGAGGCTCTGCGGATGAGGCTCTGTTTGGAGGTGTTTTGGTTTACGCTAGGGATTGAGAGCGGGAAGATTGATTTACCTCGTGGAGAGCTTGAGATGGAGGCTTCAATTACGATGCGCAGTTTAGACTTTGGAGATGGGTTTGAGATGGTTCAGATGTTGATTTACGTTCGCATTATCAGATTCTCAAACTCATTTCTACGAGAACTTCAAGCACTACAGCAGCAAATTGGTCATAACACGTTCTTCTTCACTACCCAGGCAAGCCCGAGCAAGCAATGAAAAAGCGAAATGAGCTCAACAAATGTGTTCGCGTCGCCTGGAGGCAGTGTAATACCAGGGACACTGTGGGCAGAATCATGTGCAAGCACAGAGGAGACTGCCCTAGGTTCAAAAATAGGAATAATCACGATTGGTCTCCTTGGAGACCTTTCAGAGATTAAACTGAAAAGAACAGATACTACACTTGATCTAAGCCAAAAGGCAAAGAGAGCTAAGGAGAAAAGAAAAGAAGAGTAAATTGGTGGGAGGGAGGGCGATGTTTTATAGAGGATTTGGAGGGCGGTGAGGAGGGTTGCTGATTGTGTGGTGGCAGAATTTGGGCCAATGAGGGGCGGGGGAATTCGGGAGGCTGGAGTGCTGCCTGCTGGGAGATTTGGGGTCCACTTGGCGGGCGGGCTGCGGGCCTTGCGGTGAGGACGGCGAACCTCACAGAACAGGAAGCAACCTGAGGCTAAAATGAACAAGACGACTGTGGATGTCCGCTCGTTGCTGGTATCCAGGATATGATCATGCGACAGTAAAGGCTGGATCGATGTCATTTGTGCCTCAAGTTATTTTTGAATTGCTCGAAACTGCAGATATGAACTATCTGTCTGTTGGGAGGCATCCTGAAATCCTACTTCTTCACATGACGGACTTCCCGTCAACCAGGCTGCAGCTGCCCGGGCACTCTCAACAACAGCCACGCAAACAGGACTACCCTGCATCAAGCGAAAGACTTTCAGAATTGACAAATTTCCTTCTCTAATTTCGGTTGCAATAGCCTATCCTCGGCGATATCAATCACAGTTTGCGCCTTGATACCAAGCGAAAAAGCTACAGGCTCTGTCAAAGACTTGGCACACAGCAGCACCGAGAGTCCAGTTTCACCGATGTGCCGATGAACCTGCAATGTGCCTTGCCCTTCCATGGCCATGGACTTGAAAAAAGATCACGTCGTGCGACGATAACTCTCTGTGATGTCTGATCTGGGTGTCCACCATCATGTCGCTTCCTCATGTGGAGGTGCTCGGCTCAAAGACTTCTCCAATCGCATGGTCTTTGAACTTGTGCTAACAGACACCACAGTGGGACGCGGTACAGCGGTGTGTAACTCTCCACAATGTCTTCGGTGCCGGTCATGTCACAGCCAAGGCGGAGGATAAGCTCTGACTGTGACGGCTTCCGTGATGGATCCAAACTCGAGCGCACAGAGCCGGGGCCTGCTATGTGTGGTGGATGAAAATATTGGTGATCTACCCGTTGACTGACAGCACGAAGGCCTCATCCATTTCCCACCCTGTCTCAAGGGGCGCTGATCCATGACAGCTGCTGCCAAAGAGCGACGCCAATTCCTGTCCTATCTTGATCGCGGATACCGAATCGAGCAAAATATACGCGATGCGCCTTTTGAGTGAGGCCTTTCACTTGGCGAAAGGGATACATACTGCTCCGTACGAAGCCATTGGATCCCGCTGAAGAGCGGCCCGCCTTCCGATCAACTTAAGACACTGTTGGTTGTGAGAGAGATCTACTAGCCAGCATTCCGTGCGTCGGAGAAAGCGTCATTGGCTCTGTTTCTCAGCCAGCGATTTAGTTACTGTATGACAAGAGGTGCAACTATTCCCGCGAGTACACGGCAGGCAGCATTCCCGATACGAGCCAACAACCAGAGATCTTTGATGGACCAACAGCCGAAACATTGGACTCAGAGTGTACCACATGACAAGTCATAGCGTGCCACAGAGCTACAACAACATCATAAAGCTTTAACATAACTGGACACAGTCGAAGCTCGGATATGCTGGTCCCTTCAGCTGAGGCCATAGCTTGAGCAAATATTGACGGCAGGGTGCAGGGTGGATTTGGGACGGGACCAACAGGTCAGCCTGGAACACTCAGTAGAAGTTTGTATTTGCTTTTGCAAGTGCCTCTTGATGACGTCCGCGAAGGAGTGATCACGTTCCTGGCCTGATTACAGGGCTGAACTGACTCTACACTCAAACGAGATGGCGAAACTCAACTGTTACGACACGATGATACGAGATGCCAACTTGGACACCGTGTAACGGGATAAATCACATTCCATGCTATACCCGAAAGTTTGAAGTTTCTACCCGTTCTTCTAGAAAAACATCCTCGTGGACAAGGAATCCGCCGGCTGACAGCCACAATCCAGACGGTTTCCCGAATCAGGCAACTGTTGTTCGAAATGAAGAAGATGGCGGCACCAAAGGAGGAATCCCTTGCACTTGGCTGAGGTGAAATTACGCTTTGGCCCACGCTGTCGGGACCGTTGGATTGCTGTTGGTGGTGCGTGCCACGAACAATATCAAGACATGGCTTAGTATTGTTCTCTACAGCCACCTGCCGGATCGGGTGGAAGAGCAGCCACAACTACAATACGACCTGCGATTGGAGAAAGGGTATTATATCGAAAAAAGAGATATCTGATATGATGTTGTTGCTGCGTTGAGGATATAAAGGATGTTGATGCGCAGGAGTGGTGTTGAGAACCAGACAAGCTCTCAAGATCATCTTGACGAGCAACATCAACCTTTTCATCATCTTTGACACCACAACTTTCAAGCCATGATGGCTATCAGCCTTCTCAAAACTTGGGGGTTTCTCCTTATCGCTGCGACAGCCATTGCAAGACCTGTAGTGGTTGAATCACTGGAGGAAACCCCTGAGGGTTGGGAGGAATCCAGCTCTCCCGCCCCCGACAAGCCTATCGAACTCTCCATCGGCCTTGAGTCTGAGGATTACCTCCTTCTCGAGCGCACTCTCAGCGAAATCTCGGACCCCTCTCATGCCAACTATGGCAAGCACCTCTCTCGCGACGCCGCCAAAGCCCTGCTCCACCCTTCTCGCGCTGCCACGGAATCTGTCAAGCGCTGGCTCTCTGATGCTGGAGTGCCAGAGCACCATATCCGTGACGAAGGCCAGTGGCTTCATATTCGCACCACGGTTGGCCAGGCCGATAGTCTTCTCAGCACCCGCTTTGGCATCTTTGCTCGCGACGATGAACAAGTTGTCAGAACGAGAGAATACTCAGTCCCCGTCGAAGTCCGCGACCACATCACCACCATTCAACCTACGACCTTCTTCCCCAGCGAGAATAAGGCACGCGCTGTTGAAGACTTGACAGCCTTGGAGAAGAGGCAGGAAGGTATCGAGGCGAGGGCTTACGGCAACAACAATGACGGTAACCATGGCGGGAATGGACCGATTGACCTGCAACAGTGCAAGGCACAGGTCACACCCGCGTGTCTACGGAAGATCTACAAGATGCCTTTGCATAACTATCCAAGCGCACACCGGAAGTCAGAGTACGGCATCATTGGCTTCCTTGAACAAAATGCGCAGTTTTCCGACCTTGAACTGTTTCTCAAACGGTTCGCGCCCGATTTGAAGGGAGCGAACTTCTCCGTCTCTCTTGTGAACGGAGGATTGAACCAGCAAACCTACGCTGTTGCTCAAATTGAAGCCAACATGGATGTCCAGTACGCCGTTGCACTCGCCGACAAGGTGCCAGTCCGATTTATCTCCGTCGGTGGTATGAATTCGAACCTCAACACCGACCTCGAGTAAGTGCCATGAGATGTGAAACTATGACTGAGGCTAACGACAAAAGTTTTCCACAGATCGATGCAGCCAACAGACAGTACCCCGAACCCTGGCTCGAACTTCTGCAATACCTCCTCAATCTCCCTGACAAGGACCTACCCAAAGTCATCTCTGTCTCGTATGGATCGAACGAGCAGCACCTCTCAAAGTCCTACGCTCGCCAGGTCTGCAACATGTTTGGTCAACTTGGCGCTCGCGGCGTCTCGATGATTGTAGCCGCTGGCAACACGGGCCCTGGTTACTCCTGCAAATCCAACGACGGCAAGAATAAACAGAAGTTCCTCCCTACATTCCCAGCCTCATGTCCCTACGTGACCGCTGTGGGTGGCACGGAGGGAAATAGCCCGGAAGTTGCTTGGAATCGATCTAGCGGTGGCTTTTCCGAAGTCTTTTCGCGCCCTTGGTGGCAGGAACAAACTGTGAAGGCATATCTCAAGAAGCACGGCAACGAGTGGAAGGGATATTACAACCCCAATGGTAGAGCTTACCCAGATGTGGCAGCTCTTGCATGGAACCACCAGATCATGCTCCGCGGCAACCAGACTTTTGGTGGTGGAACCAGGTACGTTACCTTGCCCAGTTCTGGCCGGATCTTGTGACAAGGGTACTGACATAGGATACAGCGTCGCATCTCCGACATTTGGCGCCATCATTGCTCTCCTCAACAATGAGAGATTTAAGAAAGGCAAGCCTCCAATGGGCTTCCTGAATCCCTGGCTCTACAAGACTGGCAAGGCAGGCTTCACCGAGTAAGTTCCCATCCCGCCGTGCCTTGATAGTCTCCTAACTGTGTTTAGTATTACCCAAGGCAAGTCTGAAGGCTGTAAGGGTCAGAGTTACGCTCTTCTTCCTGCGCCCGTGATCCCCAATGCTGGGTGGAAAGCGGTCAAGGGATGGGATCCCGTCACTGGCTGGGGCACTCCTCTGTTTGATCGGCTGCAGAGACTGGCTACCTAGGAGGGGTCCGTCTCCCTTCACGGCGATGGGCCATCTATGGTGGGTTACATGATTGAGGAGGAGCTCAACGATGGGTACTAATGCCCCAGGGGATGCTACCTCTCTTGAGTCTTGGAACTTGTCGGATAAGTATAGGTCATCCATCTTGGATAACTCGAGGTGATGGTATCAGCCCCTTTGGCTTGTGGAGGGTTGATACAATGGACTGGGAAGACATGGCTGATAGGCGAGCGAATACACCAAGAAAATTGTTGTGACAGAACCTGATGTGACTCTTCAACTATGATACCCACTTTCATAAACTTGACTTGACTGCCTAGTGCTTGCTATAGAGAGCATGAGCGGCAACACAGGATCTTGTCGACCACCCTTCACCCCTATCTTGCTCCCCAATGAACACAACTTCCCATTTCTCAAGCACCAAAGACCTTGGACCAATCCTGCTTCTTGAAATAGTCCTCACAGGTCTCAAGAGATGGAGGAAACTTCAACTAACTCCGGTATAAGCAGTCATTCGCAACACTGTACGGGTAAACTTACATCTCGGGGATGAGTAAGACTAGAATCATCCCTCCCCTCATACCCAAACTCATTAAAGTAAGCAAAGTTATCCTCGAGCTCAGCCCTCAAGTCTGGGTCCAAGTCGGGAGGGAACTGGCCCTTGGGGAGAGTGACGACTTCTGCCTTGAGACCCGTGGCCCTTGTAAGCGCATCAGCCGCCTCGCGGGGAGAGATCCATTCTCTGTAGCCGATCAGGTTGACGCCTGCGGGCTGCTGTAGGAGGGCTTTGACGAAGGGGCCGGAGTCTTCTTCGGCGGCGATGAAGGGGAGCTTGACGTCTTGTTCGATGTGTCCGATGAACTGGACCACTCCATCGGCGTTCTACACATGTTAGCGATGCTCGTGAACTATAGGTTGGGGTACTTGCCTTGATGGGCTGGGTAAGGGGGTTTTGGACAAAGTTACCTAGGAAGAGACCTGCCTGGTAAACACTGGTCTTGGCCCAGAGCTCAGGATAGGTCTCCTTTGCGTACACGACCGCTTTGGCCTTCGAGTCAAAGTGGTATACATGCTTATACTTTCCCTGCGACCACTTTGTCGCATCTGAAAGCGCCGAGATGATGAACCGCTCAAGAGTCTCGACCTTGGCAGCAGCATCAATGGCATTCTTAAGCTGCAGCGTCTCATGCTCACCAGCCCACTCATTGAGAGCCTGACCCGGCTTGGCCTTTCCCCTGTTTGCAGGGTCACCATAAAGACCCCAAAAGTCGCTAACGGCAAAGACGGCGTTGGCGCCTTCAAACGCTGCCGCCAGAGTAGATGGCTTGTCAAGGTCTGCTTCGACGACCTCTGCACCGCGAGATGCGAGGGCTTGGGATTTGGTGCTTGAGGCGTTGCGGGTTAGGGCGCGGACTTTCCAGGCTGGGTCTTGGAGGAATGTTGTTGCGACTGAACCGCCTTGGTTGCCTGTGGCTCCGAGGATGACGATGAGCTTTTGGGAGGACATTTTTGAGGTTGAGATGTATTGGGATGTTGTGAGGATGTTGGAGGAACTGATGAGATGTGTTTTGTATAATTGCTCGAGGCCATGGCCCGTTTATATATCTCTTCACGTCTAGATGATTACTATCCCACGAGCTATGATAAGCCTCCGGGGTGGTCACAACAGGGACACAAGTCAACCACATCATTTGTAGTAGGGATACGTGATCGCACACCAAGTTACACCCGTAGACAAAGTACTCGGCACATATGAACATAACAGATCATGGCATCATTCGGCTATCATTCGGCTCATTCTGTTAGCGCTCTAACGCAGCATCGGGGCGAGGTACAGAGCGGAGGCTTATGACAGTTCATGAAGCTCTACCACGATATAACCCATAATATCACCATATCGGCCATTACAAGCACGATCCACAATCCCAAACACAAAATTGCCACATCCGTCAAGCCTAATGCCAGCATCCCGCTCTCCCCCCTGTCACGTCCGCTCCATGTCCGCAAACTCCGGTGTGGATGATTGGACCGGAGGCTTTGGCGCAGGGACTTTGCACAGGGCCAGGGACAATAAACTACCGAGTGGCTGACGGGATCGGGGCAATATAACGGGTTTAAGTGGGTTTGGGTGGAGGAATTGTTGAAGCCGTGGCGTTGTTGATGTGATGAGGGGGATGTAAGGGATAACGTTATGTTGGTGAGATGATTGGAAATCTGGAGGTGATTGATGGCCACGAAATACGGACTTGTCCCCGAGAAAAGATGTGGGAGATGTGCCATGATACTCGCGACTGTGTCGAGCAATGAGGTTTCGTGCTGCTAGAAGCTGGACGTGGAGCAAGACTTGTCTAACACGGGCTCATTGTTAAGGAACTATTAGCTACGCCGTTAAGTACTCTTTACAATAGGCATTTCTACACACTTGGATGCCATGACATTTACAAGAGAGATTACTGGGTTGGACCTTCAAATGACATGGTCCACACTGCTTGCAATCGCCAACTTGATGACAGGTGTGACTCCTTGCGAGCTATCCGGTCTATTCTTGTTGTTTGTTAATCATCATGACATCTATAGAAGAGGCTATCAACCACTAACCTATTCTTCCGCGTCAAAATTAGTGCTACAGCTAACATCCTTCCAAGCCTCCAGACTCTTCAATGTCTCATCGCACTTGTCCTTCACAACCTCATACCCATCCGCCCCAAGTGCAATCCTGAGAGGCATCTCCTTACCCGCTGCAACCCCCTCACCGCGCACAAGGTCAAGCACAATCGCGACACCCTTCTCAGGGTCTCCAGCCTGATGCCCACTCCTCTTGGCCAAGTACTCATCAAAATCCTTGGACCGCTGGGCGTAGTCTGGAATCTTGGACGGCTCGTTCTTGAGGTTTCTACTCGACAGGAGCTCGGTTCTGAACTGGCCTGGCTCAACTATTAGAGTGCGGATGCCAAAGTGTGTCGTCTCCCTCCACAAGCTCTCAGCCATGCCTGATGTGCGTTAGTGTGTTTCTTTGTTCAAAGTGCGAGTTTCTCACCTTCGAGGGCAAACTTGGTACCCGAGTACCCAGCGTTAAACTCGTAGCCGTGAAATCCGGAGAGGGAGCTTATGAAGACGTTGGTACCTGTGCGACGCTCTCTGAAATGAGGAAGTAGAGCCTTGGTGACCTTCAGAACACCAAAGACGTTTGTTTCGAAAGCCTGACGGAACTGTTTGTCTCTGTTCAGTGTTAGTGGAAGTCTCTTGTGTGTAAGGATGTAACTTGCGAGAGATCTTCCCATGCGCCGCCCAGGATGAAGCCAGCGTTATTAACAAGAACATCAATGCAACCGTGAATGCTCATGGCTTTTTGAACAATGTCAGTGATGGTATCTTGATCATCCGTGACATCTAGCTTCATGACAGAGGCACCGGCTTTGCTAAGGTCGTCAAGGGTCTCGACCTTACGAGCCGTGGCAATGACATGATCTCCACGACTCAGGATTTGCTGGGCAAAGATTCGGCCAAAGCCGGAGGAGCAGCCAGTGACGAGCCAGACGAGAGGTGCCATATTGAAGACGTTGCCTAGTTGGAAAAGAGGTGAGATGGTAGTGATGGATTTGGGGGCTTGCTTTCGCAGATGGCCGCGTTGACCGTCATTTATACCACCATCGTTGATCTCTCTTCAACGGCACCTCGGCACTTCAACATGTGAGTCAATTCGTATCTTGGACCACCAACAGACGATGAATGATCAGAAAAAAAGAGCGATCGCTCATTAACCGCCCTGAACACCAAGAATGCCCCTCTTCAATCGCCCGGCCCGATAGAGCGGACCCGAGCGGCCTCGTCCGCTCATGTCCGCTCGAAGCCGCTCTTGTGAACTGCGGGCGATCCGCTCACCTCGACGCCGCGTTTTGCTCTAGGCGAAGTCATTAGATCTGCGGAGTGACCTTAAGTGAGGGAATTTCGAGTAGCAAACCTTGCAAACCCTCAAGAATTGATGCACTTGCCCATAGCGGCCGCACAAGCGGAGGCGGACGTGAGCGGGCGCCGTGCGATGGCTTCAACGAGGGCCTGCTTTGGGGATGTATGACGTGAGAGGATTGCATGTGCAAATTGATGTATAATATCCGGCGTGACTCAAAGATCAATGAATGAATGAATTCTTCAATCGTCTCGCCCTCTGCCCATTTACGGGAGCCAACGACGCTATCGACCACGAACAACTCACTCAAACACTCGGCAGCCACATCCCAAAACATGGCACCAAATATCCCAAACAGAAAGACATGGTTCATCACCGGGGCCTCATCCGGTTTAGGTCTTGAGATGGCCCTCTCTGCCCTCCGCGCCGGCCACAGGGTCATAGGCACAGGTCGCAACACCCAGAAAGCCGCCCTCGACAGCCCAGAGTTTGAGCAATTGGGCGGCGAATGGCTACAACTGGACGTATCCGACCCGAATGCTGAGGAAGTTGTCAAGCAGCTTGTTGCTCGAGAGGAACGCCTCAACCAGCAGGAGCCGACACATTGGGTGCTGGTGAACAATGCTGGGAACACACTCCTCGGGACTGTCGAAGACATGAGCGATGGACAGATCTCGAAATACCTCCAGACCAACCTTTTCGGCTTCTTTCGTATCTGGAGAGCCTTGATACCCGCTATGCGCCGCCATCGAACCGGCACCTTGATCTCCATCTCTTCCATCTGGGGGTTCGTTAGCAAGCCTGAGCACATGATGTACAGCGCCGCAAAAGCGACCGTGGAGTCTCTGACGGAGTCCTACGCCCAGTTGCTTGCACCATTTGGCATCAGGACGATGATCATTGAGCCTGGAGGTTTTCGGACAAAGTTCCCTGGTAACCATCTCAAGCCAGACAGTGGCATCACGGAGGATTACAGGGAGAAGATGGAAGAGTGGAATGGCATTATTGATGCAGCGACAAAGGATCTAAACATGGTCAATGGTGATCCGAAGCTGTTTGGCTTGAGGATCGTTGACGCTGTGGAAGGACAAGGGTTGTTTGAGGGAATATGGGCTGAGAATGGCACAGACAAGGCTTTGCGAGTTCAATTGGGATCTGACTGCTACGGGTTGTATGGTGAAAGATTGGAGCAGTTGAATCAAGGGTATGCTAGGATGGCACGTATTGCAAGCTCGACCGATGTGGAAAGCTGAAGATAGACTCAATGAAGGGATGGTTGGTTGACTCCGTGACCACAATGCCTCAGGATTCGAACTAAAGACATTCTCAGAACGTTGATGTAGAACTAGAGACGTCTACATCTTGATCGATGAGTTTGAGGACTTCCTCTTGCTCGAGTAGCGAGATGTACTCGCCTGCATGGCATTAGTGACGACGTTCTTGATAATTGATCCAATTCATACTTACTCGCAAGCCCCCAATTCTCCGACATACTACGAAGTCCACCCAGAATATCCTCCAGCGCATCATACATGATTTGCTCGTGATTCTCTTTGATGAACCACGCACACTCGGTCGCCGCATGGTAGAGAAATCGAGCTACGAGCGGACACCCTCCCGTATCTCGAGCTACTAGGCGTGATGTAGAAGACGCTATCGCCTTGATACCTTCCAAGCCAACCTTTTGCAGCTCCGTCTCTAGAGCGATAGGCCCATTCGAGGCGAGCCCCAAGGGTTCGTTGCAGGCGTACTGGTTGTACAATACAAGTCTAGCAGAGCAGCACAAGGCGAGTGCCGGGAACGTGGAAGGCTCCGGAGTCTGTGATGGCGTTCCGTCGCTCTCAGAGCCCTCAATAGATGTATGAAGGGCGGATAGAGCCTGGTGAAGATGTTGAGCTTCTGGCAGAAGCTCAGTGATGTCTTGTGATGATGCTCTGGCTTTCTTGTGACGCATAACTTTGCTGAGCATATGAGCAGCCTGACAAGTCTGTGCGAATGAACCGACAGTCGTCACCGAACTGAACGACTTTGTGTATAGCGGCTCGCTGGGTACGACCGTCCCCTTGTCCCAGTCGGTGTCATTGACAGGGAGGAGCTCACTCTGACAGGGCTCTGGTGCCGCAGGTGGTAAAGAACTATCAATGTTGACCAACCTAAACTGTTGAGTTAGAAAGTCATTATCTAGCGAGGATCGAGAAATCCCATGTTCTTACCTGTCCAGCATGAATATCGCCCACCACGTCCTGCGCTGTTCTTCTCTAAGAGTCCAAGTTTCAGCAGGCTTGAATAGTTGCTGAGCATCTTTTCTATCATGAAAACCCATCAAAATGCCGAGCCTGGCTGCTCGACCAAGAGTAAGAAACGCAGCAGGGTATATGGCGTGAGAGAGCTCATAGACCGCCACAAGTACCAAAGACTGTAGTAGGCGTAGAGAAACAAAGCCTCCCATCTCAGCTTCTGAGCATAAAGATCTTGCCACTATATATAGAGAAAGCTCTTTTGGTTGATGTTTGGTATTTGTTGTGCAGAGTTTGATGCAGAGGACGAGTAGCATGAGACAAGAGTCGTCGGGAGATTGGGCGTTGAGCTCAAAGACTAGTCGCTTCCTGCTGATCATAGGAAGCCACGTGTGAACAGTTGAAAGGTAGGCAGAGGCACTTTCCATGGGATCATTGCCAAGATATTCTGAGCATATCTGATGGAGAGAGGATTGTGTGCTTTGGGCCAGAGCATTCTCTCGAAGCGGTGTGAAGAGCTCATTGTCCAGGAAGAAAGCAGGAGGGAAGTTGTTGGTCGGGCCTTGAATAGGTGGGGGGAAATCGGAAGCTGGACATCTGGAAGCTTCGGGAGGAGAGATGCTGTTCACGTTGAGTAGTTGCTCGAGATGGCGTAGTCTATCGTTCACAGCCGTGTTGGTGATGGTGTTTGGGATGGCTCCTTCGGGGTACCATCCACAACCCCTCTTTCGGCACAACCCCTCTTTCGGCAAGCGAAATAAAAAAA